>JAVIAB010000092.1:62163143-62497392 GCA_032433765.1 Megaustenia siamemsis | reverse complement strand
TGTCTATCTGCAATGTATTTAATCGTACGCACTTCCACGTGAGTATCCATATGTATGATCGTTAGATGCTGATTTCTCTGTCTGAGCCTTCTTTAGTTTTGCACTTACACCCTGTTTCACCGGTTTGTCTGCCTGGTTTTTTTTAAAAATCATCTTCTTTATTTTCCTGGCCACTTCTACGTTGCTCCGTCTGTTTATCTGGTCAGCCTGATCCTTCGATCAGTGTTCGTCATTCTATTGCATCTGTCCACCGCCCATTCTCATATCTGCCCATTAGATCATTATCTCTGCTTACCTATCTTGTTTCTGTTAATTTAAGTGGTCTTTTGATCTATCTTCCAGCCGTTTATACTGTACTACAAGGAGTCCATCTCGTGAAAGTTTCAAACAACCCTTATCTTCACTCTGGAGAAATATTCAAATGGGAAGACAGTAAAGTAACAAAAATGACTGATATTTACGTTATTCATTATCTGTTATCACTCAGATTAGCCACCAATTTCCAATATTTTACCGGAAAAGAATTTTTTTTTATTCAAACAGAGAAAAATAGTCGGTCTACGATCAACTTTGAAAACAACAGAATTAAATAGTTTAGAACTTTCTCTAAATTATAATTTAATTTTGTTTTTAAATGGCTAATTAATTCGTAACAAACGTAGTATAACATTTTAATTCAATGTAAGTCAATGATATTACTATACTATAGTAATAACTGTTAATTGCTCACATTGTATTCAATGTAAGTCAATGATATTACTATAATATAGATAATAACTGTTAATTGCTCACATTGTATTCAATGTAAGTCAATGATATTACTATACTATAGATAATAACTGTTAATTGCTCACATTGTATTCAATGTAAGTCAATTATATTACTATACTATAGATAATAACTGTTAATTGCTCACATTGTATTCAATAAGTCAATGATATTACTATACTATAGATATAACTGTTAATTGCTCACATTGTATTCAATGTAAGTCAATGATATTACTATACTATAGATAATAACTGTTAATTGCTCACATTGTATTCAATGTAAGTCAATGATATTACTATACTATAGATAATAACTGTTAATTGCTCACATTGTATTCAATGTAAGTCAATGATATTACTATACTATAGATAATAACTGTTAATTGCTCACATTGTATTCAATGTAAGTCAATGATATTACTATACTATAGATAATAACTGTTAATTGCTCACATTGTATTCGCCCTTCTAAAGAAGACGTCTTTTGTGGCGTATTATAATTTTCCACTCTCCCCGCCCTCCCTCAATATTAGCACCGCAACAGTCCGGACTTCGCTTAAGTAGTTAAGGACTTCTTTTTTATTTGATTGTATATTTTATTTTTCTTACTTTACACGTGGATATTATTTGGTGCGAAACTTATGATTGTATCAAGCCGTTCGGAGAAAGGGTGCCTTCGCTTTAGCTACTATACAATTTTGTTTAAAATATTTAATACTGCACAGTTTTTTTTAAAAAATAGTTTCTAACGTTATGATAATAATAAATTTTACATGCAATAAGTCACACCTGTCTCGGTTTTATTTTCCTATCAAAATCTGTTTGTTAGAAAAATTTTATTATTAAAGTTTAGAGTTATCTGCCGACCATGTGGTTGGTGACGTCATATTGGACACATTTAAACAATTCAAAAAATGCATTCACCACTTCATATTTCCCACACAATTACAACAGTAACCAAACCCTAAACACTTTTCCACATTTTTAAACCCAAGCTTATCCTGGCTTTCATGATATTATGAAGTGTTCTCATGTATAATTTTGTTTAAAATATTTATTAATGCTTCATTTATTTTTGCACATTGGAGCTAAATTAGCTCACATAAATTAAAATAATTGTGTTAATTATAACTCTGTTTAAAATATTTATTAATGCTTCATTTTTTTTTTGCTCCATGGAGCTAAATTAATCATACAAATTACAATAATTATGTTAATATATAACTCTGTTTAAAATATTTTCTTCTGGATAATGTTGAAAAGTAGCAGCAAAGTGACAATAACTACTTTTAGTCAAACCTTGTTAAGAAATGAGCGTTTCCCGTTAGATAACATCATCATTTACTTGAGTCATCAGTTTCCTTACTCAAAGAGAAAAAAGGTTAGTCTAACACAAACTTTCAACAACAAGAGTCAACTTGTTTTGAACCTTTACTTATATAAAACTTTACTCGAACCTTTACATTTAATTAAAGATATGACTATTTTTTAAAGACAATTAAGCAATAGACATATCTACCACACCACCACAGATCTAATCTGTAATTAAGCACTCTGTAGAGTAAAAGGAGAAATAATTATTGTAAATGACAAATATAGTTAATAATTATAAAAGGTTATATATATAGTTTCAAACATAGATATTAAACGTTGTCTTCCCACCATTAATGTCTACATAACATTTGATTTGGCTGAATGACAACATTTAAAAGGAATCAACGTCAACGCTTACTTCTCTTCTATGCCTTATCTATCTATCTTTCGTTCGCTCGAAGTATTGTCTATATCAGCAATGTCGTTTCCTGTATGAATTTTACTGCCTTTTGTAATTCTTGCAGTGGCCCATATAGTTTTGTCTGTAGTGTTGTATCTATGGGCCAATGGATTTTCCTCAGTCTACTATATTCAGTGCAGTCTTGAAGTATGTGTTCAGCAGTCTGGGGTGCCTTTCTATGCCTTAATTCTGCTATATAGATTTGTACATTCCTTTAATATAGCTACGTATGGTATAGCTACGTATATTAAACTTAAATGGTTTGGCCACCTGGTCAGAATGAATCTTATCAATCACCATCAAGGGCGTTCTTCTCGGAATGCATGGAAAAAGACCAAGATGAAAACTCAGAAGAAGATGGATAGATGCAGTGACATAGACATGTAACAACAAAGGAAAATCATTAATTCAGACAGTTCGAGCAGCGCAAGAACGACAAATGATATAACCACGACACCTTTTCGGTATCAGTGAGAAAGAGAAAAGAGAAGAGAATATGGTATAGAGATAATTATTATTAAAAAATATTCCTTATCTCCATTGAGTGTGTGTCTGATGTTATATATGTAGCCTGAGACATATCTAAATTTGATGCATATTAATTGTGTTACATTACAATAGGTCCGTGAATTTGTGCGTCCAGTTGTACAAAACCACACATTTAAAGTTCAAAGGCGATTAAAGTGAAAAGATGAAAATGGATGCAACTCGAGTCATATTAACTGATTTTAAATTATTTAATTAATTTGTAACAGCTTTTACAATTTGAACGTCAGGCGCGAGACTTGACGGAAGCAAGTTCCAAACACACTCCCCCACCCCCTTTTTCAGTTTATCGGCTTTAATTTTATACATATTATAATTTACACATTTTCACATATTTCATAAATATTTACATTTGTATCCTCCGATATGTTACATCTCTATTTCGTTTCATCATTTCATCTCTTATCCCTCTGATTATTTCTCCTTATTACCTGTCACGCCTATCCTAGATGTAGTGAGTTTAATTTATTTCGTTATTAGTTTGTGTTGTTCTTGTTTTCTGAGGAAGGCCGCATGTAGACCAATACGTCAGTATTTTATTGTGTTCCTGTTTTGTAAAGATGTCACCACACCTTGTAGGAGTGTACGTTACACCCCACTACTTGCTCCGACATATTAGCTACCTACTTCTGTATCGCTAAGGTCCCTGGTTTTGATAAAATACTCAAGGGCATTCTAATTTTTTTAGCTTTTTAATTCCATCAGAGTATCTGATTTCTCTCTCTGTGAATCTGATAATTGTTGTTTAATTGAGCACTATATATTTATCGATATTCACTTCAGCTTGTTTAAATTTCACAGAGCGTTGGCAAAATTCTAGAATTCACTTTGAAATATAAATTTAAAAAATAGAATGAGATATAGTTAGAAAAGTTTACGAGAAGCAAGAAATCAATTAAGGGCGAAAAGCAGATTGGTCAAAACAAATCCAACTGGAAATATTTGCTAGCGCACTATAGACAATTTATTCTGTAGCATTTTTGTTTGTCTTCAGGAAATCATACTAAAGAGGGCAGCAGACCTAGCGGAAGCTTTGTACAGCATGCCCAGAAATCCCAACCAGCTGTCCCTGCCTACTCCCCGGTCCCCAGCCATGAAACACACCCAGCAATGTCAGGCTTCAACGCTTACCCCAGTCAGTTGGCAGTCAGTGTTGGGGATACAGGAGTTAATACTCAATGGGATGAAGGTAAGATGCTACTTTTTCTTATTACCTGTTAGCAATCCCGATTATATAAATAAATGTAAACGTCTCACAGCGTGAATTTCTAGTCTGGTCGTCGAATCATCCTCATTGCACATCGAACAAATCATAAGTGTATGGAGACTGACAACTTCTGTGTTGATTAGTTATTCTTCTCTCTCTCTCTCTCTCCTTATATAATACTCTTTCTGGCATCTCCAATTGTGGTCTGATCTTCATGCAGTCTGGACATGGTTGTAGATTCATGCTAATTGATTGAATTAACATTTGTTATTATCGTTAAGTATCCAGAAACCATTGTGTTGGTGGTCTTTTCTTTTTCATCTTCTATATTCACCCAAATCCTACAGACCTACAACAATTGTTTAATGTGATAAACATAACAAGCAAAAAATATGGACTAGAAATGAATATCAAAAAGACTAAAACTATGATCATAAACAAAGAAAATTCTCAAGACCTACAATTAAATATCACAGTTGATGGAATACATCTGGAGACAGTCCAGAGCTACAACTACCTGGGACATACTATAACCAATGATGGAAAATGCAAAATTGAAAACAAAAGAATAGGTATGGCAAAAAGTAATTTTAATGCCATGAAAAATATACTAACAACAAAACAAATATCAGCAGGCTGAAACTAAGAATGGCAAATGAGAATCTTCTCAATATTCCTGTATGGAGTAGAAACATGGACATTAGACAAGAAAACAGAACAGAAAATTGAAGCCTTTGAAATGTGGATTTATAGAAGAATAGGTAGAATTGGATGGAAAGAAAAGAAAACAAACGATGAAGTTTTACAACAACTGAAAATAAAAAGAGAACTACTAAATACAATTAAGACAAGACAAATGAAATTTTTGGGGCGTGTAAAAAGACACAACAGCCTACTAAAAGTAATATTGAAAGGAAAAATACAAGGTAAAAGAGGCAGGCAGACCAAGACTAACATGGACGAGTAACATCAAAAGATGGACAAGTCAATCTATGACAGCCTGCACCATCAAAGCAAGAAACAAAGTAGAATGGCGATCCATGGTAGCCAACCTTCGTTGCGGAGAAGGCACGCGATGATGATGATGATATTCCCCCAACGACTACTACTTTTCACCGCACCCCAATTAAAGAGCGTTAAGCGGGGGGCATAGATGTCTTGGGTTGTAAGTAAAAAAGTAAAGAGCCCAGTCACGCCAAGTGGCGTTATAGGGAATATTGTGTTAGTGATCATAAATTTTACAGACCTTCGGCACATGATTTTTCGGGTAATTTGGTCGGTATTACGTCCGTGCCGCTTTACTTTCCCAGAAAAAAATCAGTACCCATTTAAGGCTGGCGTGAACTCGGCAGCCGTCGGTTGGATCGAACCCTACCTCTGTCCTTTGTAGTCCAGTTCACTAACCACTGAGCTATCGCGCTCCCATAGGGTTGTGGTTTACAACAAAAAAACGGTGATAGCTACGTGTTTTTGGCCTCAAAGACTCGAATCACTTCAAGTGGGAAGGTGTGAGGTGAGGTGTTAGGGGAGGTGTGAAGTGAGGTGTTAGTGGGGAAGTGTGAGGTGAGGTGTTAGTGGGTAGGTGTGAAGTGAGGTGTTAGTGGGAGGTGTGAGGTGAGGTGTTAGTGGGGAGTGTGAAGTGAGGTGTTAGTAGGGAGGTGTGAGGTGAGGTGTAGTGGGGAGGTGTGAAGTGAGGTGTTATGGGGAGGTGTGAGTGGGGATGTATGAAGTGAGGTGTTAGTGGGGAGGTGTGAAGTGAGGTGTTAGTGGGGAAGTGTGAGTGGGGATGTGAGTGGGGTTGTGCCGCGGGTAGGTATGAGCGGGGAGGTATGAGCGGGGAGGTATGTGTGGGGTGGCGTGAGTGGGGAGGTATGAGCGAGGAGTTATGAGCGGGTAGGTATGAGCAAGTAGGTATGAGGGGAGGCATGAGTGGGGAGGTGTAAGTGGGGAGGTGTGAGTGGGGGTGGCGTGAGTGGGGAGGCGTGATTGGGAGGTGTGAGTGGGAGGTGTGAGTGGGGAGGCTTGAGTGGGGTGGCGTGAGTGGGGAGGCGTGAGGGGGGAATGTGAGTGGGAGGCATGAGTGGGAAGGTGTGATGGGGAGGCGTGAGTGGGGTGGCGTGAGTGGGGAGGCGTGATTGGGGAGGTGTGAGTGGGGAGGTGTGAGTTGGGAGGCTTGAGTGGGTGGCGTGAGTGGGGAGGCGTGAGTGGGGGGAGTGTGAGTGGGGGAGTGTGAGTGGGGAGGCGTGAGTGGGGATGGTGAGTGGATGGCGTGAGTGGGGAGGCGCATGTCTGTCTGTCTGTCTGTCTGTCTGTCTGTCTGTCTGTCTGCCTGCCTGCCTGCATGTCTGCCTGTCTGTCTGTCTGTCTGTCTGTCTATCTGTCTGTCTTTCTGTCTGTTTGTCTACCTGCCTACCTACTTACCTACCTACCTACCTACCTACCTACCTACCTACCTACCTACCTACCTACCTACCTACCTACCTACCTACTACCTACCTACATTCTACATATTTATCTATCTATCTATCTTCTATCTATCTATCTCTATCTATCTATCTATCTATCTATCTATCTATCTATCTATCTATCTATCTATCTATCTATCTATCTATCTATCTATCTATCTATCTATCTATCTATCTATCTATCTATCTATCTATCTATCTATCTATCTATCTATCTATCTATCTATCTATCTATCTATCTATCTATCTATCTATCTATCTATCTATCTATCTATCTATCTATCTATCTATCTATCTATATATCTATCTACTATCTATCTATCTATCTATCTATCTATCTATCTATCTATCTATCTATCTATCTATCTATCTATCTATCTATCTATCTATCTATCTATCTATCTATCTATCTATTCATCCATCTATCCATCCATGTTTGTCTGTCGGTGTATCTAATTTATTTAATTTAATTATTTTATTTTATTTTATTTAACCTAATCTAATCAATCTAATCTAATCTAATCTAATCTATCTAATCTAATCTAATCTAATCCTAATCTAATCTAATCTAATCTAATCTAATCTAATCTAATCTATTCTAATCTGCCTGCCTGTCACATACAAACAACAGACACAGAGAAACACACGATATACTCTAAATTATCTACTCTAATTGACGCCCTACTCTAATTGACGCCCTACTCTAAACGATGCCCTACTCTAAATTACGTCTTACTCTAAATGGCGTCCTTCCCTACCAGGCTACAACAGATCCCAGAGCTCAAGTGTGTCACCTCGGGGCTACGGCTCCAATGGCTCAACACCTCACAGCGTCAACGGGGGCTACGGTGCGGCTCCTTCAATGAACGGCTACCATAGTGGTCCTGGGCCTCTGGGAAACATGGGTGAGTCAGTAAGCTAATGTGGATGAGTCATATGCTGATATGTATGAGTCAGTAAGCTGATATGTATGAGTCAGTAAGCTAATGTGGATGAGTCGTAAGCTGATATGTGTGAGTCTGTATCTGATATTGGTGAGTCAGTCATATGGATGAGTCAGTATTATGGGTGAGTCAGTAAACTAATCTGGGTGAGTCAGTAAACTAATATGGGTGAATCAGTAAGTAGTTTTCATCAGAGTTGAAAATGTGTATATGTTTCTCTATTTGTTTCTTGTTGTTTAGATAATTTATCTGTTTCATAAAAACATACACCTGCAAGTGAAAAGGTATTGTTTATCTTGTGATTAATTAGCATAAACCATTTAATTAAAAATGTGTTCGTGCCCTCTCAGTAAATGGCGATACATAAGAATTCGCGTTGATCGAGTACGTATTTGTCTTTATATTCGGTCACAACATCTTTCACCATGCATTGACTTACGATTCTGTACTCTCACCAAAATGCAGTGTCAATCAAAAACAGACGTCTGTGAAAATCATAAAACTCCAACACTTTTATAAAATCATAAACATATAACTAGAGCTGTGTCCACTAGCCGCCCGATATCTCCCATGGTACTCATCATTAACTCACCATAGTGTACCGGAACAACGACCATCACAATCCCCGTGGCATATTCAAAAGTCGTGTTAAACTAGCTTTGTTTTGTGATTACGACGTTTAGTTGTTAGTTTTCCCTAGCATGGCTTGTAGCCTGTCAGATTTCGATATTCACCTGCAATACGTTATTTACCGAGTCTTACTGGAACACGCATTCTACATTTGTTATTGTCCGCCTTCAATAGGACAGGGCACTCGATTCAGAGATCGATAACTATGGCGATCACAGATTGTAGTTCGATATGGCCTGAGTAGATCTGATCTGAGATAAGACAGACAGGATAACTTGACGTTTTCAATAATATAGCGAAAAGAGATATTTTTCTTCGTATTGGAGAGAAAAGGGAGGGGGTTAATTGTTTGTGGCTATGTCACTGCGACATGAGACGATATTCATTCCTAGATGCCACAGAAACCCACACTGACAGAGATAATATTAGGATAACTGTTGTAAAGACGGCTTTTAGTTCAAGAAATTGACAAAAAGTGAGTATAAAAATATGAGTACACAAATGTGAGTACAATAATGTGAGTACAAAAATGCAAGTATGAAAATATGTTTACAAAAATGTGAGTACATGGTGTGAGGACAAGTGTGAGTACACAATGTGAGTACAAGGTGTTAGTACAAAGATGTGAGTAACAAAATGTGAGTACAAAGATGTGAATAACAAAATGTGAGTACAGAGGTGTTAGTACAAAGATGTGAGTAACAAATGTGAGTACAAAAATGTGAGTACAAAGGTGTGAGTAAGTACAAAGATGTGAGTACACAAATGTGAGTACAAAGATGTGAGTATACAAATGTGAGTACAAAGGTGTGAGTACACAAATGTGAGTACAAAGATGTGAGTACACAAATGTGAGTACAAAGATGTGAGTACACAAATGTAAGTACAAGGTGTGAGTACACAAATGTGAGTACAAAGATGAGTACACAAATGTGAGTACAAAGATGTGAGTACACAAATGTGAGTACAAAGATGTAAGTACACAAATGTGAGTACAAAGATGTGAGTACACGAATGTGAGTAGTAAGGTGTGAGTACACAATGTGAGTACAAAGATGTGAGTACACAAATTCGAGTACAAAAATGTGAGTACACAATGCGAATACAAAGATGTGAGTACACAAATGTGAGTACAACGTATGATTTACCTTTGTTCACAGGGCTGGATCACTTTCTTAGAGGACGAGGCCAGCAGAATAGGGGCAGTACGCTAACATTTTGTTTCTGAAACGAAACTTTGTTTTGCTCAGTGTTGTTGCGTGTTCCCATCTCGTATATTAAAAGCTAATTAATTCATGATCTTCTCAGTAAAATGTTACAAATTATTTGTCTTGTATTATGTTTTTATACTTGTTTTTAAATTTATGCTTCAAATGGTCATGTTTTTTTTTGTTACATTGTAAACTTCGTTTGATCTTTTTTATATTTAGTTTTGCTGTCATTGTGTAATTTATTATGTTGCCTGCTTAATTCTAGCCAGCTTTACTTGTCTTTCTATTTATCAGGAATAATAATAATTTTTTTAAAAAATCATATCAAACACGCAATAAATTATTCAGGTACCCACAAAAACACTCATTGATTTCAAGTAGTTAGAAAATTAAAACTTATTGATACATTCATATACATGGGTGGCTACAGTTGTACCTGCTCATAAAGTTGTAAATGTGTTAGTTGGTATCACAAACATTCGTTGTGCGCCCCAACATGTTACTCGACAAACATAGATGAGATAATATATTCTAATCAGACACTTTGCAGCATCTCCGGCGTGATAGAGTTTACAGTTTCAGTGATGCGTTCTTGCAGATCACGCAGGGTTGTAGCAGGTACTCGAGGTACAAACACCTTGTCTTTTAAAAAGTTAAAAAGTAATGGTTTCCTCCACGCCTTGCTAGGCGTGTGGGGAATATTGTATTAGTGACCGTATTTTCTATGACTACGGTACATTTTTGGGTGATGTGGTCGGTATCACGCTAGGCCGCCTTTACTTCCAAGAAAAATCTCTAGTACCCATTTTTAGAGGCTGGCTGAACCCAGAGCCTTGTTGTTCCGAAGGAAAAAAATATGCCTCTGCTGTAGATCGAACCCGGACCCTGTTAGTCAGAAAGTGTTCTTTACGTAACCCTTAAAAAAAAAAAGAATAAAACATTTATGCATATTGAATCTCGGGGAGCACTTTGCCATTTGCCCAGCGCGTTGACTCTGAGAAGAGCACGGAGGTTTGTGCAACTGAAAAGAATTTTTAAGTTAATGATTAGAGGTCACAAAATTTATAGACATTTCCAGTAAGGCTTGATTTTATAACAACTTGACATCAATGAGTGTTTTGTGTGGACACTCATTAATTCTGTGTTAAAGGCGTCTTATGTACAAGACAATACACCGCACGTATATCATACTGTAACATCACCTATTATTTATATTATTTAAATTACTACAGCTAGAAGTATTAATAAAATGTTGCCAAAAAATGTGATTGCTAATGAAGCAGTAAAGTTACGAAAATAAAACAATCCTAATGAACAAAAATTTGGTAGAAACAGTCTAAACTAAACATAAGAGATTCTCTGAAATAATTCAGCGGGAGTAAAAAAAATGTATATACAAAACTGAGAGGATTTGTAATAACAAAAAAAAAAAAAAAAAAAAAAAAAACAATTAATCAAAAAGCTAGTTAGAATTACCCAAAAATATGTAATGTAATATGTATGCTTACGGTACTAATTAAAACAATTTCAGAAAAATCATTAACGTAATTTGTCTGCGGGCATTTCGATTTCTATCAGGCGAAGAAATAATATAATAGAAAGACCACATATCTGAAGATAAAAAGTATGCACTAAAGCAAAGACAAATAGGAAACATTCTAAGATATAAAATTACAATGTGATATAGTTCTGGTATATTAGAAATGGAACAGTATGTTTTAGATTCAATTCATACTTGACGGTACTTTACTAGAAGACAAGGCTGTAGTGTGGATAGTCTTGGTGCAATCTTTAGTTAAATTTCATCAAAAACTCCCAATATATCGTAGAAGATATATGCATTAGGTTAAAGGACATCTCCATAGTGACAAACTATTCAAACATAAAGTAAAGAAAAGTAAAGAGCCCCCGTCCGCCAAGTAACGTTATAGGGAATATGGTGTTAGTGACCATACATTTACAGACCTTCGCACAGGATTTTTGGGGTAATGTGGTCGGTATTACGCCCGTGCCGTTTTACTTTCCCAGAAAAAAAATCCGGTACCCATTTGAGGCTGGGTGAACCTGAAAACCTTCGGCTGGGATCGAACCCTACCTCTTGTCCTTTGTAGTCCAGTTCACTAACCACTGTGCATCGCGGCTCAAACATGCCGTGTAAAAATGTTCATATTTTGCAGCTCCACAATATAGTAACACAGTTTACAAAATGCTCTTCATAATAATAACCTTTCACCTCGTCCCTCTAAAATATTTGTGAAAGTAACAGAAATGATTGACAAAGTTAGGTTCTGAGAGCCAAAAGTAAGGAAAAAACACGAAAGGTAACGAAAAAACAAAAGTAAAATGTCATGCGGAAAATATGACTGATTTTTTTTTTTTGAATTGGTAAGCATTCTTGAAGATCTTTTTTTTCAAATTGTTTTTACTTCTCCAAAAGTGCCCATCTTATTTTTTTATCTTTATTGACGTTGTTATTGCGTTGCCTGTGCCTACTCTTTATTATTGACAACATTTCTGAAGTTTATATTGTTGAACATTTATTTACATAAATTTTTCTACAGTTTGTTTTTAAGAATCATTTCAATTTATTTATAGTAAACGCAGTTAATAGAAATACATTTAATGTACACATATTTATAAGTAACTTAGGATTATTTCTACAGGTTTATAAACTTTACCAAACAAATCGCAATACTGCAAATTTATAAGCAGCTTACATTGAAATGTAATGACTACACAGTCCCTTACAATAAATTTACAATTCACTAACGTTACATTTAGTTGTTACAGATTTATAACTTGTTTGTAAATGATTGTAGTTACCACAAATGGCATAAGTTACTTACAATAAGTAATTAGTTGTGTGACTTCATTAACCAGAAGTTAGTACAGAAACAGCATCAACTTGCACATGTACATGTGTTTACTAGAGGTAGAAATATTCTTGATAGGAATGGATAATTTTGAAGAAACAAAGAGTAATTAGATACGAGTCGTTAATACGGTAATAATGGAATATAACGAAAACAGTAATTAAGGAAATTGAAATGGTAAGAATAAAATTGTAAAAATAGAAACCTAAAATGATATTAAAAATACACCACAACGTAGTGGGTTTATAAATAGGGCACAATGCCGGATACAAATGAAGAATGTAGGTATGTTAGATTACAGCCAACTATAGATTAACTAAGGCCAGAGGACAGAAAATACAAACCTGAAAACCCACCAACAAGCGTGACGTGTTCATCTATAGGAGCCCGTAGACAGCTGACCACACTCTTCCCACAACCACCCCTGTTCGCAAAGATGAAAACGTCACGCCAGTTGGTAGTTTTCCGGGAATTCCCCTCAGCCCACAGGCTGCCTAAGTAAAAAATATAGTTGATTGTGGTTAGATTAAGGCTACTGATCTATATCAGTAGCCTTAATCTAACCAAAGTCAACTATATTTTTAACTAGAGGAGGGAGTGGGAATAAGTCTTATTTAAAACATGTTGCTTGTTGTTACTGTTTTCTTTTTCAATATTTTTTGATGTATTGTAGTTTCGTTATTTGTATCTCTCTCCCCACTTTTCATTTCCCCGTTTCAGTAGCGTCACACACTACGTTCTCGTGCCACAAACCCAACTGCCTCCGGTCCTGCTGTAGTGTCGTCTGCACACGGTCCTGGCTTCATTTCTTTTTCCAACACTGGCAAGCAGAAAAGCGCCTTCGCCCCCGTGTACTATCGGCCAGGCTTCAGTCCCCCTCCCTTGATGGCGGGTTATCAGGCCCATCCTGGCACTTGGATGACATAAACTGGATCCATTTATCCATTGATATCAGTCAGTACGTGAAACTTCTCTTTCTATTACAATGTCTGATTAACAGAACAGCAAAGAGCATAAATAAAGCATGTAAAACAGACATATCTCAGATTTAACGACAATATATATATATATATATATATATATATATATATATATATATATATATTATATATATATTCGATTTATTATGGTCTTTAAAATTAACAATAAACAACAGAGATTGGTGGGGAAATTGTGAATCTATTAACAGAAGCCTACACGACCAAGATATGGAGTCACCTTAGCAGTACATGTTTAAAGCTGATCTAAAATTCATGTCCTCAAACTACATACAAATCTCGGAAACCCATTGATCGATTACATGAATTTTGTTAGTGGTCTTACATTGCCTATGACGTTATGACTTCATAAATTTAAATAATGCAGATAATATGGTTTCCTTAAAGCGGTCACTTTCTTTGATCGTTGTTTGTTTAGTAGCTCTTGTAATCCTAAAAAAACGAAGAGATTTTTACAGTAGTTAAACAATTTGTAGACTTTTGATAAGCCATAGTAATGGACACTAAGTTTGCACCACTTTATTCAACAGAAGTGATAATTTTAAGAGCAAATTAAGGTGTTTATAAATGCACATGCGCGTAATATTGACTAGTTGGAGCTGTAAAGATTCTATTATTTCATTACACCAGTTAAATAACATGTGTTTTTAAAATATAAATACTGCAAATGAAACAAAAATAAAAACCATATGTTTGTTTCCAATGAATTATATATATATATATATATATATACACACACACACACACACACACACAATTTCAACAATTGAAACCAAACGATTATTAAGTTATTGCATTTTGAAGAAGGGCATGAGTTTTGGAACGGACTATAGGCATGTAAGCATAGTTGCACCTTAATTTACATATTCACATGTACCTGTCAACCGTTTACGAAAAAAACATTAATTTAGAAATTGCAATAATAATCAGACACAGTATAGCCATCCAAAGTTAATGCTTCAGATGTCTGGGGGCTCACACACCACATGTAAGCAAACACGAGGAATAAATGTAGTCACGAAATGAGAGATTTTGTTAAATCAGACATTGTATTAATGCATGCTGTATGCTCTTGCATGATTGTATTTGGCTGCCTTCATTAATTTTTTTTATGTTTGGTCAGTTCAACACAGTGAATACACCATTGTGGGTCTCATTGCCAAATAAACACAACATTCTTATTTAGAGAATTTGTATAATTGGATCACTAAACTAATAGGTACACAATCTAACTATGCCATCAATAGCACATAAACTAACATCCTAAAAGGGCTGCTAGTGAAAAACAGAGGTCACGGCCTGACTAAGCAATGATCAGGAGGGGAGTATGTAACAGAAGATGGATAAATAATAGGAATACCAATACAGCGTGAGGATCAAAGTAAATCAACGTAACGGAGGCAACGTAATTTAAAAGTACACAAGAATAACGTGGACTTCAAATAAAAGAAACAATAACTTAACTGGGTGACCAGCCTAACAGTACACAAGAAATAACGTGGACTTCAAATAAAAGAAACAATAACTGGGGGATCAGCCTAACAGTACACAAGAATAACGTGGACTCCAAATAAAAGAAATGATAACCTAACTAAGGACCAGCCTAACATTACACAAGAATAACGTGGACTTCAAATAAAAGAAATGATAACTTAACTGGGGGATCAGCCTAACAGTACACAAGAATAACGTGGACTTCAAATAAAAGAAATGATAACTTAACTGGGGGATCAGCCTAACAGTACACAAGAATAACGTGGACTTCAAATAAGAGAACGCTAACATAGGAGGGGGGGGGGGGAGATTCAACATAACATATAGACCAAAAGAAAGCGTCAGTTACTAATAGATTTTTTTTAAAGCAGTTCTGATAATACATGACATATTTAAAGTTAACATTATTTAAAACTGCACAATTTCATCCTCAATAGAGAGAAAGATAAAAGACTAGAACACAACTCGCAGGCCACGACGCCTTGCCTAAAGGCGAAATGTAATCGATAACACTTCCACTGAAAGCACAAACGATTACTCTTGTCATTGAAAAACATGGGTGTCCTGATTGGCTTTCAGCTCAGCCTCTTCATGAATTCTAGCTTCTCTACAACCTCTGTATATATTGAGAACCTCTGATTTATATATTAACTCACTTTCTGACTCCAACCAGAATAAAATTATGATTAACCCCACAGACGGTGATATTTTCAGTAACACGAAATGGCTACATATTTCCACCCAAGACGAATTACCTGTCCAGTGGTAAAAAGTTAAAACCTTGCTAAATATAAACCATACATTGTTTATTCCACAACTCACTTAACGGTAAAGCCACTTTTCTGCATTTGCTACTTGGCAGCATTTTGTTCTGGCTCAAAGCTAGCCACGGGACTTGAGACTCCAAGTAAACGGACTGGTGCCCACATTAATAGAACGTTAACCTTATGACTGCTTAAAAGGCTATTAATGGGTTATTTAAATATGTTCTTAAGTCTAGGAAACCTATTGTCTTCACGAAATATCTAATAAATTATTATGCTTCTTAAGGAAGGTTGCATTTTTGTATAAAGCAAAACACACATATATACACATATTTGTATGTAAAGCTAATTGTGTAGAAGACAAATGTCTGAAATTATGTCTTAATTGTGGGAATAAAGGGATTTGAGTAAACTCTACCACTAAATGCCCAAGTTAGCGGTCTATATTTTGCATAAATGCATTGTGAGATTGTTAGGAAAAGGCAATTATACTCAGAAAGGTTCACAGTTCCAACTAACAAAGAAAAATATAACAATTTATTCCCAATAATTATTATTATATAAGAAACGCTCCCTTCACACCTTGCTTGGTGTATGGGGAATATAGTGTTAAAGACATATTTTTCCATAACCAAGACACATTTCTGTGTAGTATGGTCCATATCCGGCCAGGCCGCCTTTATTTTCCAGAAAAAATCACTGGTACCCATTTTTAGAGGCTGGGCGAACCCCGGAACCTTGTCGATCAGAAAAAAAAAAATCCGGCAGTTCTGGGATCGAACACGGACCCTTCTGATTTGGAAGTGAGCGCACTAACCACTCAACCAACGAAGCTCCATTACTATATTACTTAATTAGAACTGCTGAAACACTCCATACTTCATATTGCTACAGTGGATACTAGGATACATACTCTCGAACCTGGGGTCCAGTAGCCTACTTGAGAAAACCACCCGACTGGGCTACCGTTGTTCGGATAACCCGTGTTCGATTCCCTCTGGAAGCAGTGTGAGTTGTACTCGCGGTTGGGAAAAAACAAAACAAATTACCCCGCGATCGACCCAGCCGCTGGCAGAAATGGGTGTCAGGGTTGTACTCTGGGAAGGTGAGGAATGCCGCTTCGCACGTGAATTTCGATACTTGAAGGGACACTTTCCTGTAGTCTCCGAACACTTCTGGATATGCGGCAGAGCACGTAGGGGTGAAAACACGCATGCTAAAATGTCGATTCAAGTCTCGTACTTTACCCTAACTTACCTATACTCTCAAACATGACTACAGGAATGTCACGTAGATATATTAACAATACTTAAGACACTCGTATCTATAGTTAAAATAGTAAGCTGACACCAATATGTGACCGAACCAACCTTCTTTCTTAAATGAGCTCTTACACTCCCTATTATAAATGAACATCCTTCTCTTGTCATAAATATTGGACTTTATCATCTTGTACATAGCGCACTGACTGCCAATCCAACTATTGTCAGAGGCGACAGAGTTCTGCTGTCCTTAACAGCAACAACATTTCACCTTCCGCTCAGTAATGCGAGCCTATCACTCAAATCTTTCCACCTGCTTCAGCGTCAGTCTCTCACTGCTAATATTTGTTTTGGCTTGGGGTTGTTTCCAGTTTCTTTTACATTAGTTAGTAGAATTCATCTTTTACACTAGTTAGTAGAATTGATCGTTTACACTAGTTAGTAGAATTCATCTTTTACACTAGTTAGTATAAATAATCTTTTACACTAGTTAGTATAAATAATCTTCAACACTATCTCGTAGAATTAAACTTTTACACTTGTTAGTAGAATTCATCTTTACACGTGTGAGTAGAATTAATCTTTTACACTAGTTAATAGAATTAATATTTTACACTAGTTAGTAAAATTAATCTGTTACACTAGTTAGTAGAATTAATCTTTTACACTAGTTAGTAAAATTAATCTTTTACACTAGTTATTAAAATTCATTTTTGTTTGGTTGTGGCTTTCATGTATTGACCCTATCTCTCTGTCTTGCTGTGGTAATGGCAAATCTCTGCATCAATACCTCTCTTATCTGTGAAGTGCTGATCGATATCTATTGCATTATTGTTCGATATAATTTATTCAAGGAGTTATTGCAACTTTTTTACAGTGTTATTCATCTTTCTCTTTAGTTGCTGTTTATATTCTGTTTTAATCCTTCTGCTTTCAATTTATTCCCAGTTTGTTGATCATTTAGTTTCTCTCATTTTCCTTTGTTTCTTTTAATCTTCCCATCACATTAATGATATTATATTTCACTAACTTTGTACCCGAACTTCTCCGTCCTGTGAAATGATCATCATTAATTTTAAAAATAAACTTTATCTGATCACACTTCCACGACGATAACATTGTTGGTTATCTGGTAACTGTTTTGTTAACCCTAACATTACCCGACAATGATTACTATATCTTTACCTGACAATCACTACTATATCTTTACCTGACAATCACTACTACATCTTTACCTGACAATCGCTACTATATCTTTACATGACATTGACTACTATGTCTTTACCTGACAATCACTACTATATCTTTACCTGACAATCACTACTATATCTTTACCTGACAATCACTACTATATCTTTACCTGACAATCACTACTATATCTTTACCTGACAATCACTACTATATCTTTACCTGACAATCACTACTATATCTTTATCTGATAATCACTACAGTATCTTTACCTGACAATCACTACTATATCTTTATCTGACAATCACAACTATATCTTTACATGACAATCATTACTATATCTTTATCTGATCATCACTAATATATCTTTACCTGACATTCACTACTATATCTTTACATGATAATCACTACTATATCTTTACCTGACAATCACTATAATATTTTTAACTGACAATCACTACTATATCTTTACCTGACAATCATTACTATATATTTATCTGACAATCACTACTATATCTTTACCTGACAATCATTACTATATCTTTACTGACAATGATTACTATATCTTTATCTGACGATCACTACTATATCTTTATCTGACGATCACTACTATATCTTTACCTGACAATCATTACTATATATTTACCTGACAATGAATACTATATCCTTATCTGACAATAACTACTCTATCTTTATCTGACTATCACTACTATATCTTTATCTGACAATCACTACTGTATCTTTATCTGACAATTACTACTATATCCTTATCTGACAATGACTACTATATCTTTATCTGACAATGACTACTATATCTTTATCTGACGATCACTACTACATCTTTATCTGACGATCATTACTATATCTTTATCTGACGATCACTACTACATCTTTATCTGACGATCATTACTATATCTTTATCTGACGATCACTACTACATATTTATCTGACGATCATTACTATATCTTTATCTGACGATCACTACTACATCTATATCTGACGATCATTACTATATCTTTACCTGACTATCACTACTATATCTTATCTAACGATCACTACTATATCTTATGTGACAAACACAACTATATCTTTATCTGACAATTACTACTATATCCTTATCTGACAATAACTACTCTATCTTTATCTGACTATCACTACTATATCTTTATCTGACAATCACTACTATATCTTTATCTGACAATCACTAATATAACTTTATCTGACAATGACTACTATATCTTTATCTGTCAATCACTACTATATTTTTAGCTGACGATCACACCTATATCTTATCTGACAATCACTACTTTTTTTTCTCACAATCACTACTATATTTTTATCTGACGATTACTACTACACCTTTATCTGACAATCATACTATATCTTTATCTGAGAATCATACTATATCTTTATCTGACGATCACTTCTATTTTTGAGCTGACAATCATACTATATCTTATCTGACAATCATTACTATATCTTTATCTGGCAATCACTACTATATCTTTATCTGACAATCATTACTAAATCTTTACCTGACTATCATTACTATATCTTTACCTAACTATCACTACTATATCTTTATCTGACAATCACTACTATATCTTTACCTGACTATCACTACTATATCTTTATCTGACAATCACTACTATATCTTTACCTGACAATCATTACTATATCTTTACCTGACAATCATTACTATATCTTTATCTGACAATCATTACTATATCTTTATCTGACAATCACTACTATATCTTTACCTGACAATCATTACTATATCTTTACCTGACTATCACTACTATAACTTTACCTGACAGTTACAACTATAACTTTACCGGACGGTTACTATTATAACATTACCTGACAATCACTACTACGTTAACTTTACCTGAGAGTTAACTATTTGTCATGTCCATATAAATTTGAATTTGTTTTGTTAACTTTCATGACCGTCTTTTTGTATGAAAGAATTGCCTCTACTATCTTTTCTCTTCTACCCTGTACACAGATTCGTTGAGAGTTCTGTCACTTATTTATATTCTTGTTCTAAATTTATTACCTACTCCATTTAGATCTTTATGTACTTTCATTTTCCACTTTTTAAAAAAAATATAACGTCCAAATACAGCGGTACAATTATTACAATAACTCATACTTCTCTCTCTTTCCCTTCTCTCTCTCTCTCTCTCTCTCTCTCTCTCTCTCTCTATGTATATATATATATATATATATATATAATATATATATATATATATAAAGTAAAAGTAAACAGCCCTCGTCACGCCAAGTGACGTATAGGGAGTATTGTGTTAGTGATCATAAATTTTACAGACATTCAGCACAAGTTTTTTGGGGTAATGTGGTCGGTATTACGCCCGTGCCGCATTACCTTCCAGAAAAAAATCCGGTACCCATTAAAGGCTGGGTGAACCCGGAAGCCGTCGACTGGGATCGAACCCTACCTCTTGTCCTTTGTAACTAACCACTGAGTTATCGCGGCTATATATATATATATATAATATGTGTGTGTGTGTGTGTGTGTGTGTGAATATATATTTTTTCTTCAGAATTTGCTACTTTAAGCTTCTGCATAATGCAATTTATTTTAATTCTGATTTTGAACAGAGCAACGATTAGTATAAAATAAGGAACAAAACTTAAAATTAAATTAAAATATTATATTACATTTCCTTACATTAGTCTATCATTACTCTTGCGTTTCTTTTCAGGTATGGGTGGCATCGTCGGATCTCCATTCTCAGGCGTCAATCCATTTGGCCTTCCTACATGTGGGGCACAGTCCGCCTATGGAAGCTCGATCGTTTCGCTGCTAAATAATCATAACTAAATCATAACTTGTTGCAGACTTCACAATGGATCTGAGAAACCGTTTACCTCATCGGATTTTTTGTCTGGCCAGTAATGTTTGGATACGAGAAAATGGCGAGACCAACTTGCGACGTTTCACGAAATGGAGCCGTGCAGATAATTTTGAATTGAGAGAGCAGCTTTCTTTCGATAAGGACTTTGTTCAGATTCAGTGTCTAGTAATACTTTATTTTAAGTATTACAGTTAGAAAATGTATTCCGACTGCTGAATGAAGTGTTCTCGCTGTGTTATTCGTATCTTAATTGTTTTTCTGGGCTATGTCACTGACACATCAATCAGAGAACAAAAGCTCCCCTGAACTCTGCTGGTTACACAGAGTTCGTTTATGGAAAAATACATTTTTTTTTCTTGATTGTAAATAAAAGAAATAATACCTGCAAATTTTGGTATTTCTGTGGATGTTTTGTATTCATCTGAATGATTCTGGAACATGCTATCCAGTGAGCGGTGGTAATGTTCTTGTGGATCGGTGTCTTCAAACGAAAACCTGCAAGTCAAATCTTAAACTGGATCAAACTGATTTAATGAAGCAGAAAACAAAACGAAAAACTAAATACTCGGAATTAAATATTACCCTCTATTACTATTATTAAATATTATGATTAATTAATATATAATATATATATATATATATATATATATATATATATATGCCAGGAAGTTCTTTGACCAGAATATTCGTCATCGATAATGTTCAACGGTTTTATTGGATTTGATCCCGTCTAATTCTCTTCTCCAAGTTGGTCATCATATTGGTTTTTTTTCCTGAAAGGGAGCGTTTACATTCACAATTTTGACCAACCAATTTATGGAATCGTTTCTCCAACAATGTGTATTCTTCCTGCATGTAAAAAGTATTTGTGTTGCAGACTAGGGGAGGAGAGATATTCACCAAGGAAACAATACCTCGTCTCATGACTGTACATAAAGGTGGACATTGCATCAGCGGTGCGCATGACTGTTATATAACTAACATTGTGAAGTTTATATTTTTGTGTGCAAAAAAAAAACGTTTATATGTTAATGATATTATTCTAACGAATGTAAGTAAAGGCATCCGTTGACCTGCAAGTGTATGGGGAATGTGTGTTAGTGTTCTTTCCGTCGACGATCGACATATTAATGTGTGGTGTGACCGGCACAACGCCAGATCACTTCATTATTTCTTCAGAGGAAATCTCTGGTACAAATATATCAGAGGTTGGATAAAATCTGAAAACCGTGTCGGGGAAATAAAACACTGCAGATGTTGATCGAACAACGATCAGATATTCAAAGAACGAATGCTCTATCTGCATGTTCATCGTATTCTAATAAGAGATACTGATTTGGAGATCTTTACTCTTGGCTTTCGTCCCAACGGATTATTGTAATCTTTGTTTATGATTTATCAGAACTAGTATCGTTTAATACATACAGAGAAGCAATACGAACTGAAGGTTCTTAAAGTTGTGCTTCAGATCAATGATTCACTTCTAAGCTAGGCGTAGACACTGTTGAATGTACTCAATAAGAGTGCAGGCTCTGTGAGCAAACAAGTTGATCATACCGAGACGGCAGGCCTTCAAAAACTGATCTTTCTGAAACTGATTATATAAACAAGGAGCTATAGTTCATAGATAATATTGGGATGACTACTGATGGAAGAAAGTAGTATTAGTAGTAGTAGTAATTGTAGTAGTAGTAGTAACAGTAGTAGTAGTAGTAATAGTAGTAGTAGTAGTAGTAGTAGTAGTAGTAATAGTAGTAGTAGTAGTAGTAGTAGTAGTAGTAGTAGTAGTAGTAGTAGTAGTAGTAGTAGTAGTAGTAGTATAACAAGAAAAAGAGGAAGAAAATTAGAAGTAGAAAAAGAAGGAAAATGATGAGAAACATAACTACTTGCTCTCACTTTTGCTTATAACTTATCTCTGTTATATCTAAAAGTTAAAGATTTGGGAAATACCTGATAAAATATTGACCGCGTCTTAGACTCGCTAAGAAAGTCTACTTTTGGGATTGCTGTCAACGTTGATTATTTCTAAGTGAACGGGCATTACTGTAAATACACATAGTATATACAGGATACCTAATTGAGCATACGACAGAAATATTAAAAAAAAAAACATTCAACGAAAGCAAGGCAAGAGTTAAACAAAGTGAAATGGAATAAATGATATTTTATTGTAAGTACCACCTCTTTAATATGTAAGCATATGTGTGTGTGCTTTTAGCAGCATATAGATTTGATGAAAGATAGTACTGACCATCACAATTTATCATAAAACGAGAATTTAATTAATGGTATAAAATGTGAAATAGTTTGTATAGCAATGTTTTCTTTCTCTTCGTTCCAGATCTCTTTTTTCATGTCCTTATCCAATTCGTTCGTCCATGTGTATCTCTTCTTGGCTGGGTGACCTCATGAGCAATTCTTGTTTAATATTCTTGTTTGCTCAAAATATTATGGGGTTTTTCTTTCCTGTAGGTTGTAAGGAGATAAAGAAAGTTTCCTTTAATGTGTTGCTCTTCAGCATTCAGTTCTACAGAAAAGGTATAATTAAAATGCACAGTTATCATGTATCGTTATTTGGATGTTTGTGCTGTGATATGGGTGGGGTTTTCAATAGCTGGTTATATTGGCGAACAATATTGTGGTATTTCTTTATTCGTTTTTTTCTAATATCTTCAAGTGACAAAGTAAAGTGGATATAGTATTTTCTATAGTGAGAAAATGTAGAATAAATATAACTGACAACATTGAGTGGTCATTGTACGGTCAGTTTCTCGTGCATTTGTCTATGTACAACTCATGACTCTTGGAAAGTGGTATCTCTGTGCGTTTTACAACGTGATGGTTCGGGTAACCCGTCTGTGTACAGCATTTACTTCCAGGAAACTTCAGCACTTAGATTTTTATTTTACTCTTTGCTTATCATTTGCTAACTAGTGTCATCAAATTTTGATCAGACGTGGCCAGCTATATATATATATATATATATACATGTATATATATATATATATATATATATATATATATATATATATATATATATCTACATATACTAAATAACTTTTACAATTATTAATTTACTTATTTTGCTAAACTTTTTCCTATATTTATATTATTTAGAGTTGAAACAATCATTATGAAGAAGGTACACAGAATTAAGGAACACAATTCACAAAAGCAAACACGTTTATGCTTGAGATTGTATTGAAATAAGGAAAATTAAACACTGAAAGAGACAACATATTTCAACACAAAAAATACAGATTTATATCATATATATTATATCTGGAAATAAATTAACAATCGAATGCACGAGAGACTCCTGAATTTTGAAAGCAAACATTTTAAATCTGAAATTATTTAAGAAAAAAAAATCATCCACAGGTCCTGACAAAATGCAGATCATTATTAGGTCGCATGTCCTTTGTAGACAAAGTTGTATTCACCACAACCCGACCGAATGAATGTTGGTCTCTAGCCAGGTTACCCAATACTTCTGTCATGTTCAAGGTCTCCTTAATGTCTTGAGACCACCTTATAAGCCTGCCCCTGTCACATCGCCTAGGAATCATACTTTCCATTACTGTTCTTTCCAACCCGCTGTGTCTTTTGACGTGGCCATAATTAATTTCCTCGGTAGAATGTTGTTCATAAGCCAGTCCTTCTCAATGTGTATGTCTTGTAATGTGGCTTCATTAGTCTTCTTCATTATCTTAAATCTGAAGGCTTCTTCTGTAGCACTTTGTTTCGACATACAGACAGAAACGGTATTAATAATAAATTAATTTGACATTGAAAAGATGAGATCTTTATTTGAAATTTGTATAACACCTCGTGATCTGAAAACACAGATATTGATTGATTTTAATTCTAAAACCGTCACTGTAGAATGCAATCATGTTATAACAATAAACTTGATGGACCACAGAACGAAATGGTTACATGCAGTTATGCTAAGACAAATATAAAGTAAAATCAATGTGCTAATGATTAGACAAGAATTAGGATTCCGGAAAATACTCACATTGTATTATACATCTACTTGGGTGTAAGACACGGCTACAAGTGTTTTGACTTAAAATGTCTTAAAATCAGTAGACAGTAAGTCCGCAGCGTAACTTGTCCATACTTATTTTTATAGAGTGCAGAATCAGCAGTTTATAGAAAGTATTAAAAAGTGGTGTACACACAAAGATGGGAGCCGCTCTAGCTCAGTGGTTAGTGAACTGGACTACATAGGACAAGAGGTCGGGTTCGATCCTGATCGACGGCTTCCAGGTTCACCCAGTCTTAAATGGGCCCATGATTTTTGTCTGGGAAAGTAACGCGACACGGGCGTAATATCGACCACATTACCCCAAAAATCATGTGCTGAAGGTGTATACAAATTATGGTCACTAACACCATATTCCCTATACGCCACTTGGCGTGACCAGGGCTCTTTATTTATTTTTAAAAAAATACTTTTTACATAAAAAGATAGAGTGGTACATGCAACTATAGAGACATACATATAATGGTTGAGAGATACATACAAAGATAGAGACATACATATAACGATTGAGAAGTAAAATTCATATTCGGCTTGTTTAGTTTAGTTTACTCGACAGGCCATCCTCATTACACATTAAACAGATCCATATATGTTCAGATCTCCTCCCCAGTATGTCTCTCATTATGTGGAGACTGACGAATCCAGTTCTGTTATGATTTGTTATTCTTCTCTGTCTGATCGCATAGTGCTCCTTTCTGGCATCTCCAATTTAACCTGATGTTCGTGCAGTTTGGACATGGTTGTAGGTTCAAAATCACTGATTGAAATATTAGCTCGCCTATCTCTCTGAGGGCATTCAAAAAGCCAGTCCGATCCATTGCACGTCCGCCATCCGTGGCAGTCATTTCAGCCAACCTGTCAGCTTGTTCATTTCCTTGCTTTCACGCATGAGTGTCCAGGTCTTGTTCATTCTGTGGCCGTGTGCGTTTGTCAAACTTTGGTAGAATTAGTCACGAGAGAAGCTGTTCGACAAAAACAAAACCTAAAAACAATACGCAATAGTCTTCACTAGACCGTTTGACAAGACGAAAAGAGCCTCCAAGAGCTACAACCAAAAGCCATGTAAATCAACATCAAAAGCAGATAGTATTATTTTAATGTAATTAAATATAAGTCTAATGGTATGGCAATAAAGATAGATAGAGCACATAATTTGCAAGTGACTACACAGATAAATGTTACTTGTGACACATAATACCGAGTTACGCAAGATACTTGGTTGATATCATTACTAGAAACGAAATGACAAAATAAACCTTTAACAGAATGAAAAATGCTTTTAGCTATAAATAAGTACGTTAACGTCTACAATTGAGAGTGGTAAAGTTGTAAGTCAATTCAACAATTTAGCATGGAACAGAAACGTGGACATAAGACAGCACAATGGAATAATGAAGTAAAACAGGTGTAGATTTGCAGTATAAGTGGAAATATTTTAATGATTGAAAAACGCAAATAATGAAGTCTTGATGTTTGCGTTGATGTCTATTTTTCGTAGTGTTATCTTAATGACATGATTTAAAACCAGGATTGACGCAGTTCAGCAAGAAGGTTGATAAGGTTGTTATTTATGGAAACCTAAGTCGATTAAAGTCCACGAAAATGCAGAAGTTGACGCTTGCAATATTCAATAAAATATTAAAGTTCCATGGTAACAGATTTACGTAGGTGAGAAACAAAACAAAAGTCGACGTTTCGACCAAGTAGGCCTTCAGCTGGAACAATAAACAACTATATTTATATATATATATATATATGAGGATATAATTTAGAAATCTAACTATGGGCAATAATATGCTAGATACACCAGAAAGAGAAAAGGAAAAAAACAAGTCACTTGCCTAAGAAGAACAAGATGTGGAGGTTCAGCCTGGTCAGTGGCTTCCGAGTTCATGCAGTTTTAAGTGGCCACTGGATTTTTTTTTACTATGAGAGGAAGAAAACTGTGCGGGCGTAATATTGATCATAGTGCTGGCAAAAATATGTGCTGAAGGTCTTTAACAAATATGAACACTAACACCATATTCCCTATATGCCACGAGACGGGTCTCTTTTCTTTCTTTCTAATATCTTTTAAACAAATGGAAACCATCATCAGAATCACCTTTGTGAGGGAACTGGAATATCTTTCATCCAAAAATGATAAGACATGACGTCATATATATCCTTTGATGAGAGCGTAGATCTGTTACATCCAGACTGAGATCTGGACAGTAACAACTTCGGCACATTAAACAAAAATTTCGACTTTGACTCACCCAATGACCTTTGCCCCTGTCATCAATCTAGACAAAATGCAGAGCACATTCTCCAGCCTCGCAACCTCCACATTTTAGTCTGAGACAAGTTCTGGACTTCTGAAACTATATATATATATATGAAACCCAATAAGAGAAGATGGATAAAGAAGGGAAAGAAAAAAGCAACATTTGAAAATAAAGAATAATAAAATTACCTTCATTACTTGTTTTCAAACGTGTTATTGTAGAAGTTCTGTTTTTAAAAACCGTTGCCCAGGCAATATATAGATTAGATGACTATCGTCATAAAAGTAATATTGCATTTTGTATAGGCTGAGGAGCTCATCATCAAGTACCATGCCTGCTGGCGTAGGTGATCATGTCTCTCTACTACTTTCCATTTTGACAATTATTTATCATTTCTGTTCTTGACCTTCTGCCAAGCCATTCTCTTAAGCTGTCTGGTGTCTTTCTCTTTTTCTCTATCTCTTCGTCCCTAAATTTTCCCAGTTGTCACACTATATTCCAGCCGTTTCCTTCTCATTACATGGCCAAAAAATGATGATTGTTCCTTCCTAATATTGGACATTAGTTCCTTTTTTTAAGAACTGAAAAGCTGGAATTGTTAAATAAACTTGAATGTACTCAATTTAAATAATTTTGCAGGATCCTCACCTTATTGCTTTAGTATTAGCCCACTCATTACATTTGTTAAAAGTAAACACTATGGATGTGATAAACATTGGGTTAAGAATTTGTATGGACATTCTAATGACTGTATAAACAAACTCAAAAGGGGCTCAGTCAATGCTCAGGCATTATAGTCTGAAAAGTAATATGAATATTATAAGTACGACAGTATCATTTTGAGTTACAGATTGCCTTGTGTTTTCACATAAAATCTAATTTAAAAAAAAAAAAAACTAAATTAATTAAATTCTATATTTTCCCCCGAGAATGCTTCTTTAATGAATTGTTTCTGACGTAGTACCCCGCTATATTTTTCTTGTTTCCTAAATTTTAATTTTGATTAAATAAGATCATCACATACTTTTAAGTACACTTTGTTGTTGTAGTTCTTAAAATATCGGTTTTTCCCCTGAAAAAAACAGTTATGTAAACAAATAATAATGCATGTAGGGGAAAGAGATAAACATGTTAATTCAGCCTGAGCTATAGTAAATGTAGCACATTTCGTTTACTGTTTCAAATGTATTTATTTGTGAAAACTAGAGACTAGTGCTGCCATGCCTCGATACACTCAAGATTAAATTATGGAGCAGCCCAAACAATAATAAATCCGGTTCCTGTCTTCCCTTAAAATCTGACAGAATAATCCCTGAATCAAAACATTATAAGTCTGCACTCAAAGATGTCAGAAAGAGGTCAAAAGTGGAGAAAAATACTCAAACACTACACAAATATTCTGTTCAAGAACGTTCAGTAGCGCAAAAATACAACAACAACAAAACAAACATATTTAAATAGGCACTACAGAAATAACTGAATCACTGAAATACGTAAAAATAACTGAATGACGTAATCGTGATGGTGATAATGCTCATACTAATGTCCACCAGACGTTGTTCGTAATGTGGTCAGCATCAGGTCTATGACGTTAAATATTTCAAAAGTAATACAGAGATGTCCATACAATAATAACGTGACCAAATAATTGTAAAATGTCAACATTCAAGATACCCAATCCTTATAAATATGCCCAAAACAATACACATGATCACAGTCAAGATACCTAAACAATACACATATGATCACAGTCAAGATACCTAAACAATACACATATGATCACAGTCAAGATACCTAAACAATACACATATGATCACAGTCAAGATACCTAAACAATACACATATGATCACAGTCAAGATACCTAAACAATTCACATATGATCACAGTCAAGATACCTAAACAATACACATATGATCACAGTCAAGATACCTAAACAATACACATATGATCACAGTCAAGATACCTAAACAAGATACCTAAACAATACACATATGATCACAGTCAAGATACCTAAACAATTCACATATGATCACAGTCAAGATACCTAAACAATACAATTGCCTACATATATCTTCAGATACCTAAACAATACAATTATGTCTACATATATCTTGAGATACCTAAACAATACAACTATGTCTACATATATCTAGAGATACTTAAACAATACAACTATGTCTACATTTATCTTGATATACTTAAACAATACAACTATGTCTACATATATCTAGAGATTACTAAACAATACAACTATGTCTACATATATCTAGATATATCTAGAGATACTCAAACAATACAACTATGTCTACATATATCTAGAGATGCTCAAACAATACAATTATGTCTACATATATCTAGAGATATCCAAACAATACAACAATGTCTACATATATCTTGAGATACTCAAATAATACAACTTTGTTTACATATTTCTAGAGATACTCAAACAATACAACCTTGTTTACATATATCTAGAGATTACTAAACAATACAGCTATGTCTACATACATCTAGAGATACTCAAACAATACATATTTGTCTACATAATATCTAGAGGTACTAAGAATAGCAAAATGTTACATCTTCTCAATATTCCTATATGGTGCAGAAACATGGATATTAGATAAGAAAAGAGAACAGAAAATTGAACCTTTGAAATATGGATATATAGAAGAATAGGTAGAATTGGATGGAAGGAAAAGAGAACAAACGATGAAGTCTTAAAACAACTAAAAATGAAAGAGAACTACAAGGCACAATTCAAACAAGACAAATGCGATTTTTGGGCCAGGTTAAAAGACACAAAAGCCTACTAAAAGTAATCCTGGAGGGGAAAATACAAGGTAAAAGAGGCAGAGGTAGACCAAGACTAACATGGACGAGTAACATCAAAAGATGGACAAATCAGCCTATGACAACCTGCACCATCAAAGCAAGAGACAGAGCAGAATGGCGCTCCGTGGTAGCCAACCTTCGTTGCGGAGACGGCACTTGATGATGATGATGATGATGATGATGATGATGATGATGATGATGAATATCTAGAGATACTCAAACAATACAACTATGTCTACATATATATAAAAATACCCAAACAGCAACAGTACAAACATGTTTAAAATGAGCCCAATACATGCCAAAATATACAAGTATGCTCAGACAGCTCAACTCTTATAAAACAACTTAGCGACGCTCAAAGTCACATTTGCCTAAACAGTGCATGAATATCCAAGCAGTATAAACAGATGTTTGGTCACAGTATACATGCATGCTGAATTAGCACAATGGTGCCCAAACAAGATATAAATGCTAGAACAAAACAACAAAACATCGTTCCTTAACTCTTTCAGTACGTTTCGCCGCACTGTGCGTCATGCGGATTTCAACCGCATTTTTACCACACAGTGCGCAACTCTCAATTTGATTAGTGTGAACCGCCACAAACCATATTCTTTTTACATGTCTCGTATCATCTTGAAATTAGTGACATCGAATGCATTGTTCAACGATCTAAAAATTCGTATATCTTTCTTTCTTCTTTTTTCCTTCCTCATCTGCCTTTCAGCGTCGAGGGGAGATATAATTTGCGGTCTTTTGCTCTTCTGTTCGCCTCTGCTGCTGTTATGTTTCCTAGTGCTTATAATATTCCATCGACCCATCTTTTTCGTGGTCGACCCTTGCGTCTGGTGTTCTCACAACGTTTGTAATTCATATATAATATGATATATTCAGATAAATATAAATATATAAATGATTCTTAAAACATGAAAAATGTTGTCTCTGAAATCTCTCCCGTTGTATCTATAAAAAGCTTCCGTACAGAACGAGTTACAGTAAATCCAAACACAAGTGATGATTGATTAGTTGGTCGTTTCCTTATCTGTTAATGTTCCATTGGTGTGTTTCAAAGTTGTTAATTGTTTGCCTCATGCGTAAGAGTATCTTTTAGATTCTTATGTGCAACCATCAGGTGCTAGTTTAATTAATTCCTGTAGCTCAGGGGAAAGCAGATCTACCACCTAGTCTTGTCGGAATCGAACAGTAAAGGGTATTCCCGATGTTCACGGGGGAGCGCGAAAAGGAACTGTTAGCAGTTGAAACTTGAAAAGAGCAGGCTTTTCGACACTGCCCGGGTGAACATCAAGTAAATGATAACAATTCAGCCGTTATTAAAATATTATCACACTATAGATATTGCGTGAAGGGCCCTCGCCAGTTCTCGCGCTCTGTGCTAAGACCTTCCTGGGTTATCCGGTAACAGATTGGAGTGTTGTTGGAGATTGTCAAAATCAAATGTTGTTGGTTCTATTAACAATAGCCAATCAGATATGGAGACTCTGTTCAGTGTAACTACAACAAATATAAGGCCAGTAGGCTATAAGGTAAAGTAAACCCGAGTCTCATAGCATGTAATTTCTCAAATAGGAGCGCGGTAGAAGCATATATAGAGAGATTGGGGGGGGGGGGGGGGGGGGAAAGAGAGTTCAAGTATTTAGCGTGACATTACTATAGCAGATTATGAAAGTCGGGATAAAAGAAAGTTGAAGTATTGAACTCTACATTACTATAGCAGATTATGAAAGTCGGGATAAAAGAAAGTTGAAGTATTGAGCCCTACATTACTAGAAAGTCGGGATAAAAGAAAGTTGAATATTGAGCTCTACATTACTATAGCAGATTATGAGAGTCGGGATAAAAGAAAGTTGAAGTATTGAGCTCTACATTACTATAGCAGATTATGAAAGTCGGGATAAAAGAAAGTTGAAGTATTGAGCTCTACATTACTATAGCAGATTATGAGAGTCGGGATAAAAGAAAGTTGAAGTATTGAGCCCTACATTACTATAGCAGATTATGAAAGTCGGGATAAAAGGAGTGAGATCTGTAGATGTGGAGAGTGAAAGAGTTGAGTGATTAAGTGTTAAAATCTACAATTCTAACGCGAAATATTTGTTTGGTTGTGAAAATGAGGGAATGCAGGGGCGTTGTGAAGACTGATCAGTATTATTCCTTGATGTTAATACTAGCCATAACTTTGCTGTAAAATATGATCTTTTTCCTAAAGTTCAATAAGTTTAATAAAGATCAAAAAGCGGGTTTCTTGGGGGATATACACACACGAAAAAGACCCACCTTTTGTTTAACACAAACAGACGTTTTCCAAAGCAAAGATTCTGAGTAGACTGAAATCGATACGCAGAGTTCGATTCCCTTTTATTTGTTCAGGTTGTGTTTATAGAGAAATAGAAACGTGTTTTTTCTATTTTAAATAACAATTTTTTTTTAAAGTATCGAGCTTACCAAATTAAAATTGATAAGTTACTCATTGGTTGTTTGTTGTGTAAGCTGAATTAATTTCGTCATTAAAATAGATGGTGAAGCGATTAGCAGTATTTGAGTGTATAAGTTATTATCTGGGTTTTTTTTTATTACTTATTACTTTAGTTCGCTGTGCGTTTGAATACTGTTTTTTTTACTGAATGTGTAAATGATTAATTATTTGTATATTTCTTCTCAGTCAATACTGGAATAATTTTCATATTGATATTTGTATAGGCACATATACTTAAAGGAATGAACACATACTTGAAGACGCCAAATGTTTATGTACATTTCTACATGTTTGTATGAGAAAATTCAATATATTATTGGTAATGTAAATGTTATACAAATTTATCACAATAATCGCATCAAATTTGCACAATTTTACTGTAATACCATTGTGTGTGCGAACGTGTGTGTGTGTGTGTGTGTGTGTGTGGATGAAATCAAGTGTTTGAAATAACATAAAATACAGTAAACTTCCATATTAACGAAATAAAAAAAGAAGCGTAATGAATAAAATCAATAGTATTATCAGTCTTTCACCTTCTTGTAGTATTCATGTCCCCAGTAAAACACTTTCAGCCATTTTCTTCTTTTGGTATCATCCTTTTACAGTTCTATCGATGTTTTCTGTTATTTCTGAGGTCAGTACTTCTAATCTCTTCTCCAGGCCCTCCTCAGCATCTTTGATATTGTGGGTTCCTGAACAACCATGGATTTGTCATGCCCTGTGATCAAGCTCATATTATACACATAAATCGTGGAGTTCAGCGTTATTCTATCTATCTATTGTCCTTTCGAGCCGAAGGCAGCACACAGGACAGAAACACAACCTCAAAAACAGAAACTTTGCGTGCCAAAATGGCACATATTGCTGAGATCACTGCTCTAAAATCTATGGCGCTGTTTCCATAACAATACTGTTTACAATGACAGCTTGTCAAGCCATCGATCAACCTCCTTAGTCGCCTCTTACGACATGCCTGGAAGGTCACAGTGTCACTATTCTTTACCTCCCTCAGCGTTATTGCGTTCTTGTTATTTCAGTGTTACTGTGTTCTTGTTATTTCAGTGTTACTGTGTTCTTCTTATTTCAGTGTTACTGTGTTCTTCCTATTTCAGTGTTACTGTGTTCTTCTTATTTCAGTGTTACTGTGTTCTTCTTATTTCAGTGTTACTGTGTTCTTTCCAGTTAGTTCAGCGTTATTGTGTTCAATCCAGTTATGTCAGTGTTATTATGTTCAATCCAGTTATTTCAGTGTGTTTGTGTTCAAACCAGTTATTTCAGTGTTTTTGTGTTCAATCCAGTTATTTCAGTCTTTTTGTGTTCAATCCAGTTATTTCAGTGTTATTGTGTTCAATCCAGTTATTTCAGTGTTTTTGTGTTCAATCCAGTTATTTCAGTGTTTTTGTGTTCTTTCCAGCTATTTCAGTGTTATTGTTTATTAGGAAAACATAACCGAGATAAGACAACAGGCAGAAGAAGTCGGATACTCGTGTCCTGCAATTGCCAAAAAAAAAAAAAAAAAATGAAATCATGCAAAATTCAATAATGTTGGAGAATGCAAGAATCTGTGGACGACGTGATGTCCAGACATCGGAATCCAACAGAATTCAAAATGTCGGACTGTTAAAAAAAACAACTCTTCGACTCGTTAGCAGAATGGGAATCCATGGTCTCATTTGTAGTGTAGCCTGCAATTTTTGATCTAGTTGTTTGGTTTTGTTATCACGAGAAAGTCGTTAAATTATTAAATGGAAGACACAAACGAGTCTTGGGCAGGTTTTTGCCACATACACAAAGACCAATCAACATGAGTGAAAGCCAATCAATTTACGACAGTTCCCAGAGTGGTGGTGGTCATAACTTTGTATTCTAAACCCAGCAGAGATTTCAATGTTAACCTCTTGCACTCTATAAATACTCCTTGATTCTCCGATTTTATGAAAATGATTGTTGGAAATTATATTCGCGCATCATTTTCTGTATGTAAAGAGCGAATGTATGAAAGTAGGTAAATGTTATAAATGAAGCAAGTGTCAGAAATAAACAAAAATTGGAAACGAATGTTGTGGTTAACAATGATGACATTTCTTTTATATTTATATGTGCACAGTTATTGTTTGTGTTCACAAGATTTAAACATCGATTTTGAAAAACTGACGTTAATATAATTTAGCAGGAAACACTTTGCTCTGGAAAAGAAGATCAATAAATGAAAAGACAAAAATGCAAATCAAACAATAAACCACAAAAAAATCTTAAAAACGGTAATCGGAATAGCATGTTTTGTTGTGGAAACCGCTTCTATGTTGCTGTGAAAGTGATTAAGAGTGACAAACTCGATAAATGGGGAATATAGATGCAGCTAATAAGAAACACACAAGAGGGGGAGGGGGTGGGGTGGGGGCGTAGCAGCATGAAAAGACTGCGTTGAGATATAGACAGGCTTAAACCAGCTTTACGTGGGATGTAACTATGGGATTCAATACAATGTTTTCGTTGGAAAGGAAATGGAGGAGACTTGTATGATGTAGCTGTTTAGTACAGAACATAAGTAACATGAAATGTGTGAGAGTCACGGCTTATTTGACTGACTCTTCTGGGCGATAATTCAGGAATCCAACAAAATAATTGATTGTTACATAAAGGAAAGTATTGTTCACATACAAATATTGACAGTTTTGCTGGGGAAAAAATGACGGCAATATCCCTTTACTGAGATCTGTAAGGGGAAGGGGAGATCGGGGCCGCGTGACAAAGGGATACATATACAAAGAAAGTATACAAAAGAATGGAGAGACATATATATATATATTACAGACACATAGATATTATAAACGAGTATGTATAAACACATACACACACACATATATATATACATATATATATATATATATATATATATATATATATATATATATATATATATATATATATATATAAAGTGACAGAGAGAAAGAGAGAGAGAAAGAATTCTTTGAACGAATGATAAACGAGAATCAATTGTAAAAATAACACTAAATAATGTAATAATTTTTATTGCTCCATTCGTGAATTGTAAATGAAAATGAATCTTGAAATGAATTTCTAATAAAATAAACACATTTTTTTCCTAAGCTCACATCGTGTTGAAATATCTTTCATCTTCTCTGTGTTATCACGTGTCACTTTTTTTGTCTCTAGGTTTTTTTTTTTATTTTTTAAATGTATCATTCTACCACGAAAACTGAAATGACTACAAGCAAGCAATATTATCATTGTTAATTGTATCATCACTTCTAACTTAATAATTCGCGTTATCATCATGGTCACAGTTACACTATAAAGTTTTTTTTTTCTCACTGTCATCAAATATCGTCATTATTATGATCATTTAAAGTATATATATATATTAACCGTAGATGGTAGATGTACAATAGAGGTGTACAATGTACAATTCCAAAAAAGAGGAAGATACTGTGCAATCCATTTTGACAATAGAAACAAGAAAAAGAGTTCTTAAATGATATGATTTAGAGCTAGTCTTAACATATGGATGTGAATTGTGGACAATAGGAAAACAAACAAGAAAATCACCAAAGTAATGAGAGCCACAGAACGAACAATATATGTTCGTGGTGCCTAGCGTCGTCTCCTTTCTCCTACACCTTTTATCTTCTAAATTTGATATCTTTGTTGTTCTCGTATGCTACGATCTACAGCCAGATTTTCCTAGTTTCTTTCACCGATTGAGAATTCCCTTACGGAAGCCCTGCAAACATTGTTATATCTCAGCACTGGTCTGCCCTTTGGTCTCTTTCCGTCTTTCAGTTCGCCATACAATATTTGTTTGGGAATACGATTTTTGCTATTCTTTTTACATGGCCCAACTACCTTAGTCTCCGACTACTAAGTGTTGCCATGTTGGATGGGAGCTTGGCTCGTTGTAAGACACTACAGCTGGTTATTATGTCCTGCCATCTGACGTTCATAAACTTTCGAAGGCAACACACATGAAAACCTATATTGTGCCTCTTCACATGTCCACACAATTTCATTTGTATTTTCGAATTGAGTTAAATAGTTAAATATTTCTCGATATACATTTAACGTATTCAAATGTAACGTACAGACACCACGAACAATCTAAATCATATAGTTCTGGTTTTATACTGCCTCACAGTTTTAACTTGAAATTTTGCTGAATTAATTTCGTGAAAAAAAATAGATTAATGGGAGTGTTTATTTGATGCAGGAGAAGTGCACACACACACACACACATACACACAAAACAAAAAAACAGAAGATGCTTCTATTGTCCTCACAAAGGCTTTCGATACATTGAGCAGAACGGGTCTATACAGGGTGCTGGGAAATGTAGGCTGTCTACCTACTTTACTCAAGCTGATAAGTAATTTCACAACAATATGTCTGCCACCATTCAGCTCGACGACAGATCATTTCGGCCCTTTAAGATGAAATATGGAGTCAAACAGGGAAGTGTCCTTGCCCCTTCTATATTCGGAATCTTTTTTGCTGCCCTTCTACGCGATGCTTTTGAAGGCGTCTCTGGAGACATCTATATCCGAACAAGATCTGACTGCTCCTTATTTAATCTGGCATGTCTGAAGGCAAAATTTAAAACAAATGAGACCCTAATAAAGAAGCTTCTGTTCGATGATGATGCAGCACTGGTTGCTCATGATGAATCCGTCATGCAGTCAATGATTGACAATCTAGCTAGATCACGTGATTTATTCTTCTTGTTAATAAGTTTCCAGAAGACGGTGACGCTTCAACAGGCGTAGACACATCCGCCACTATAACTATAACACACTTCTTGAATCTGTGAGAAAGTTCACCTGCCTAGGTTCTATGGTCACAGCCATCGTCTCCCTTGATAACGAAATAAATACCCGAATCGGAAAGGTAGTTTCAGCACGGGCCAACATCAAACTAACACTCAGGACTAAGATTCTAATTTGCCGAAGTTGTGTGCTTAGTACACTTTTATACGGATTAGCGGATCAGAAACTTGGACAACCTATGCAGAGCAGAAGAAAAAATTAACAGCTTTCATGGTAATTACATTCGCAAGATAATGAGCATCACAATGCAGAACAAAGTAACCAACTTTAACTTCTTGCAACTAGCTATATTCCCAAAGATCGTGGCAACACTTAGAAGTCGAAGACTAAGTTGGCTGGACCACGTGAGAAGAATGATAAACAATCGTGTTGCCAAACAATTATTGTGTGGCGAGCTTAGGGGCAGAAAGAGACGAAAGGACAGCTCAGTAATGAGATATAAGGAAGTTTGGGAACTGGGTAGTCTTGAGGTGCGACGTCGGCCTCAGAACAGGAAGGAACCGAGTTCAAAGCCCATCAGAAACGGTGATGATTAAAAAAAAAGAATAACAAAAATGAGTCCGTGTCTTCATTGTCATATTACTCTCTCCTGATCTCTTTGGTAGTGAGATTAGATGTATAGCCCTCTTGGATAACGACAATAAATAGGAGAACCCGTGTGCACCATCATCATCATCATCATCATGTGTCATACCGGTTGGCGTAGGCGATCATGTCCCACCACAATCTTCTATAAACAGTGCATCGTATCAGTTCTGTTGTTTTTGTTTCCATGCCATGACACCAAGCTATCCAGTATTTTCTCTCTTTGTCGTCCGCGATCTCTCTTTCTTTTTATTTTGCCAGTTGTAACCAAGTATTCCGACTTTCCTCTTCTCATGATGTGCCCGAAAAATGTTGATTGCTTCTTTCTGATGTTTTTTAAGAGCTGCCTTTTTGTGTTGGCCTCTTTGAGAACTTCCTCATTGTTCTTTTTAGCTGTCCAGGGAACTTTCAACATTCTTCTGAGAAATCCCATCTCTTTGGCCTCTAATCGTCTTTTCATTGCTTGTCTACTGTCCATGATTCGCTTCCATAGGTCAGAATTGGTTCTATATAGCACCGATGAACTCTCTTTCTCATTTTTATTAACATAGATTTGTTGCATTAGAGATTTTATTCTGGTGTGCACCAGCGCACATTAAAGATCCCTTGGCGGTTAAAGTCGAAAAGACTAGTCCATAATTATGGCTTCTGCCCGGACACAATTGTCAGGAAAAAAAAAACACCAGTACCCACACCGTGGATCTCAGGCCATGCTACAGTATTCATGTACGTGGGCCATGATCCCAGGCAATGCTACAGTGTTCGTGTACGTGGGCCACGATCCCAGGCCATGCTACAGTGTTCATGTACGTGGGCCATGATCCCAGGCCATGCTACAGTATTTGTATAAGTGGGCCACGATCTCAGGCCATGCTACAGTGTTCATGTACGTGGGCCACGATCCCAGGCCATGCTACAGTGTTCGTGTACGTGGGTCATGATCCCAGGCCATGCTACAGTGTTCGTGTACGTGGGCCACGATCCCAGGCCATGCTACAGTGTTCGTGTACGGGGGTCATGATCCCAGGCCATGCTACTATTCGTGTACGTGGGCCATGATCCCAGGCCATGCTACTATTCGTGTACGTGGGCCACGATCCCAGGCCATGCTACAGTGTTCGTGTACGGGGTCATGATCCCAGGCCATGCTACAGTGTTCATGTACGTGGGTCATGATCCCAGGCCATGCTACAGTGTTCGTGTACGTGGGCCACGATCCCAGGCCAAAATACAGTGTTCGTGTACGTGGGCCACGATCCCAGGACATGCTACAGTGTTCGTGTACGTGGGCTACGATCCCAGGCCATGCTACAGTGTTCGTGTACGTGGGCCATGATCCCAGGCCATGCTACTATTCGTGTACGTGGGCCACGATCCCAGGCCATGCTACAGTGTTCGTGTACGGGGGTCATGATCCCAGGCCATGCTACTATTCGTGTACGTGGGCCATGATCCCAGGCCATGCTACTATTCGTGTACGTGGGCCACGATCCCAGGCCATGCTACAGTGTTCGTGTACGGGGGTCATGATCCCAGGCCATGTTACTATTCGTGTATGTGGGCCACGATCCCAGGTCATGCTGCGGTGTTCGTATACGTGGGCCAGGATTCTCCTAGAATTTTCTCGAGATTCTCGAGGGGGATATCGAAGCACCCATGGATTCGTTCGGAGTGCACTGATAATGATCCTCTAAATAAAATAAACACACACAAAAAAACAAAGGAAGCTTGCAGGACTTCCTTGAGTGAATTCTCTAACAGCTAAAGAAACTGGTAAAGTTTGGTAATAGATTGAAGCACATGGAGAACAAAAATGAAAAAAAAGGCACAGCAACATCTGATGAAGCGATTATGTCAAAATTAGAAGTCTAAAGGCTCAGGAGAAAGAGATAAAGTCAAGCGCAACAAATGCATCTTGCTAATTCTGCGGTGGGATCCGTCTATCCATTATTAGCAGGTTCAGCATCTACGACAGAAGGTTCTCAGTAAAACATCATCCAGAACAAGACACTAATATATTATCAAGACTGTTGACTAATCATAATTGCTTATTACCAACCGTCTGTCAAGACATAAAAAGATATATTTGACACAGACACCCAAGCCAGCATCCTATACTACAAACAAAGGAAAGCCACATCTCTTTGTAAATAGAAGACTAAGTAAACTTTCTGTATGAGAATCAACCACTCGGACACGCTTGCTATATTTGAGAGGTGATACCATTTGAAAGACTTAAATGAGACAAGAATAAACTCATGTACATGCTCATGTGTGACTGTTGATTCAAAAAAAAAAATTGTAGGAATGGCTCCTTTGCTTCTCTAATTTAGCTGAGTTTCATTGATGTAAGACAATGAGGTATGTCTGATCTATCTTTCTCTTGTCCTTTCAGGCTGAACACATCACGTTGCTCAGAACTCGACTATCTTTAATATCAAAAGTCAGGCTTTGCACAGAACCCCATTATGTCCCTGTTCTGGGCGTGCCGCTCAATCTCGGAGGGAAGCTGATTGTCTACTGTTGTTGCTTCTCACCTCAGTGTTCAAGTTAGTGTTTCTCTATATTGTTCTATTCTTTTTTTTTTACCCTGTAATTCCCATTTGATGGTTTACACACATAGTGGGACACACCTGCGACTCCAGGGCAGAGTCAGCGACTCAAAACTGATAGAGATTTCGCTCCATCCCTTTGTGGATTCATGGTAGAAATGTGTTACATGTAGCGTTGTATTATGGTAGAAATGTGTCACCTATAGCGTTGTATTATGGTAGAAATGTGTTACCTGTAGCCTCGTATTATGGTAGAAATGTGTTACCTGTAGCGTTGTATTATGGTAGAAATGTGTTACCTGTAGCCTCGTATTATGGTAGAAATGTGTCACCTATAGCGTTGTATTATGGTAGAAATGTGTTACCTGTAGCCTCGTATTATGGTAGAAATGTGTTACCTGTAGCCTTGTATTATGGTAGAAATGTGCTACAGGTGGTAGAAATGTGTTACCTGTAGCGTTGTATTATGGTAGAAATGTATTAACATTGTTCTGCGGTCATGCAGTATCTTGCCTGCTAAAGTAGATGATCTTCTAGACGACCTTCTATTTCTAAGGCTGTTTATCAGTTATGTTATTGACTTCCTATCAAACCATTCTCTTACTTTGTCGTTTAACTTTTCTCTCCGTTTCCTTTTACCTCGCCTTTCATAAATAAATGTCCAACAATATAATTATTTTATCTTGATCCTGACGGTATGTTTTCCTTTTGTTTTGCCGTTTTGTAAAACATCTTAATAATTGTATGCGTTTATCGTTTTGCTTTTTACTACCATATCCGCTGTTTCTGAAGCAGTTAATGGTGGGCGAGGTGTGTTAACATTGTGTTTGATAGAAGTTTTTTAAGGATGAAATATGTTCGAAAGTTGTATTAACATTGTAACTGATAGAAGTGTTTTAAGGATGAAATATGTTCGAAAGTTGTATTAACATTGTAACTGATAGAAGTGTTTTACGGATGAAATATGTTCTAAAGTTGTGTTAATATTGTATTTGATAGAAGTGTTTTAAGGATGAAATATGTTCGAAAGTTGTGTTAATATTGTGATGTGATAGAAGTATTTTAAGGGTAAAATATGTTCGAAAGTTGTGTTAACATTGTGATGTGATAGAAGTGTGTTATCACGGTAATGTGATAGAAATGCGTTAAGAGAGTGTAATGTAGTCGAAATGTGTTACCATTGTAATGGATATAAATGTGTTAAAAGTGTAATGTGGTCGAAATGTGTTAACATTATAATGTGATAGAAATGTGTTAACAATGTAATGTGGTCGAAATGTGTTAACATTGAAATGTATTAACAGTATATGATAGTAGAAATATTTCATTAGTATATGGTGGTAGATAATACTAAGTGAACAGTGGATGATTTGGCAAGCAAACGGTCATCATGTCTAGCTAAAACCTTCATGGTGAGAGTCGTTAGAAGGGTGCCATAAAGCCATGTCTGTGCACACACACACACACAAAACAACTGGAATAGCAGCATTACAAAATGGACGGGTCTCAGCTCTGCCAGATCACAATATCAATCAGAGATTTTGGTTAGTTGACTGTAAAGTGTAGGTAGGGATCATTTCTTTCCTTTCTTTTTGTGTTTGTTTAATTACTAATCTTAGTCACCATTCATCATTGAATGACGCTGATGACGTAGATACGCAGTGTTGTATGTTACAACAGAGCTGCTATATTTATGTTTGGCCAATTCGCCTTCTTTGGATGCCTCTTACCGTCTGTCTCGATCACCGTGAGTTTGACCTGGCTAGTCAACCTTTTGCGTGAGTCCTGACAGGGAGATTTAATAGGATCTTGATAAGCTAATGTCACTGATGATAATGCAAGCAGTCACCTATGAGTCGTTAACCACTTTCAGCCCAAACGTTGCTGGACATCACGGACCAATGTGAGAGAGAGGATAAAAGCATTTCAGTGACATCTCCTGATGTCATGTTCCAAGATGGCGATATTAATCCACAGCTTCAGCACATGAGAATGCTCTTTCATGCTGCTGTAAATTTATCAAGTTCTACGAGTCAGATGCCAATTTTGACCAGCTTGTGGTTTACTGGAGCTTGTCTGTCAGGACAACAATCACAAACATTTTTTACTCGCCACGCTAAAGTGCTGATAAAAAGCGAATCAATTCAGAGGGAGAGGTATGTTTACAGCACTCGGAAAAATTGACAAATAATCAACAACAGGAAAAAAATATGGACCAAAGCAGGATCGAACCCGTACTAGGCAGCGCCTTGCCACGAAAAGCTAAACGCTAGGGAACACTGCCATTCAGCTAACTAAAAATTAGCTTCGTAGGCAATGTCTTTTCGCGCAGGTGTGGGAATATAATAAAGTGCTGATACTCTGTTCTTATCTAATTGAATATCGCAACATTTTAACTTATTTTATTGTTATTTTTACAAATTCTATATCTTTGTCACTTGATACTAGTTTCATGTACTGCGGAGTTAGTGAATTGTGCCGATAGCTTCTTGAGTGATAAAGCAACAGAGACCAGAAGACTAAAACACTATTCTATTGAAATAATGTTCGTGGCATATACAAAAACAGGAGTCAGAATTAGAATGAAACTCATCTACAGCAAGAATTTTATTAATTGTGCGAACACCTATATAATGATCAAACAGGGAACATATACACTCCCGTGTTATGTTTCAAAACCAATCTTTATCGTTCAGGATGACTACATATCTCTTTTATTTAATCATTGTTTATTAAGTCTTTTGCTATCGTTATATATATATATTATATATATATATATATATATATATATATATATATAACTTTAACTTATCTCGTGTCTTAAAATAATTGTTCATAATTGTTCTACAAACTATTGTATCAGTTTTATGAAAAAAAAACCTAGTATTGAAACATTAAAATATAGAGTCTAACAGCTGAAAAAAACCCTAGTGTTGAAACATTAAATGTTTAGTGTAACAGCTGTTGAACACATCTACACGTGTACCTAATCAAATGAGAGTAAAAAGGGCTAATGGAGGAATCGTTCATATTTATTCTATTCCTGGCATATTTTCCTCCCTTATTTCCACTAGCTCAAATGCATCCAGATGCCTTGTCGAGAGACGTGGCCGTCAGAAGGAGATCATGTATCAGCCCATCAATTGCAGGGATACACTTCAACGTTCATGAATTCCCGGCACCATGGAACTTTAACCGGTCCACTGGGCCCATTGTCTGACCTTTAGAGAGCGGCCTTTGCCGACCCGCTACACTCTTTGTTTTCTAGACATTCAGCACTCATTTTCAATCCCAGACTTGCTAAGCCACCATCTGTCAGCCCCAAACACAATGCCATTGTCTTGCTCCGCCCTTCAAAAGACATGCAAGGCTCGGCAGATTTATGGAGTTGCGCTATGTTTCCTTTTGATCTGGAACTTGACTCCAGATGCACACCGCGTTAGGCTTAGATTATTATGTTTTCTTTATATTCTTTATTATTTAATACTACAGCGCGCAGTTCATTAGGTAACTTAATTCCGGTCTTTTTACGCAACGTTGGTGAATTGAAATATTCACCTTCTTTATCTCTACACTTTTAGCTCACTGTGAAGAACAAGTCGCCTTTTTATTGATCCAGATCTGGGAGGGCTTTCTTTTGCCCCAGTGCCATGTCATGTTAAGTACATTTTGTTAACAGCTTATGGAATAGGTTTTGTAGCAGAGAATCATAAATGTCTCTGGTTTGTTTCGTTTGGTTTCCAGGTGTAAAGTTTAAAAATAAAGCAAAATAAAGTTGTCATGTTTGTTTCTGTGGGCCAATAAAGAAACGATCATTGCGGCAAGCAATTTGTAACTCATGTAGGTTGTGAAAGAAACGGGTGGGGGAAGCTGATTAACCACCATTGTAGTGTTGGGGAGTGAAATATTAAACATTACCTCATAGAGATGAAGGTTCCAGTACTCTTTCATAGCTTCATCACTGTTAAGACCCCAAACTTATGATTGTTTTAGTTTGGATTTAAACCCACGACAAGTCCTCCTGATAACAACCATGTTACTGCCACACCGTAACCATCGGGTAATTATTCCCCACTCCGTTATTTTGACAAAACGAAATGCTTGAGTTAATTCGCAAAGTGTGCTGCGGTTTTTTTCCCCTATGGAAGATGGGGTCGTTAAATTGTATTAGGCAGAGAGGTTGAAAAAAAAAAAGGGGGGGGGGGTTAAGTTTTGTAAGATAAATATACTCTCTTGCTCCCAACTTTCTTATTTGTCATTTACAACCATGTAACCGCTAACAGATTCTGACGACAACTTTATCATATCTCGCTTCGCGACCTTGAACCAAGTTGAAACAAAATCGAAGCTACTTAGAAACAATGTAGAAACAACGTAGAAACAACTTAGAAACACGTAGAAAAAAGTAGAAACAACTTACAAACAACTTAGAAACAACTTAGTAACAACGTAGAAACATCTTAGAAACAGTTTAGAAACAATGTAGAAACAACATAGAAACAACTTAGGAACAGCGTAGAAACATCTTAGAAACAACTTAGAAACATCTTAGAAGCAACTTAGAAACATCGTAGAAACAACTTAGAAACAACTTAGAAACAACGTAGAAACAACTTAGAAACAACTTAGAAACAACTTAGAAACATCTTCGAAGCAACTTAGAAACATCGTAGAAACAACTTAGAAACAACTTAGGAACAACGTAGAAACATCTTAGAAACAACTTAGAAACAATGTAGAAACAACAAAGAAACAACTTAGAAACAACTTAGGAACAACGTAGAAACAACTTAGAAACAACGTAGAAACAACTTAGAAACAGCTTGAAAACAACTTACAAACAACATAGAAACAACGTAGAAACATCTTAGAAACAGCTTGGAAACAACTTACAAACAACTTAGAAACAACTTAGAAACAATGTAGAAACAATTTAGAAACAACTTAGAAACAACTTAGAAACATCATAGAAACAGCTTGGAAACAATGTAGAAACAATTTAGAAACATCTTCGAAACAGTTTGGAAACAACCTACAAACAACTTAGAAACAATGTAGAAACAATTTAGAAACATCTTAGAAACATTTTGGAAACAACCTACAAACAACTTAGAAACAACGTAGAAAGATGTTAGAAACAGCTTAGAAACAACTTAGAAACAATCATCTACACACGAACTATATTTTCCTGCATATTCATCAACAAATCTGCCATCTATCTTCATTTATACCCGGCGCCTAGAATCAACTCTGTCATTAACTAGGGCTCCCTTGATATATATCTCATAGTTCTCTCCTCACTTTCTTCACACCTCTGGCACGGATCGATTCCTAGCAGGGTGTAGTTGAAACAAAACGATTTCCATCAACACACTCCGGCCAGATGTCGATTCTGCTTTAGCCACTAGAGTCCCGTATTCGTCACGGTCGCTTTGTCGTGCTGTTAACAAGAGAATAGAAAGTCCCTGTCGAAGCTAGTAGCGCCAGTTGTCATTAGACTACCCTGAAGTACTGATGACGTTATCAATAGTCACCCTCATTGTATGAGTCTTTCTTTTTATTTTTTATTTGGGACCACCTGTCGGTTAGTAATCGGATAAAAGAATAAGTTTCGAAGATATTGTTAACGGTTTTGCAGGAACATACTAACAATGTTATCTTGGTAGATAATGTTAACATGATAATTTTAATAACAAATAATTCATTAACATCGATATGTGGTTGTAAGTAATGAACATTAATATGATACATACATACATACATACATACGTACATACATACATACATACATACATACATACATACATACATACATACATACATACATACATACATACATACATACATACATACATACATACATACATACATACATACATACATACATACATACATACATGCATGCATGCATACATACATACATACATACATACATACATACATACATACATACACACACACATTCATACATACATACATACATACATACATACATACATACATACATACATACATACATACATACATACATACATGCATGCATGCATGCATGCATACACACACACACACACACATACATACATACATACATACATACATACATACATACATACATACATACATACATACATACATACATACATACATACATACATACATACATACATACATACATACATACATACATACATACATACATACATACATACATACATACATACATACATACATACATACATACATACATACATACATACATACATACATACATACATACATACATACATACATACATACAAACATACATACATATATATATATATAACATTATTAAATTTACACCATTTTTATCTTAACATTAGTATTTTTGGTATATATAATATTAACATTATTATGCAGGAAGCCGTGGTTTCCAAATGGTTAGTGGGCTCATATAGTAAAAAAAAATAAAAGTAAAGAGCCCCCGTCACGCCAAGTGGCGTATAGGGAATATGGTATTAGTGACCATACATTTTATAGACCTTCAGCACATGATTTTTTGGGGCAATGTGGTCGGTATTACGCCCGTGCCGCTTTACATTCCCAGAAAAAAATCCGGTACCCATTAAAGGCTGGGTGAACCGGAAGCTATCGGTTAGGATCAAACCCTACCTCTTGTCCTTTGCAGTCCAGTTCACTAACCACTGAGCTATCGCGGCTTCCAGTGAGCTCATATACTTCGCAAGTATTTTTTTTTTCGAACAGACACGATTTCGGATTTCTCCAAGCCCCTGTAAATAGTTACTAAAAAGTATTTTCAGAGACTACAATGCCATCTATAAAAGTATTCACGTCAGTAGATAAATATAGACTCTCTAAGACATTGATATGTGGGAAGCATTCTCATCTCGTCAGCACAAATTTCGTCTTCAGAAAAGCGCACAAGAAACAAACTACATCTCAGAGAAAACACTAACCTCATAGAAGAAATAAGAAAACTGAAGCAAATAGGAGCAAAAGCAAAACAGCGACGAGTACAGAAAATACACAAAAGCATTTAGAACATAGATCAGACGCGACAAAAAGAATTATATTATGAACGCCATGCCAGAATTGAAGAGCTCTATCAGCATAAAAGGGGGGGGGGGGGGAGAGAGAGAGAGAGAGAGAGAGAGAGAGAGAGAGAGAGAGAAATGTGTTCAGAGAAATTAGAATGATAGCAAGCAATTTTAGACTATCAGTTCAAGTAATTAATGACCACAGTGGAAACACCAAGCGAGCAAAAGGTTACATTGCAAAGATGGAGCGAGTACTGCACAGAAATGTATGAAAATATTTAAAACCACTGAAATAAATTAATATAAAGTGAATAAAAAGAACTAGAGCTATACTAAATGAAATGTGTTATGCAATTTAAAAAAATATGAAGAGAGGGAAGTCATCAAAAAGAGATGATATTCCAGCTGAATTAATCGAAGCTGGAGGGAAGGTGTTCGTATTTTACCATGCACGGTGTGTCAAAAGCTGGGAAAATGCAGACCGGCCAAAAGCCTGGGAAAGATGAGTGTACATCCCTATTTCAAGGAAAGGAAGTCTGAAGTTGTGTTCCAACTACAGAACTATTGCCCTAATTAACCATGCTAGCGAAATACTCTAACGTGTCTTCATGAACAAGTTAGCAAGAAAGTTAGAACAAGAACTTTATATAGTTCAAGCAGGTTCAAGACAAAGTAAAGGCACCCGGAACCACATCTTTAACATGAGAAACATCCTTGAGAAGTGTAGGGAATATAACATAGAACTGTATACATGCTTCATAGAGTAGGGAATATAACATAGAACTGTATACATGCTTCATAGAGTAGGGAATATAACATAGAACTGTATACATGCTTCATAGAGTAGGGAATATAACATAGAACTGTATACATGCTTCATAGAGTACATCAATGCCTTTAACTGCATACATTAGAAACTGTGGAACATCATGAAAGATGTGGGCTTTCCAACACACCTAATGCAACTAATCAAATCAATATTTCACGAAGAGCAACCAGCTATCAGAATAGTGGGCGAAACATCAAACTTGTTTGAAGTACACGACTTGTTGTCGTGTCTTAGTGTCTGTCCTTTGTGTGCGGAAAAATCCGGAAAATGCCTACAATGTAAACGTCCTGGCTACATCTGTAGTGACACTGGTCCCGATGGTAATTTGGGCTACAGTGCAAACTAACGTGTTCTGAAGGCTGTGACATCATATGTGACCCGGAAAGTACAGACTGTACGTGCAAGGAAAAGTACTACGGATCAGACTGCACTCTCAAATGTCCGGACAACTGTTTCAACGACACCTGTGAACAGTCAACCGGGAACTGTACATGCAAGGGAACGTTCTACGGGTCAGACTGCACTCTCAAATCTCCGGACAACTGTTTGAACGAAACCTGTGAACAGTTAATCGGGGCCTGCATCTCGTATGTCAATGATTCCCACGTTAAGAAGAGTACTACAACAAACCCAAGCATATGGATACGTTAATGTGTTTCTGTGCTGGACATGGTTCATTTCTTGGTGTTTTTCCGTGAAGCCATGGCTCATATCTTGATGTGTTTCTGTGCTATCCATGGCTCATATCTTGATGTGTTTCTATACTAGCCATGGCTCATATCTTAGCTTGTGTGCGTGTTGGCCATGGTCCATGTCTTGGTGTGTGTCATGTTGTCATATCTCATGTCTTGGTGTGTCCTTGTTAATCATGTCTCGTGTCTTTATGTGTGTATGTGTTTGGTCATGTCTCATGTCTTGGTGTGTATCTGTGTTAGTCATGTGTCATATCTTTCTGTGTGCATGTTTGGGTTAGATATCTCATATCTTTGTGTGCATGTTTATGTTAGCCATATATCATATCTTTGTGTGTGCATATCTGTGTATGTCACATCTCATGTCCTTGTGTGTGCATGTCTATGTTGGTCGTGTCTCATGTCTTTGTGTGCATGTCTATGTTGGGCACGTGTCGTTGTCTTTGTGTGTTCATGTCTATGTCGGTCATATCTCATGTCTTTATGTGCATGTTTATGTTAGTCATGTGTCATGTGTCTTGATGTGTGTCGGTGTTGGTCATGCCTCGTGTCGATGTGTGCATGTCTGTGTTGGTCACATCTCCTATCTTTGTGTGTGCATGTCTGTGTTAGTCCCCTCTAGTGACTCGGGCAGATGGTGCTCGTAAACCTGGGAGGGCCTACCATCTAAGGGCAGAATCCCCCTACAGAAAAGATCATCTGCTGCCTTGCAGGAGGATTGGGGACAATCAAAGGCTAAGGAATGCAAACCTGAATAAAACTCTGGCTGAAATCGGATGCACTGACGCAGAACACAGTGCAACGTTTTAACGGGTGTTCAATCATAGTGGATCTGGCAAACTCTAAATGTGATGTTCTGTCTGTGGGGGCGATCAACACACTTAACCTGACAGCTGACTTCATGTGGGAGTCTGGAATCCTGCTCTGATTGAGTCCTGATCGCAGAGAAAGAGTTTGAAGTACAAAAAAGGGGTGAGGCAGGGATGCATACTCTCTCCACACCTATTCAACATCTATGCTGAGAACATCGTGAGAAATGTCAGAAACGATGACAGAATTGTAAAGATTGACTCTTTCACAATAAATGCCAACATAATTCCAGAACTCATATATGCTGATGACACAGTCCTTCTATAAAATAGCGCAGAAGGATTAAAGAGACAATTAAGTGTTTAAAAAAAAAACAGTGAAGAACAACACCCGTATCTAAACATATAGAAAGCTAAGATAATATCGACTGACAAAACAAAACAAAATAACACAAAATCACCATCAATAGTGAAGAACTTAAAATTGTAACAAATTATGAATATTTGGATCTGTAGTAACTAACAATGGAGACTGCTAGAAAAAGACCAAAAACAATAAGCAACAGCAACACAAAAATTAAATACCGTGAAGAACATGTGGCACAATACCAGCAATGCAATACAATTAAAATCACTGAGGTCATGCATCTTCCAGACAGCAACATACAGTTGCAAATCATGGACAATTTCGCAGACATCGTGGAAGAAAATTGATTCATTCGAATCAAAATGTTACAGAAAAATCCATAGGATACCTTTGATAATGAAAAGAGTAATGAAGAAATTACAATTTAAGCATTTAAAAAGAACTGGCTTATAAACACCATTCAACAGAGGAAATTAAAACACTATTGCCATGTCAACAGACACAGTGGACTGGAAAGAACATTAATATCAGGCATAGTTTCAGGGCGATGCATCAGTGGCAGACCAAGAAAAATATGATTTCAAGACATCAAGGAGACTTTGAGCTTGACAACAGAAGAAGTGGGAGATCTGACTATGGGCAGAAATTCTTTCAGATGGACTGTGGTGGATGCAAAGTTCTGTGGGAGATCTGACTATAGGCAGAAATTATTTCAGATGGACTGTGGTGGATGCAACGTTCTGTGTGAGATGTGACTATGGGCAGAAAGTCTTTCAGATGGACTGTGGTGGATGCAAAGTTCTGTGGGAGATCTGACTATAGGCAGAAAGTCTTTCGGATGGACTGTGGTGGATGCAACGTTCTGTGGGAGATCTGACTATAGGCAGAAATTATTTCAGATGGACTGTGGTGGATGCAACGTTCTGTGTGAGATGTGACTATGGGCAGAAAGTCTTTCAGATGGACTGTGGTGGATACAACTTTCTGTGGGAGATCTGACTTTGGGCAGAAATTCTTTCAGATGGACTGTGGTGGATGCAACGTTCTGTGGGATATCTGACTATGGGCTTGAAAAGTGTTTGTTGAAAACCTGTGCTTCACAGGGAGCATAAAGAATGAAGAAGTACTAATGTCCCTATCGGGAGCAACATTCAAGCATGCTATCCGTACACCACTCGCAGATCGGGCACATATAATCTACACAAAATCGTTAACGTTCACCCTCCTCATACCGACTTGACATTCCTGATAGCTCTTCAGAGTGAACGGAACATAGAGTGCGGGGTCAGTGCTCTGTTGTGTTGATCCTGCATTGTGCTCTCCACGATGTCATAATTCAGCTTCTTCTATGTCTACCTCCTCAACCCCCCCCCCTCCCAACCCACCAACTCCATGTTTTTTTAGCGTTATAGCTATCTGATGGGTGATGTCTGGTGAGGATTATGATACAAGCCTAAACAATTTGATTTGATGATGCTTAATATGATCTAGCACCCTTGTTACCCTGTTTTCCTTATGAGAAAACAAATATACAAGCAAGTTTACGTTTATCTGAATTAGCACTTGAAATAAAAATGTCCACTAAACAGCAGAAAAGAGATATCAAATAAGGATGCTCGGAGCATTAAACAAACATACTAGCGTAGACAGTGATTTGCCGTCAGACAGTAGTGCTAACTGCTTTGATAAGCTTTATCACTCAAATTCATCGTTATCTCCATATGGTATGGCTTGTCCATAAATAAGTGCAATATATTCGTTGAAGTGCTTGTAGATCTGTCAGTATGTGTCTGTGTGTCTGTGTGTCTATGTGTCTATGTGTCTGTGTGTCTGTGTGTCTGTTAGTGAAAGTAAAGAATAAAAATAAATATACACATAAATGCCACATCGTAGTTGCAGATTTTAAAATGAGTGGTCAGTCCACCTATCTATTTCTTTTACCAGAACTAACTCTGCCGAACGTGCACCCAATTACATAACTGGGTGGGCGAACACGTGTCCGCAAGGAAACGAACCCACAATCTTTAGGTGGTAAAACCTACATGTAATCATTACCTTGCTCCAACTCCCTGTTTGTGAGTAGCAGAACTAAACTCAAACGAACAGGCCCAACAAAACCATTCGGATGTTTACCTAGCCGTGTTCAAACGTTTCGCAATTTACACTGAGCGCTCGTTGGAAACAGAGCGTGTCTCGTCAACAGTCAACAATCGAGGCGAGGACAAAGCAACACGGTGGCCTGACACACAGCAGAGTGGCTATAAAATAATGAAATAAGTATTGATCTGCGGCTTACATCTATCTGCGACCAGCGCATCCCAAAATTCCCAAGTTTGCACTTGACGTTTCAATTCTGCTTTCTCTTCACTCGAGCTTGATTTCTCATCAACGCTCCCAGCAGGATCTTGGTTTGCAGTTGAAGTGCTCGTCAATTACGTGTTCCACAACACAGGATCATTCACGGCCACACGGTCGCCTAATAGGTTTCGGAATCAGCGAACAGACTCTGTGGGCACTAGAAGCTCAGTGTCGAAAACAGAAAAATAGAGGTTGAAGGGAAGGACAATAACGTTAGGAAAAACAATTGAAAAAAAGATAACAAAAGTAACGCACACAATTGAAAATGAGATAATAACAATATTACTAGAATCAATTGCAAAATTAATAGTTGTCTAATTCAGTCATTCAAGGTTCAGTCTACAAATCCCCAGCTATTAAGTATTTCACAGCTATTTGCTTCAGTATAAAAGTGGCATTTTAGTGTATTCCCTGTGACATTGTACGCACAAATAGTTTGCATAGTATCGTTAGTGCACCTATTTTACGTTTCTGAATTGATGTTTATTTGTAGTAGTTCGAATTGTGATACAGAACGAAGCGGGACATTTTTCTTGTTTAATGAGCGCCATTAATTTAATTGAAATTGGTGAGTGTGGAAACACAATTTCAGATTGTCTATGTTGTAATTTGTTGTTGTTTGTATTTGCTCAGCGTAGATCCCTCCTCCTAGTCCATTAACCCCTTACCTCTTGATACATAACGGAATTATTTTGTTGGTTTAGACATAATTAATGAAGTAAAACTGTGAACTTCATAAAGTCATCAAGCTCAAACTCTGGTATAGGTGTTGATATTAATTAAAACGTATATCTTTTATAGGAAGACTGGTGTCTAGTGAATAGATGCAACACATAGATACAACAAATAGATACAACAAATAGATAAACAAATAGATGCAATATTTGCTGCATGTGTCAGGGAGTTCAAAGCAGAAAAAGAAAAACTGATGAGCAATAACCCTAGGGGCATTGTTGCAAAAATCAAAATAAAAGGGCAAGAACCAGAGACAATTGACAAATTTAAATACTTAGGCTCAATTGTCAGCGATGAAGGCTCAAAACCTGAAATATCAACTATGGTCGTTTCAAAATATTTTGAAGGTGTTTAAAATTCCATATCTCTGCAACCAATTGATTGATAATGCTGAAATTTTGCATATGGTCTTGTGATTTTTTGGTCCCAAGAAGTACATTCATTTCCTCACCAACAAACGTATAGTTTTAAATATTCTTTATTTGAAGTATACAAATTTAAGGCATTTTGGTCAAACCATATATTTGGAGGAATTACCGCTTCATATGAGTGAGCACCCACGGACTTGTCATCTTGAACGTAATGCGCGCCAATTTCCCTGTTTTAAGCACTAAAAAACACATAAAACGCGTCATAGTTATAATTTTATATCCGGTGCATCCCATTTCCTGTCGTTTTGTTGTGATTTATGTGCAACGGCGTATCCTAATTATTGGGTAATTTCGTTAAATTTGTGATCTGTTAGTCAATGGGTATAAAAGTAAAGTTCCTTACATTGCAATCAGTGGCAATAAAGGTGTATAAATATTTTTGCATAGAAGCTAAGCGTGGAAAACTGTATCGAAGCATCTCAAAGCCAGAAAAGAGAACTATTCACGCATTGGGTATAAGCAAACGCTTTTTCAAACAAGTGCTTAAAGCTAACGGAGTGTCCAGTTCAATCAAGACTAGGACGCTAGGAAGAAAGAAAGTAGTAGATAGTTTTGACAAGGAAGTGATTAGAAGAGCAATTTGTAAAATGTTCGATTCCAAAGAAACTGTGACTTTAAGAAAACTGAAAATTCGACTGAGAGCAGAAAATGACATTGTTGTGTCGAAAACAACATTATGGAGAACTGTTAGAAGCATCGGTTTTACGTTTAGAAAGTACGATAGTGGTAGAAATGTCATCTGCGAGAAGCCGCACTTAGTTTCTATGAGGAGTAAATATTTACGTGAAGTACGGGAAATGCGTAACCAAGGTTATGATATTGTATTTCTAGATGAATCTTGGATAAATTCTCACCACACAAGTGCAAAGGAATGGCAGTTATCAGATGGAAGTATTAAAAGATGTGTACCCACTGGAAAAGGACAGCGTATTATAATGGCACATGCAGGCAGCCGAAAAGAAGGGTTGGTGAAAAATGCAGAACTTATATTCACCTCTAATTATACTGACAACAGGGACTATCACACCGAGATGAATGGCCATATATTTAGAGAGTGGATTGAAAATACTCTTCTTCCAATTCTAGACAGACCATCCTGTCTGGTAATGGACAACGCGTCGTACCACAACGCTGTGGCAGAAGAAGACAAAATTCCTACATCTACCAGTACAAAAGATGTTATAAAGATTTGGCTAAGAAAGGAAGGAATTCCATTTAACGAGGGATTTTTGAAACCTGAATTACTGTCACTTGTTAAGAAATCGCAAAAGACCAAAGTATTCCAAATAGACAAAATCATTCAACAGCATGGTCATACGTGCTTGAGACTGCCCCCTTATCATCCACAATTAAACCCCATTGAACTCGTTTGGGCAAAAATTAAAGGGCAGGTGGCAGCTGAGAATACAAGTTTTAAACTATGCGATATAAAAGGACTGACATATGCTGCTCTATCACAGATTGACAAAGATTTTTGGTGCAAATGTGAAGATCATGTCTTAAAAGAAGAAAATGACTATTGGAAAAAAGATGGACTATCGTTCGTTCAGCCCAGATTAGTAATCAATATGTTAGACTCCTCTGATTCAGAATAAATGAAATAATAATGGACGTTTTTATATGTCCGCATGATCAATCTTTAGCTAAAGTTGATAACGTTTTGAAAATGTAAAGATTCTTGATATGTGTACTGCAGGCATGCAAAGAAACTAAATCACTTTCATATGTCTTGTTTACGTAAAATAATGAAAGTCACATGGAAAGACATAAAACGAACAATGTAGCTCTTTACAGTGAAGAGGATCCCGTGCTTACATCGGACTCTTTAGTCACATGCGTACCCATAAACAATAACTTTGCTTGATATGTCATGCTCGTTATCGCTCGCAACGGATAATTAATTTTTTTTAAATGTATTCTTTGTTGTATATTGTTTAAATAGTTTTCATTAATGGAACTGTTTATACGCTGATTTGTTTTAGACCGTCTGTAAAGGCTATAACATTGACATTCTCATAGTATTTTAAAGAAAGTAAACAATAGAAAGTAAACAGTTGATAAACGCCTCCAACTTTCAAGTTGTGTAGAGACGCCTATGTCGAGAAGCTGATTTCCATTAATGTACGGTAAATTATTTTCTCCAGGAGCAAAAAGATCCGTAAATTCACTGAGATCAAAGGAAAGTGCTGCTTCATGATGAAGCATACTTCCTACATCATTAAATTTTGTGAAATCGGTGGGACCTTGGAAAAACAAGGCCAGATGCAAAAAATCAAGTTTGTAAGTGCAGGGAAAGAGGAGATATTTCATGTTAATCGTGAACATTTAGATTTGAAACGACCAATAGTATGGTGAAAACTACTCCAGTCCTTGCAAAGTTAAAACCTATATCGAAAGAAATGTTGAACAAAAAAAAAACAAAAAAAAAAATAAGAACATCGGCCTTGGCTCTAAAATCGGGCTGATGCGAAACATGTCAGTTTTTTTTCTATATGCTTGCGAAATATGGACCCTTACAGCAGAGCTAAAGAAGAAAACATCAAGCAGGGAAATGAAAAAGACGAATTTACATTTATTGGAACTGTGAGATGTGAGATATCGTGGATCAGGGGAAATATATTCTGATGAATATAAAATCATCTGTTCTGGAGGTACTGAACACCAAAGAGGAGTAGGTATCATCTTGGATGCATAAAGAGCAAAAACAATGAAAGGTTTTTGGGCAATATCTGGCAAAGTCCTTTTAGCGAAATTTAATGGAAAACCAATAAATATTAATCTCATACAAGTTTATGCACCAACAGCAGACAGTTCAAAGGAACCAATTGATAAATTTTACAGCGAGCTTAATATGGCACTTCATCAATGCAAACCATATGAAAACACCATAGTTCTAGGGGATCGCAATGCGAAAGTAGGAAAGGGAAGAATTGAAGAAGTGGTTTGTTACTATGGCTTAGGAGATAGAAATGAAAGAGGTGATACATTTATTGACTGGACAAGAACACACAACATGATGATAGGAAATATCTGGTTTAAGCAACATTCAATACGTATGTGGACATGGAAAAGCCCAGGCGACAACGCACGTAATCAAATCGATTACATAATGAGAAAACAACAGATATAGAAACAGTTTAGTATGTGTAAAAACTAGACAAGAGGCAGATTGCAAAAGTTATCATGTACCAATTGTGGAAAAAAGTAAAGTAAAAGTAAAGTACCCCCGTCAAGCCAAGTGGCGTATAGGGAAATATGGTGTTAGTGACCCTATATTTTACAGACCTTCAGCACATGATTTTTGGGGTAATGTGGTCAGTATTACGCCCGTGCTGCTTTACTTTCTCAGAAAAAAATCCGGTACCCATTTAAGGCTGGGTGAACCCGGAAGCCGTCGGTGGGATCGAACCCTACCCCTTGTCCGTGGTAGTCCAGTTCACTAATCACTGAGCTATCGCGGCTCCAATTGTGGGAAAGCTTAGAGTAAATTTAAAAACAGCAAAACGAGCCTCAGTTAATACCAAGTTAAATTTAGATTTACTCAAATCAGGCAAGAGGTTACAAGACAAATACAACATTACAACTCAGAACCGGTGCAATAAAGAAGATACAAAGCATTGATGAACAGTGGGAAATGCTAAAAGAATCAATGCAGCAAACATCAAAGGAGTTCATACCACCAGTGAGGACAAATTAAAGAAAGAAATAGATGACATGACATTTTACAGCTAATGGATACATGTAGAAGAAATAAAGATAACAAAGATGAGTATAAGAGATTAAATAAAGAAATTGTAATAAAAGACAATGAAGCAAACAGAAACATGGCTAAGAACAGAGATGCAAAGAGGTTGAGATGCAACAAAAAAGCCATATTCCAAAGATTCCAAAGCCATATACAAACACATCGAAGAATTAACAGGAAGAAAAAAGCAATAAAAAACTGGAATTTTAAGATCAAAGGAAGGAGAACTGTTGATAAAACAAGAAAGCATGAGGGAACGATTGACAGAATACATTAAAGATCTTTATAATGATGGACGATAGAAGTAAATATTAAGGTTAATGGGGAAGGACCAGAAATACTCAAAGAATAGTGTAAGTGGAAGATGCCTTGCGCAATATGAAAGCAGGAAAAGCTCCTGGACCAGATAATATAATTTACAGATTGAAGTCATGTGGGATTTTGAAATAGGAATAATAACAAAAATATTGAATGATATCTACAACAGCGGATATATACCAGACGATCTGCTCAAATCAATATTCATAGCCCTACCAAAGAAATCTGGTGCGATTGAATACGATGATAATCGCACAATAAGCCTTATGAGTCATATGACTAAGATATTACTAAGAATCATCATACGAAGAGTGCGAAACAAAATCAGTCCAGAAATTAGTGATGAACAGTGTGGTTTTGTTGGAGGTAAAGGAACGAGCAATGTCATATACATCATAAGATCTTTAGTAGAAAGAGCCATAGAGGTGAAAACAGATCTATACCTATGTTTCATAGATTATACCAATGCATTTGACAAAGTGAAGCGCCAAGAAATAATCAAAATAATTTTAGAAAGCATAAACGTAGACAGCAAAGATCTAAGAATAATAAAGAACATGTACTAGCAACAGATAAATGCCACAAGAACTAGAAATCAATTGGGAATGTTTCAACAAATAAACAGGGTGTTAGGCAAGGTTGTTTGCTGTAACCAGATTTATTTCATATGTACGTTAAGATTATTTTAAGATTCATAAGGGGCATGACGGGGATAACATTTTGAGGTCATAATATAAATAGTCTAAGGTTGCTGATGATATGGGAGCCGCGATAGTTCAGTGATAAGTGAACAAAGGGCAAACAAAGGACAAGAGGTCGGGTTCGATTCTGAATGACGGCTTCCGGGTTCACCCAGCCACATAAAAATAAATGGGCACCGGATTTTTTCTAGGAAAATAAAAGCGGCACGAGCGTAATACCGACCACATTACCCCAAAAATCATGTGCCGAAGGTCCGTAGAAATTATGGTTAATAACACCATATTGGACAATTGGCGTGATAGGGGCTCTTTACTTTTTACATTGTTATGCTGATGAGACAGTCTTAATCACTAAGAGTAAAAATGAGTTACAAGAATTGTTTGGCTTTATAGTGAAGGAAAACAAAAACACAGGACTTAACCTTAATAGCAACAAAGACAGACGTAATGGTAGCAACAAAGAAAAAGACATAACCGCAATGCACAATAAAAACAAGTCGAACAATATTACAACAAGTAAATGGATTTAAAATCTTGGAACAATGTTAACCTAAGATGGTAGATGTAGAACAGAGGTGTGATGCAGAGTGGCTCAGGCAAAAGCAGCTTTCGAAAAAATGAGGAAGATACTGTGCAATCCATTTGTGCCATAGAAACAAGAAAGAGAGTTCTTAAATATTATGGATATACGTACGGATATGAATCATTGACAATAGGACAAGAAACAAAAAAAATTATTGGAGGCTGTATAAATGTGGTTTTACAGAAGAATGTTGAGAATACCATGGACAGCTAAGAATAGTTATGTAAACGTTCTGAAAGAGGTCAAAGCAAAGAGAGAGCTAATATCCAATATTAAGAAGAAACTATTATGATTTTTTCGCCATATAATGAGAACGGAAGAGCTAGAATATATTGTAAAAACTGGGAAATTTGAGGGACGAAGAGATAAGGAGAAGCAAAGAGAAAAGATAACAGACAGCTTAAGAGAAAGGCTTGGCAGAAGGCCTGCAACAGAAATGATAAATAACTGTCAAAATTGAAAAGTTGTGGAGAGAAATGATCACCTGCACCAGCAGGCACGGATGATGATGATGATGATGATGATGATGATGATGATGATGATGATGATAATGATATCACATACCCCTGCATCTACATTCATAACTGCTACATTGAGGCTGGGAGGTCTAGATGTTGACCTCTGAACTAGGAAGTCCTCAATTCGATGCCCACCACAGACGGCGAGAATTTTTTAAAAAATCGAATCCGTGGTTTCTTTGTAGCTATATCTTTTCCTGGTCTCTGTGTAGTAATATCGGATAAAATAACATGAGGTCCCGTATGCATTATGAGCACGTTAAAGAACCCGTGACACTTGGAAATCCAAAAGTATAGGCTAAAAATGCTACCCCTTTCCTTCATAGGAAAAAAATCTACTCAAAACGTTAAAACTTGTCGAGAAAAAAAATAAGGGTACTTTTGAAGTCGAAGAATATCTGCCTGCATAGCGGGAGACACCTGAACACACGGCTGCTGGTGTGAACAATAAGGAAAAGTGTGATGATGATGCAAAATTCAGTCCGTCGAGACTTTACTATAGTCCGTTCAGAATCGTTTGCCGAGATGTTATGATTTATAATTCAAAAAGTTCGTGATGATTTCACATGATTTTTGGCATACGGTGTTAAAATGTCCATGTCACGAGAACATATGTGTTACTTGATGTCTAGCTATAACGGTTTTCTTAAAGCGGCGAATTCCTTTGATCTTTGCCCATGTAACTATTATTTTGACCCTAATCAAAATGTTTTACAGTAATCTAGTGCAACGATGACCCATAGGCGTGTCCATAAAATTTTACTTGGTGGCAAGTATACAAATTTTAAATTATATATAGAACTTTTGTTCGTAGAGTCAATTTGATATAGTTCCATGCTCTTGGTGTGAGTTTCCCAAATGTTGTCGCTGCCTTTCAAATACGTACATTTAGTTCCTCATCTAAGGAAAGTGTGGCTGTAATAGTGGATCCAAGATAGCTGAACTTCTGTACTGACTCAAGCAGGCTTCCATTCAAAGTAATGGTTGTTGGTTTGCTTATAACATATTTTTGATTGCTTGGGTGGTCTTGAACAATAAACTGTTTAACAAATCAACTAGGAAATTTTGCAAATCAAACTATTTATCTGTAGACTTAATCAGAGTAATGATCATTCAGAATCAGACGAGTCAAATAGGTCGATTACTGCTTTCGGCTGAACAAACAACAAACCATCCTTTTTCCAATATTCCTCTTCTTGTCGTAACACATGATCCTCACATTTTACCCAGTAGTCTTTATTTATATTTGATAGAGCCTGATTTGTAAGTGTCTCAACATCGCATAATTTGAAAGTTTTATTTGTATATGCTACGTGTCCTTTAACTTTTGCCCAAACTAGTTCTATAGGATTTAAGTGTGCATGATATTGAGGTAGTCTCAAACATCTATGGCCATGTTCTTGTATAAATCTTTATAACAATGTTATGCTCAGTAAAATATTTTGCCTTTATATTCATTCTCACATAGACTTGCAGAAGATAATATGGATAGTGCCGCCTCCTTTCTGTAAATATTGAGATTTGCCTCTGAATTATGACTCGAACTCGAGTCTACGGCCGTGATTTTGACGTCACATAATTTCCGGTTTCGGCTAAAATGTCATTTTGTGCTAAACGGGAAATTTCATATGTAACATTTCTTTATAAAAATTTATAGTGGAAACATAACTATTTTAGGACGGTGCGCATTCAGCCGTGAAGGTCATGCCTATATGTTAAAGAATCAGCTGTGAGATGTAAGCATCTACATAATCCCGCCGGTGTTTATAATATCGATTAACTTTTTTTTTAATATAGGTTAAATAAGGCATCTTTGAAACTGGATCACATTTCTTTGATAAAAAAATATTTTATAGCGACATTAGTATTCTAAACCTAACTTCAAAAGATCAATGCAAATGAACAATAAGTTTTTGAAAAAATAAATTAATGTCTAGGCAAACGAATCTGAACGGACTATAGAAGCGTATCTACATAGTGCTTAATTGTGGGTGTTGTTCGTTATGTGTATTTGCAAACATGAATTCAATTGGTTACAATTAGTGTGGCCGTATTTCTCAATGATTTTGTCAACATGGTACACCTTTTTCTTATTCGTATTCTTCACAAGTTGTAACAATTCGGGTTTTAAATATGTGTCGTCAAATTTGACATTTTCATTCGCAAGCCATGTCCTAATTTGCTCTTTTGTATTTGATGCAGTAGGCACTTTGTCCCATCTTGAATTCCCTAAGGAAGTGCTGATATAGTAAAACAGTAACCTTTTGCATAGTTATAAATTTGCATTTCAAACTCACTGTAATTTAGATATAAATGTTGGTATTTAAAGTCAACAAATTGTCTACTGAGTCTTCACAAAATTAATAAAGATACGCCTTCACTTAGGTAATTAATGCCCAGGCCGTGGTGCGTCATGTCGTTCAATAACAATTCAGTTTTGTGTACGGGATTTTCCTGAACTTAGTGTTTCTGCAATAGCCAAACTATTTTACGTGAACGACCGCAACAAATTAATGTATATATCCTAAAATGGTGTCACATTCGAACAGGGTGAATTTAATATAGCCTAAAGAAGAAAACTTTTAAACTAGATCAAATTTCTCAGAGCAAAAAATATTCTATAACGACGTCAATATGATAAGATTACATGCAAAAGTTGAAAGCAAAATAACAAACGGTTATCACGTAAAGCTAATTCAAGTGTGGTTATGAATTTCTGAACGGACTATAGTGCGAAATTTGACTTACGCAAACAAATAAACAAAAATAACTGCTTTATTTACAGGTCCATCAGTGTCTACTTATATCATTGCCTGTAATTTTAAAAATGAAGCAGGAAACGTCCATGTTGAATATAGACAGGAAGAAAATGAAAATTGACTTAGAATTAGAGACTTCCATGAAATGATACATTCACCTCATTGGTTACTTCAATGGATATTATTAATTTCTTACATATACATATATATATAACAGTGAAAAGCCTTCTTCATCCATTCTAGAGCTGAACAGTTATCAAATTGAATACTTGAAATCATTTACTTTTATTGAAATGTCTGAAGCTGAACCAAGTTTAAAAAAAAAAAAACAATCAAGACCACATAATAGATAGCTGCCATCATCATATATATGCTCAAGCAACAGATTACCAGCTTTCGGATACAAAAAATAAAAAATAAAATTACTTGTCACAGAAAACGAATTGCTTTTTTCCAGCTGCATTTGTTTTGTGACGGAATCTTGAAAAAAGATCGTTTTGTGCTCCAGAGAAATATTGAGTAAATGGAAGTTGTTCTTTTGAGATCCTTCCTAGAAAAACTGTGTTCTCTTGAGATCTTCTATAGAAAAGCATGTTGTTCTGTTGGTGAATTTATATTGATTTCGTGAGAAATGTAACAAACGAACATTTAGTTTCAATATTTAGAGCTTTAAAAAAATATAACAAAGAATAACGATGATAAGAACAACAAGAAAAACGACAACTGGACCAAGGAAAACTAGGAGATGAGGGAATACGTATTCATGCTAATAGGGTTTGATGCGCACTATTAAATAATTTTCTCCGTTAAGTGTTGTTGTACCAGGTCGACCCTTCAGTTGCCACTTATTGATCCAGTCTGCCAACCGTACCTTGCCATAAACAAGCGCCATCACCGTCATTTGCTAGGATTCCACCGGAGAATTATCATGAGACTTCGTGTCCTTGTCCACCCACCCAAATCCTTACTCATCCAAGCATTCATCCATCCATCCACTTAGTTCTGGTTCTTCCTATCTCTCATCCCGGCCGTTGACAACAATACATAACAGTGGTTCCGACTGAGCTTGTAGGAATGTCGAAAGTTTTATTACTATTTTGATTTTCTCGCTCTCTGCATTTGACGAGGAATTAAACAAATGCCAGCGTAGACCCTCGGGCTTTGGGCGCCATTCAGACTTGCCCGCTACCTCTCTGGCTTCCATTTAACGGAGTATTGTAGACACAGCATAGCGATTCTTGTCAGGATACGAGTGTGCATGAATCTCCCATCTCTCGCTGGGTCCCCAGAGAAAGTGAAACACAACAGGCTGTTGATCACTCTATTAGGGAGCTTACCCCGAGGGAGACAACCAGGCGGTCGACGACGACATAGCAGCAAACAGTATTCACCAGAGCCGTTCTATGCTGGTTCATCTTGGTGCCAAATTGCTGTCCGTTTGTTTAAGTAAAATAATTAGTGAGCTCTGTCTATTCAAAATCGATTTTTCCCCATGGCTCGCTTTCATCCATAGCTTATTTGGCGGGGTAATGATGATATTAAATTTATTAATATGTCCCGATCTCTCTTTACGAACTCAGTGGACTCGTGGTGCCAGAGGAAGTGCAGAAGCGTGAGGATGCATAACGAGGGGAGAAGTGCTTCTCAGAGTGACTGCAGCTTGATGAGGGTCCGTCAATATTATCTCTATCTCATCCATATAATGAACTCCGCCGCAGAACATACCGGTCCGTTTACGAAAATGCGATTTCAGATTTTGGGTCACGGTCAACGATTCGATAGACATCTCTGCCTGGAGGGACGTAACAGAGTGTATGTCAATATTTCGTTACTCAATAGCAACAAAACATAATGGTTTTATCTTAATATTGATTCAGTTACTACACATTAGCACAGTTTGTTGAAATATTATTATTCAAGTCTAGTTCGTTGTCTATATCAAAATATGTCGATAATTGGCCTATAGCAATTTATTTCTTTCATTGGTAGTCACAGTGGTCCAGCTTTTTACTATTGCTTTTCTGTCTGGTGCACTGTTGTACTCATGTCCTCTCTATTTCGACGTTTCCCTCCATTTTGGTCTTCGGGGTTGAATAAGTGCGACATGATAGAGATCCTTGTTTCTTCAATGAGTGCGACATGATAGAGATCCTTGTTTCTTCAATAAGTGCGACATGATAGAGATCCTTGTTTCTTCAATAAGTGCGACATGATAGAGATCCTTGTTTCTTCAATAAGTGCGACATGATAGAGATCCTTGTTTCTTCAATGAGTGCGACATGATAGAGATCCTTGTTCCTTCAATGAGTGCGACATGATAGAGATCCTTGTTTCTTCAATAAGTGCGACATGATAGAGATCCTTGTTCCTTCAATGAGTGCGACATGATAGAGATCCTTGTTCCTTCAATGAGTGCGACATGATAGAGATCCTTGTTTCTTCAATAAGTGCGACATGATAGAGATCCTTGTTCCTTCAATGAGTGCGACATGATAGAGATCCTTGTTCCTTCAATGAGTGCGACATGATAGAGATCCTTGTTTCTTCAATAAGTGCGACATGATAGAGATCCTTGTTTCTTCAATAAGTGCGACATGATAGAGATCTTCGTTTCTTCAATAAGTGCGACATGATAGAGATCCTCGTTTCTTCAATAAGTGCGACATGATAGAGATCCTCGTTTCTTCAATAAGTGCGATATGATAGAGATCCTTGTTTCTTCAGTAAGTGCGACATGATAGAGATCATCAGAATAAGTGCTACATAATAGTGAAGATTGTTTCTTGAATAAGTGCTACATAATAGTGAAGACTGTTTCTTGAATAATTGCTACATAATAGTGAAGATTGTTTCTTGAATAAGTGCTACATAATAATGAAGACTGTTTCTTGAATAAGTGCTACATAATAGTGAAGACTGTTTCTTGAATAAGTGCTACATAATAGTGAATACTATTTTCCGGTTGTTTCCAAAATGGAGGAATTATTTTTCTCCGGCTTGGTATAGAACCGTTGATCAGAGGTTTAACAAGCCGCTATCGTAAAAACGATGTTGTTAATGAAACGTAGACCTGATACAGAATGTGTAAATTAGCAGTAGATAGTAGTGATAGTTTTTTCGGCCCTAAAACAACAACAAAAATAGGATTCTGGAATGTGCGAACAATGGCCGCTCCGACGAAACATGCACAGGTCGCGAGCGAGATGGACAGATACGATCTAGATATTTTAGGATTAAGCGAAATGCGCTGGCTTGGAACAGGTAGGAGATCTATTGATAATAAAATAGTAGTTTTTTCTGGAAGGGAAGATGGAAAACACCGTGAAGGAGTAGGCATAATGATGACAGACAAAGCTGCAAGAAGTTTATTAGAATGGGAACCGGTAAATAGCCGTCTGATACGAACACGATACAAAACAAAACATGGAAGACTTTCAATTATTCAATGTTATGCGCCTACTAACGAAGCTGATGATGAAGTTAAGGATGATTTTTATAACCAACTGCAACAACTTATAAACAAAATACCAAAACACGATCTTTTAATTGTAATGGGAGACTTCAACGCCAAAGTAGGACAAGATAACGCAGGAGTGGAACATGTGATGGGGAGAGAAGGCTGTAATACAACAAGTCAGAATGGAGAAAGATTAATAGAATTATGTTTAATAGAAAATTTAGTTATAGGTGGGACATTATTTCCACATAAAAATATCCACAAAACAACATGGATATCTCCTGATGATAGAACATCAAATCAAATTGACCACCTATGTATTAAACAACAATTCAGATCATCATTAATAGATGTAAGAGCATACAGAGGTGCTGATGTTAATAGTGACCACAACCTGTGCATTGGGAAAATAAGATTAAAATTTAGAAACCAACAGAAGAGGTCAATTACACATAAAATTGATAGTCATAAACTGAAAGATGAAGCAATAAAGGAAAGTTTAACATAGAGCTAAGTAATTGTTATTCAGCACTTGGTGAAATAGACTTAGATATCAATGAAATGTGGGACTCACAGAGCAAAATACTAATGACAGCAGCAGAAGCAAGTGCTGGACTGAAGAAAATGGAAAAACGAGCTTGGATCTCAGACACCACATGGAAATACATCAAAGAAAGAAGAGAAGCGAAGAGAGCCATGACTAATGTAAAGACAGATCTTGGAAAGGTTCTGGCAAAAGCAACATACAAAGAATTAGACAACAAAGTGAAAAGTTCGGCAAGAAGAGATACAAGAGCTTATATAGACAACTTGGCAGAGAAAGCAGAGACAGCTGCAATTACAGGAGACAGCAGAACTCTTTATACTGTACAAAAGATGCTGACAAACACCTATACATCCAGTGGAACACCAATTCTAGACAAATCTGGATTAATGCTAACAACAAGCGCAGACATAAAAGCCCGTTGGGCGGAACACTTCAAAGAAATTCTTAACCGTCCACTACCTCACAGTTTAATAGATTTTGAAGCTGAAACACCAGCAGCAGAATTAGATGTAAATTTAGATGACTTCACCTTGAGTGAAATAGAAACCACCTTAAAGCTAATGACCAATAACAAGGCTGCTGGAGAGGATAAGTTAACAGCTGAGATCCTCAAGGCAATTGATAGCCATAATTTAATACATCTCCAAAAAATGTTCAACATCATTTGGAAAACAGAGAAGACGCCTCATAAATGGAAAAAAGGAATCATTGTTAAGATCCCAAAAAAGGGCAATCTTAGAGATTGTAACAATTGGAGAGGCGTGACACTTTTGTCAGTTGCCTCAAAATTATTCTGTAAAATCATCCTAAATAGAATAAAGGATTCAATAGATACAGTAATGCGTGAAGAACAGGCTGGGTTTAGAAAAGGGAGAAGCTGTCTTGACCACATTTTCACTCTACGACTTATATTGGAGGAACACATTGAAAAGCAAAAACCTTTTGTACTTAACTTCATCGACTTCAAAAAAGCATTTGATAGTATTCATAGAGATTCTTTGTGGAAAATTCTGAAGCAATATGGCTTACCATCAAAAATCATAAATATTATCAAAGACATGTATGATGGTTACACATGTGCAGTTCGAACAGAGGAAGGACTGAGCGAATGTTTCCCAATAGAAACTGGGGTTAAACAAGGATGTATTTTATCGCCCTTGTTATTTGGAATTGTTATGGACTTCATAATGAAGAAATGCTGCACTGGTAATAAAGGCATCGAATGGATACAAGGAGACCATTTGGAGGACCTCGACTTTGCTGATGACATAGTTCTCATCAGCAATCAGATAAAAACGATGCAGGAAAACACAAATGAACTATCATCAATAGCCAGCAAAATTGGGCTTGAGGTCAATCATGAAAAGACTAAAGTCATGAAAAGTTTAATTCCAACAAGTGACAAAATATACATGGAAAACAAACCAGTAGAAGAGATCGATCACTTCATCTATCTTGGAAGTCACATTGATCGAGAAGGGGATACGAGCAAAGAAATTAGAATCAGACTGGCTAAAGCAGCAATGTCTTTCAGAAGCCTTGAAAAGTTGTGGAAATCAAAACTCATTAGCACAAACACAAAACTTAGGCTATTCAAATCAAATGTACTATCAACCCTTACGTATGCGTGTGAAAGCTGGAAAACAACAAGAGATATAGAAACAAAGTTGAACGCATTCGAAAATAAATGTCTAAGGAAAATACTTGGTATAGAATGGAACGAATTCAAAACAAACGAGGAAATTAGAGAAATCGCCAATCAACCACTAATATCTTCAGTAATAAAGAAAAGACGATGGTCATACGTTGGACATGTGATGAGAAGAGATAATAATCGAATAGCAAAGCAAGCCCTCATATGGGAAACAACAGGTAAAAGAAAAAGAGGAAGACCCAGGGAGACACTGAGAAGAACATTGATGAGAGAGGCAAGAGCAGCAGGAATCGGCTCCCTCAATGAGATAGAACTGCTTGCACAGAACAGAGACAGATGGCGAGATTTGATAAAATATCTTTAAAAGAAAACTGCTAGAACAAAAATTCATATAGGAGAAGGTGTATCTTGGTCTACGCCCTATGGGCCGGTTACGGCTCGAAAGGTCAGATAGATAGAGTGAAGACTGTCTTGAATAATTGCTACATAATAGTGAAGATTGTTTCTTGAATAATTGCTACATAATAATGAAGACTGTTTCTTGAATAATTGCTACATAATAATGAAGACTGTTTCTTGAATAATTGCTACATAATAGTGAAGATTGTTTCTTGAATAATTGCTACATAATAGTGAAGATTGTCTTATTGGCGTCCCACCGACCACTACTGAAGGTATAAATAATCCTCTTCGTCACTCGTCCTTAAATGGACGTTAAGTGGAAGTACATACATTGTGTTGCTGTGGTTTACAACTAGGCTGTGATGTTTGCGTCTTTCGACCCAGTACATTCGATTTAAGCATAACATTTTTAGTACATTTTTAAGTTGCATTCCCTCTTCTATTTCTTCTCACTTGACCGGATTGGTTAGTCTGTTCCAGGAGCACAACATGGAAGTGGAGTACAGTCTGGATTAGCTCTGTTGTTAGTCGATCTTCGCACGCATAGTCAGCTGTGGATCACTGACTATTCTAATCTCAACTGTTGGATGAACGTTTCATTGATCAAGTTGACTTCACTTCGCCGCGGTAGCTCTGAAAATAGTTGAACCAGTCCTACCTAGCAAATAGAGATTTTAAAAAATGATTGCAAACTCGGTACACACACAATGTTGTGCTGAAATCGGATGCCATGGGACGGAAATACAGATAATGCAGCTTGCTTTAAATCACAACATAATTTGGTGACATCTATTTAATCCTTCTTAATGACGGGCTAAAAAGGGGAGTAACCGTCCTGCTAACGCATGAGAATATCATGGTCTTCAATGAGACATCTCGACTTTATGTTATATGCAGAAAATTGTACAAACATATTACACAAATATGTGAAGTTACATAGATATGAATGTATCAAAGCTAATTAGATTCAAAAATATCGCTATAAAAATTGATAACCGTTGGGAGGGGGAGGGGGGGGAGATGTAAGGGACCCACTAAATTGTATACTACATGGATATTTGTACATGTACACACGAACCTAGTACAAACCATTTATACAAACCACAGACCACTAACTTCATCATTTTGTGAATTTTTCTTGCAAGATCGACCATTTGACATTTCAAAATGTCACCAGGGAATCTGAGTGCCCTGAGGTAATCTAGCGGGAAAGTGATATGAAATTGGTGATTTATATTCAGTTTTATAGTTAAGATTTGAGACAGTTTTTGGCCCATAATTTTGAACACAAATATTTCTGCTCATTTAAATTATAGCAAATAAAATAGGGGTTTAAAAGAAAGTATTTTCTTAATATTCTAAACATATTCGTTGTATTGTATATTATTGCAAATTTTAATATAATTAATTTTTTTAATCAATTAATTAATTGTTGATTTTGTTAATGTAATTGTGTATTAAAACAGCAGAAAAATCACACATTAAACGCTGTAATACTATCTACATACCTGAACTCTTTGTCAAATCAAAATAAATTTTTTTTACGCACGAGATACGTTTATTACCAATACTAATGTAGGTTACTAACAAGCTACAAGACGAAGACATAACGAGTGTCACACTGAGATGGAGAACCATGGTGGACAATAAGAATGACTAATAATTGACATGATTTTTCTTGACAAAATAATAAAGTAGTTTCCCAATTTCTTTATTTCTTGACAGTGAATGTACTAGTCGTTGATCATAGCTTTTGTCTCTACATTTGAGATCATCCACCTAGCAACGTAGAGTGAAGATCATGACCGGTAGTATTTCAATGACACATTTTATGGGCGGGGTGTATATCGTGCCCTACTTCCCCAGAAAAAAAAGATATCAGGTACTCATTTTCAAAGGCTTAGAGAACTACAACCGTCCACTGTTTTTGTAAGACCTGCAGGATGTGAGGGAAAAGCAGGAAGGACCCAACGTTTGTGATGTCTTCAGCTGTGCGAATCATTTCGCCAACAACCGCCCCTGCTAGCAAAGCTGATAACGTCATAAACATTGGGAGATTCCTTTCAGCCCGCCGGTAATAATAAACTAGAGATGGCAGTGGGTAAACACTGAACCCGTGGCGTCCAGAAAAAAGTTCACCATCTCTGGAATTTAAACTTGAACTCTTATGATCAGACTAACCACCCCCAGAGATAACTGCTTAAATAAAAGTCTTAATAAACATAAACATAACGTCTACAATCAGAGATTACTGCTTCAATAAAAGTCGTAATAAAACATAAACATAACGTCTACACTCAGAGATAACTGCTTCAATAAAAGTCTTAATAAAACATAAACATAACGTCTACACTCAGGCATAACTGCTTCAATAAAGTCTTAATAAAACATAAGCATAACGTCTACACTCAGACATAACTGCTTCAATAAAAGTCGTAATAAAACATAAACATAACGTCTACACTCAGGGATAACTGCTTCAATAAAAGTCGTAATAAAACATAAACATAACGTCTACACTCAGAGATAACTGCTTCAATAAATGTCTTAATAAAACATAAACATAACGTCTACACTCAGACATAACTGCTTCAATAAAAGTCTTAATAAAACATAAACAAAACGTCTACACTCAGAGATAACTGCTTCAATAAATGTCTTAATAAAACATAACATAACGTCTACACTCAGGCATAACTGCCTCAATAAATGTCTTAATAAAACATAAACATAACGTCTACACTCAGACATAACTGTTTCGATAAATGTCTTAATAAAACATAAACATAACATCTACACATCTACACTCAGACATAACTGCTTCAATAATGTCTTAATAAAACATAAACATAACATCTACACTCAGACAGAACTGTTTCGATAAATGTCTTAATAACACATAAACATAATGTCTACACTCAGACAGAACTGTTACGATAATGTCTTAATAAAACATAAACATAACATCTACACTGAGACAGAATTGTTTCGATAAATGTCTTAATAACACATAAACATAACGTCTACACTCAGACAGAACTGTTTCGATAAATGTCTTAATAACAAATAAACATAATGTCTACACTGAGACAGAACTGTTTCGATAAATGTCTTAATAACACATAAACATAACGTCTACACTCAGACAGAACTGTTTCGATAAATGTCTTAATAAATCATAAACATAAAACTACACTCACGACATCACTAAATTACGTTTTTCTACTCCCACAAGATGCCTCAAATAAAAAAAAAAAACAGTGCTCCATATTTACAGTCAGTCTTCACTTTCCCCCAAATATCTGGTCAGCGTCATCTCTGTGGTTTCTGGCACCCTGGCCACGCTGAACTTCGGCGCCCTTTTTAAGTATAACTATAACAATTTTACCCCTTCCCCCCCCCCCCCCAAAAAAAAAAAAAAAAAAAAAAACTCTGTAAGATTCATGATGGCGCCCCTAATCGCATGACGCGCCCTGGGCTAGTTGCCGGTACCCTGAGCCTGCCCTGTATTGGTAATGAGGACTGAACATTTCGCCGAAATTCAAAATCAAATACCACATGCTGTCAAGAGTTTACACAGCAAATGCCGACAAACTTCACTCAACAACAAATTTTATGAAACCCAATCTTAACTTCGATTCGTCTATTTGCAATTCTATAAACCTGATTAAGGGCACTCTTTTTAATGTCTTCAATCCCTACTCATTTTTCATTGACTCCAGATTGTCTGGCAAACAAAGAAGAATTTGGAAAAGAAAACCAAAAGGCTGGAATCGTTTTCTTCCCTGCCACTGCTGACCCACCCACTTCCTCCCGAGACTGTTTTCTTCCGAGTTATAATTTATCAGTCTTTCGTCCTTCAACCAAGGTATTTCTTGGCTCATCACATTGCATTTTTATTTTTAAACCGTCCACATTTTTTGGGGGGATTTAATTATTTCTCATTCCAGCTTATTTGCCAGTGTTTGAATTTGTAAAGAAAAAATATTTTTTTCTTGGTCATTTTATAAATTATTTCCAATTTATGTTGGAATTCAACATCATGTGCCATACCTGGTGGTGCAGGCGATCATGTCCTTGCACAATTCTGTGTCCTCAGTGCATCGTATTAATTGTAGTTTTTTAAATGTCTATCGTGCCACGACATCAAACTAACTAGCATCTTCTTTCTCTTTGTCGTCCGCGATATCATCATCATCATGATGTGCCATACCGGTTGGCGAGGTGATCATGTCCCTCCACAATCTTCTATCTACAGTGCATCGTATCCGTTCTGTTGTTGACTGTTTTCCATGCCATGATACCAAGCTATCCAGTATTTTCTCTCATTGTCGCCCGCGATCTCTCTTTCCTTTTATTTTGCAGTTGTAACCAAGTATTCCAACTTTCCTCTTCTCATGATGTGCCCGAAAAATGTTGATTGCTTCTTTCTGATGTTTTTTAAGAGCTCCCTTTTTGTGTTGGCTTCTTTGAGAACTTCCTCATTGGTCTTTTAGCTGTCCAGGGAACTTTCAACATTCTTCTGAGAAATCCCATCTCTGTGGCCTCTAATCGTCTTTTCATTTGTTTGTCCACTGTCCATGATTCGCTTCCATAGGTCAGAATTGGTTCTATATAGCACCGATGAACTCTCTTTCTCATTTTTATTGACATAGATTTGTTGCATAATATATTTTTAACCTTCTGAAATGCTATTTTAGCCTGCGCTATTCTGCTTTTTATTTCTGTGGTGCATCTCCCATCTGATGTTATTATTGTGCCCAAGTATTTGAAACGTTGCACATGTTTCAGATTTGTCTCGTTTATTTTTATGCTGCATGATGGTGGTGATTGTTTCTTCGATATAACCATTACTTCTGTTTTCTTACTATTCAGACTGAGACCTTTCTTGTTGCTTTCTTTACTATTATATCTATCATTTCTTGTAGTTCATTCTCTGTCTCTGCTATTAAGACTGTGTCATCCGCATATCGCAAATTATTTATGTTGTGACCGTTGACTTCAATTCCTTTGTGATTTGTCATGATTATTCCAGACAATTTAAGAAGGTAGTTATATCATGTCCGCGATATCATGTTCCCTATATTTTGCCAGTTGTAACTAAGTGTTCCAAATTTCCTCTTCAAATGATATGACCGAAAAAATGTCGATTGTCTATTTATAATGTTTTTTTTTAAAATGAGCTCTCTGTTTTGTTTTGACTTGGTTTAGAATTTCCTCTTGGTCTTTTTTTAGTTGTCCGCAGGAATCGCAGCATTCCTTCTTAAAAATCCCATTGCTGTGACCACTAATCGATTTTTTAAATGCGTTTGTCTATGATTTATTTCTAGAGATTATTGGTAGTTCTATATAGCACCGTGAACTTTTTCGACACTTTCTTACATAGACTTGTTGCACAAGATGTTCTTCAAAATGTCATCTTGTATTGCAGAGAAAGAACACATCAAGAAATAATGTAATGCCTACAGATAACGATGTTATAGGTGACTCCAAAGTAACCACATCGTTCGGTAGGGAGCGTCATGTGCTACATGTGATACCTGATCGTCATCAAGTGGTTGTAAAAAAATAAATAATTAAAGTACCCCCGTCACGCCAAGTGGCGTATAGGAAATATGGTGTTAGTGACCCTATATTTTACAGACCTTCAGCACATGATTTTTGGGAGAATGTGGTCGGTATTACTCCCGTGCTGCTTTATTTTCCCAGAAAAAATTCCGGTACCCATTTAAGGCTGAGTGAACCCGGAAGCCGTCGGTTGGGATCGAACCCTACCCCTTGTCCTATGTAGTCCAGTTCACTAACCACTGAGCTATCGCGGCTTCAAGTGGCTGTAAGCAAAATCGAAAATATAAAGACATGGTCATTAGGACGTTAGACATTAGAACAACATTCCAGGTTGGCAAGATAGTAAACATCAGTCAATAAATGATGAGAATGAACATCATTGGACTATGCGGAGTGAGATGGAAGTCATTTCTAATAAATATCTCAATCGTTTAAACTTAAAAACAGGAGAGTTTCGTATTGTAAAGATGCCGAGGAATGAGTTGTTTAACTTCAACACCACATTTGAACATGAGAGGGTCAGATCTTTTCCTCGCTGTCAATAATTTCCCTAATTCGGTCAGTCAAGTATCAGTTTTTTTTCCATTTGGATCACTTGAGAATGTCTGGCTCATTTTGAACACTGATTAAGTGCTTTGGACATTTGCTATATAGAGCTAATGTATGGAAAAAAAAATACCTACAAGAAGATTTCAGCACATCCACTATATACAACATGAAAATCAACATCAATAAAACAGAATCATGAACGTCGCAAAAAAGAAAAAAAGAATATCAACATAACGACGGACGGCAGTCAACTAAAACAGGCGCAGGGATTTTAATATCTAGAAATTCTAGTGACAAACGACAATTTACAAGTAGTAGAAATAGCCTCAAGATGCAGGAAAGATTACCAAATCATCGGACAGCTATCACAAACCATTGTCCAATAATGAAAAAACTCCAGAGGCAAAACGGGCACTCTACAATGTAATCTTCATCTCAACCAATGCCAGACCCGGATCCTAGATGCACGAACAAAAACAAAAATAACCACTACCGAGAAAAATGTGTTAGATGTAAGACAGGAAACAGCCTGAGAGAGAGATACGATCAAAAATGAAGAACTGAGAAAAAAAGCTAGGAATAATTATCGCCATAGGGTATATACAGTAACAACATTAAAATGGTTTTACCACGTCATGAGGCAGAAAAATAAAAACACAACACGAGCCTTCAATAAAGGTTTCGAGAACGCCAGACCCAAGGGGTCGACCACGAAAAAGGTGGATTGGTGGAATATTAGAAACACTAGGAAACATAACAGCAGCAGATGCCAACAGAAGAGCAAAAGACCTCAAATTATATATCCTCTCAATCAAATTGATTCAGAGACGAAATAGACTACAAGTTTAGTTGTTGATACAATTTTATGTTTATTTTACGTATTAAAGATGATAATAACGTATTTATCTTTTGTCTAAAACATTGGAAGCAAACGCTCAAGCAGTTTAAACCAGTTTTTTGTCAAACTGTCTTAAACAAGAGACTGTTAAATTAGTTAGAATTTGGTGGATTGTGAGATTAATTAGGGTGGCAGAGACTGTTAAATTAGTTAGAATTTGGTGGATTGTGAAATTAATTAGGGTGGCAGAGAATGCTAAATTAGTTAGAATTTGGTGGATTGTGAAATTAATTAGGGTGGCAGAGACTGTTAAATTAGTTAGAATTTGGTGGATTGTGAAATTAATTAGGGTGGCAGAGACTGTTAAATTAGTTGTTAAATTATAATGCTGAGGATTGTGAAACTAATTAGATTGGCGAAACTTCGGTTCAACTCACGTTAAAGTTAAAGGCGTTTGATTTCTTTAATGAAGATTAAATCAACCGTGACGACTCATATGAAATACTGTATTTTTTCCCAGTCTGACTGATTTTACTATTTCTCAACAATCATGATGTTAAACGTTATAAGTAGAATAAAGACGTAATATATTATTATTATATCTTTTATTCATCCTAAAAAAATATTCAGTTCTCTCCATTCAATATAAGTTTTTTTAAAAATTAATTAATGTGTATTGGTATTCCAAAGATTTGATCTAGTAACCCATACTAATATATTATTTTTAAAATTTATGTTATTTCGAAAACATATTTTGTTTACTTTAAACGTATGCAATGTATTATTAATTATTATTATGTTTTTTTTTTTTGCTATACCAAGTCTCAAACATTAACTTATTTTCTTTAAAGATTAAAATAAAACAAAATTCAGCAGTGCAACAATAGGGTTGCAAAACCTAGATCTCAACTTCTCTTTTCTCAACACTTCATTAAAACTTCCTTCAACTACGTTTCTTTATCAACAACACTTTAAAATAATACACTTATAGAGCACCACTGTCTCTCTCTCTCTCTCTCTCTCTCCTCGAACCTTTAAATGGACCGTATATTTCTCAAAATTACATCTCATTTCTCAACTCGTCATATCAGTTTCTCTTCATTAGATCCTTAATGGTTTCAATATTTCAATTTTAAATGTTGACCCTCGTTCTCCCATGATTTCATCCAACATTTTATCTCATACCTAATCCATCAACAATTGATTTCATTCCCTAATCCACCAACCATTTATCTCCTTCCCTAATCCACCAACCATTTATCTCCTTCCCTAATCCATCAACCATTTATCTCCTTCCATAATCCGTCAACTATTCATCTTCATTCTCTAATCTCTCAACCATTTATCTTATTCCCCAATCCACCAACCATTTATATCATTCCACAATCCACCAACCATTTATTTCATTCTCTAATATTTCAACTATTTATCTCATTCCCCAATCTACCAACAATTCATCTCATTCCCCAATCCCTCAACCATACATCTCATTCCATAATCCGACAAACATTTAATCTAAAACACTAAATCCACCAACCATTCATCTCATTTTTTAATCCATAAACCATTTACCACAATCTTTAATCAACCAACCATTTATCTCATTACCCTAATCCATCAACCATTTATTTTTTCCATAATCCTCAGGCATTTATCTCATTACCTAATCTCTCAATCCTTTATCTCATTCCCTAATCCATCGACCATTCATCTCCTTCCCTATTCTACCAACCATGTATCGCATTCCTTATTTCACCAATCATTTATCGCATTCCCTAAATCTCTCAACTATTTATCCCCTCCCTAATCCACCAATCATTTATCTCATTCATTAATCCCTCCACCATTTATATCATTCCATAATCCACCAACCATTAATCTTATTCCCTAAATCTATCAACCATTTATCTCCTTCCCTAATCCACCAACATTAATCTCATTCACTAAACCCTCAACCATTTATCTCCTTCCCTAATTCACCAACCATTTATCTCATTTCCTAAATCTCTCAACCATTTATCTCCTTCCCTAATCCACTAACCATTTATCCCATTTCCTAAATCTTTCAACTATTTATCTCCTTCCCTAATCCACCACTCATTTATCTCATTCCCTAAATCTCTCAATTATTTATCTCCTTCAGTAATCCATCAATAATTTATCTCATTCCCTAAATATCTCAACTATTTATCTCCTTCCCTAATCCACAAATCATATATATCATTCCTTAAACCCTCAACCATTTATCTCCTTCCCTAATCAACCAACCATTTATCTCCTTCTCTAATCCACCAATCATTTATCTCATTACCAAATCCGCCAACCATTTATCTCCTTCCCTAATCCATCAACCATTTATCTCCTTCCCTAATCAATCAACCATTTATCTCCTTCCCTAATCAACCAACCATTTATCTCCTTCCCTAATCCACCAATAATTTATCTCCTTCCCTAATCCACCAATAATTTATCTCCTTCCCTAATCCACCAACCATTTATCTCCTTCCCTAATCCACCAATAATTTATCTCCTTCCCTAATTCACCAACCATTTATCTCCTTCCCTAATCAACCATTATTAGCCGCGATAGCTCAGTGGTTAGTGAACTGACTACAAAGGAAAAGGGGTAGGGTTCGATCCCAACCGATGGCTTCCGGTTCACCCAGCCTTTAATGGGTACCGGATTTTTTTCTGGGAAAGTGAAATGGCGCGTGCGTAATACCGACCACATTCTCCCAAAAATCATGTGCCGAAGGTCTGTAAACTTTATGCTCACTACACCATATTCCCTATACGCCACTTGGCGTGACGGGGTACTTTACTTACTAATCAACCATTCATTCGTCTCCTTCTCTAATCCATCAATAATTTATCTCCTTCCTAATCAACCAAATATTTATCTTTTTACCTAATCCATCAACCATTTATCTCCTTCCCTAATCCACCAACTATTTATCTCCTTCCCTAATCCACCAATCATTTATCTCCTTCTCTAATCCACCATCATTTATCTCATTCCCTAATCCACCAACCATTTATCTCCTTCCCTAATCCACCAATCATTTATCTCCTTCTCTAATCCACCAACCATTTATCTCATTCCCTAAACTCTCAATTATTTATCTCTTCCCTAATCAACCAATCATTTATCTCCTTCTCTAATCCACCAACCATTTATCTCATTCCCTAAACCTCTCAACTATTTATCTCCTTCCCCAATCACACCAGCCTTTCGTTCATGTTCTCACCCTTCAACCTATTTGCCTCAAATGATTCCCCGCACCGCTCTTCTCCCCTCCACCGGCTTTAATTAAAGTCCCACTATTTGACATTTAATGGCAGTACTCAACTCAGAATTGTAAACGATCATTGTCTCTAAACAGAACTGCAAATAACAAACTGAACACACACAAATACCAGCTGGAGTCAAACCGTAAAACTTCAAAAACAGGTACACTCTATAATGGAATATAATATATAAAACTCTGTAAGCGTTCGTGGCAGACAGCGGTGAGACTATAAGACTGGAGACCTTTCGCATAATAACTCATCTGCAATGTTAATAATAGAATATTCAAACAATTTTTTCCCTAAATTCATCAACTGGAGAACCATGTCCTAAAGCAGTAATGTTGCATGAGTAGCACTACTTCCCAAAGAATTGCCTTGCCGTATCACCACTCAAAACGTCGATCATGGTTTACTTTCACTTTCGCACTCTTGTCTTTTGCATTTATAATAAAAATTAAATCAGTGGCGTATCCTCACAAGTGCTGAGATCGGGAACATGATAAAATACGAGATGGGTCTTTTTATTCTTATATGGACATTTGTTTGCCCAATTTAAAATAAACATTTTTTTTTGTGAGGGGGGGGGTGGGGTTAATATTTGTGTTTTCTTTAATGTGATTCAGAGCGGAGGAGACGACATAGAATAATCTGATATATAATAATGTATACTCGTACAGATTGAATTAGTTGGTCCACGGAGAGCTGGTAAATAAAAGCTGAATTTACAGTGCAGTAGTCAAATGTGCACAATTACAAACTCAGATAAATGTAAGAGGAAATGAGCGCGCACAAAAGGACTGACGTGCCAGTTGTGGAGAATGGATGTCAAAGGACAGTCAAATGTCCAGAAGGACAGTCAAATGTCAGTCTGACATTCTAACTGCTCTCAGGTAGGCAGGGTAAGTAAATGGTTCAAGCAATGGATGTGAATCTATAAACTTGGATACACTGTATAAAACATCAAGAGCTGTATGCGGGGAGTCAAAGAAGACTAGTATGTCAACACTGTATCGCAGTCGGTTAAGAGATTTACTGAGGAGGAGAATGAGAAATTTACTGAGAAGGAGAACTGAGAACTTACTGAGGAGGAGAACTGAGAACTTTACTGAGGAGGAGAACTGAGAACTTTACTGAGAAGGAGAACTGAGAACTTTACTGAGGAGGAGAACTGAGAACTTTACTGAGGAGGAGAACTGAGAACTTTACTGAGGAGGAGAACTGAGAACTTTACTGAGGAGGAGAACTGAGAACTTTACTGAGGAGGAGAACTGAGAACTTTACTGAGGAGGAGAACTGAGAACTTTACTGAGGAGGAGAACTGAGAACTTACTGAGGAGGAGAACTGAGAACTTTACTGAGGAGGAGAACTGAGAACTTTACTGAGCAGGAGAACTGAGAACTTATGGAGTAGTCAGCTAAACAGCCAGGATGATCTGTCGACAAAATAAAATTCTTTAAGAAACAATTTTTATTGGTTCAAATTCTGAAGATGATAATCGCCATATACAACAACTGTCACAACAAAAAGAACAAAACATAAATCAAGAAAGAAGAAAAAGTCTAGTCATGCCTCGGATGAGACAAAAATGCCGTTAGTGCTAACATTTTTCTACCACTTGGAGTGTTTTATATTTTGAGAGAGAGAGAGAGAGAGAGAGAGAAGGAGGTGGTAAAAATTGAAAGAACTAACTAGCACCACAACCGTGAGTCAACGTCACTCCTTCGGATGAAGAGATGGGAGTTAAGATAGGCACAGCCAGAAATGAGAAACTTAGTGGGAGTGTAAGAAGAACTGGAGCCGTTAGTTGCTGGACACTTCGAGACTTGCTGAGGAGGGGATCTGAGCACCTATGGACATGTTCGGAGGCAATGATGATGACCCGCAAATAACTCAATAACTGAGGAGGGGATCTGAACACCTATGGGCATGTTCGGAGTGCAATGGTAATGACCCACAAATAACTCAATAACTGAGGAGGGGATCTGAGCACCTATGGACATGTTCGGAGTGCAATGATGATAACCCGCAAATAACTCAAGAACCCTCACTCTATTTCAGACAACAAAAATATCTATACCCATGTAAGTGTCTGGGTGAACCTAGAAACCTAATCCGAGATCGAAATAGAAAGCCGACCACTCCACCACAGGTTACCAGCTAACTAATCGCTGCTGCACTAAAATTAAAGCTAAATGTTCTCTCCGCGTCTTGCTAGCGGGAATATGGCGTTAGTGACCGCCATTTCTCCATGTCCAACGGTACATTTTGGGCGACGTAGAATCACGCCAGGCTGTCCTTTCTCCCCGCCCCACCTCCTAATACCTGGTATCTATGTTAGAGACTGTGTAAACCTCGAAGCCTTGTCAACAGGAAAAAAAATGTCGGCACCTCTGGGAATTGAACCAGGGCTTTGTTATCAGAAAGCCAGTATGCTATCCATTCAGTCACTGAGCCTCCCTAAATGCAAACTGCTCTACCGCTTTCCATGGTAACATGTTTGACGCCACTGAGGAAGAGAAACGGTATGATAACTTAATTAACAGAAATATATAAATGACTTCTCGTAACATTTGACGATTTAGGTCAAAGTATTCAACTCAATCAACAGTTATTTGGAAGTGAAATGAGCAGTGCCTTTCCTTGAAGTTAATACATTTCCCTATTTAGTTAACAAAAGGCGTATTCTTTTTTTTTCATCTGGAGAATGTTAGGCTGAATTTGAATCATTGACAGTTAATTACCAAGTCAGCACACTAACCACTACGCTATCTAGCCTCATAGTTTGTATACAAATTGGAAATCTGAGCACACTAACTGCATTCAATGCATCCTTCCGTTATATTATTTCAAAATCATCAAAAATATCGCTTACCGTGAGATCAAAAGTTAAAGGATACGCCTCTGAATAACTATTGTAGAATATCCTCACGCCTGCTTTGGCCGCGCCTTGTGGGACAGATGGCGGCAGGCGGACCTTGTCTAATCAGATCCGAGGCTAATTATTGGACTGTTAATATCAAAGGGTTTTACCAGCAGCTCTAACGTTTCCTACTTCCCAGCGAAAAACGATTCCCGGTCACGTCTGGTCATGGAGGACCGTCATGCCGGGAACCGGAGCATTTTTTTCCCCATTTTTAATTTCATGAAGACGATCGTCGGGATAAATCTGTCGATGAAGACCTCTTTGATGGAAACCCCTTAATGGAGACTTCTTGACGGGACCCTCTTGATGAAATCTCGTGCTAAAACCTTTATCCCAATAACAATGGAAACATTACTTAGGTTTTTTAAAAAATAATATTTAAGTGCATTTATATATATATATATATATATTTATGCGAGCATATGTTAGTCGGTGAAGTATTTGCTATTACATTAATGGTCAGTAATATATTATAACTTTGTACAATTTCCCTTCTCTGTGCAAAGAAAGGTTATCCATGAGAATGGGAATAAAAGCCGCATGATCTGTCAAGTCATCATGTGGCGTACAGGTCGGTTAAAAAAAAATGTTAAAAACTGGAAAAGGGAGGAAGGGGGTCGGGGGATTCTCGACAATGAAATTTAAAAAGGAATCGTCAAGTTTGTTTCACTTAGTATTGTTCCCTGCTGAAGACACTTCGATTCGAAACGTGTGTACTCTTGTCTTACATATATAAAACTGCAACATATAACTTCTATATTTTCTTTACTCGTTCTTGCTAACACAATCGGCCTCTTCTCTCGTATGGTCGACAATATTTCCTCATAAACTATTAATTCCGATTTAAGGCAAAACTAAACAGGTACTTGTTAACATTTTCACATACTAACAAAGGAAATTTATATCATAAGATCTTTAGTAGAAAGGACCATAGAGGTGGAAACAGATCTATACCTATGTTTCATAGATTACACCAAGGCATTTGACAAAGTAAAGCACCAAAAAAATAATCAAAATTTTAGAAAGCATAAACGTAGACAGCAAAGATCTAAGAATAATAAAGAATATGTACTGGAAACAAACAGCGGCCATAAGAACTGGAAACCAATTGGGAATGTTTCAACAAATAAAACAGGTTGTTAGACAAGGTTGTGTGCTGTCCCTGGATTTGTTTAATATGTATAGTGAGATTATTTTAAGATTCATAAGGGGCATGCCTGAAATAACAATTGGAGGTCATAATATAAATAATCTAAGGTATGCTGATGATACAGTCTTAATTGCTAAGAGTGAAAATGAGTTACAAGAAATGTTGGACATTATAGTGTAAGAAAGCAAAAATAAAGGACTCAGCCTTTATAGCAAAAAGATAGAGGTAATGGTAACAACAAAGAAAAAGACATCACCCCAGTGCAAGATAAAGACAAGTGGAACAATATTAAAACAGGTAAATGAATTTAAATATTTGGGAACTTTGTTAACCTCAGACAGAAGATTTACAAAAGAGGTGAGATGCAGAATGGCTCAGGCAAAAGCAGTTTCCAAAAAATGAGGAAGATACTATGCAATCCATTTTTGACAATAGAAACAAGAAAAAGAGTTCTTAAATGTTACGTAGAGCCAGTCTTAACATATGGATGCGAATCATGAACAATAGGACAACAGACAAGAAAATCACTGGTGTCTGTAGAAATGTGGTTTTACAGAAGAATGTTGAGAGTACCATGGACAGCTAAGAAGAGTAATGAAGATGTTCTGAGAGGTCAAAGCAAAAAGAGAGCTGATTTCCAATAATAGGAAGAAATAATCATCATGTTTTGGCCATGTAATGAGAAGAGAACAACTGGAATATATTGTAACAACTGGAAAAATTGAGGGACGAAGAGATAAAGCTTAAGAAATAGCTTGGCAGAAGGTCAACAACAGAAATGATAAATAGCTGCCGAGATCGAAAGTTGTGGAGAGGCATGATCACCTACGCCAGCAGGCCCGGTACTTGATAATGATGAATAAAGGAAAGCTGTTTAAATAAACCTTAAATAATAAACATTTTGTTACATAATGATTTCCGTTTTACGGTGACCAATGTTTACTGCATAATGTTTACTGCCAAGAACAGTCTGTATGGAACGACGTTATAGAAAGAAAACAAAAACAGAGAGGCTATGATGGGACTGTCAACTTCATCATGGAAATAAGATTGTCTGTTGAAAAGGATATGCCGGTCGGAAAGAATAAAATATATCAACACTGTTGTAAATTACAGCACAGCGTTGATACGCCATTTTAAAAGCTAAAAGAAGAGATTAATGGAAAGAATATTAAGATTTATAAACAAGAAAAAAATAAAATTCAAGATAAAGAAGATTTAGTAGTAGAAGTAGTAGTAGTAGTAGAAGTAGTAGTAGTTGTTGTTGTTGTTGTATTAGTAGTTGTAGTTGTAGTAGTAGTCGTAGAAGTAGTGATAGTAGTAGTAGTAGTAGTTGTAGCAGTAGTTGTAGCAGTAGTTGTTGTAGTAGTAGTGGTGGTAGTTGTAGTGGTGGTAGTAGTAGTTGTAGTTGTAGTAATGGTAGTAGTAGTATTGTACTAGTAGTAAAAGTTGGTGTAGTATTAGTAGTAGTCATAGTAGTAGTGGTAGTAGTAGTAGCAGTGATAGTAGTAGTAGTAGAAATAGTTATTGTTGTTGTAGTAGTTATTGTTGTAGTAGTGGTGGTGGTGTAGTAGTAGTAGTAGTAGTGGTAGTAGAAGTAGTAGTTGTAGTAGTGGTAGCAGCAGTAGTAGTAGTAGTAGTTGTGGAACACCTGAGAAGTAAGACAACATATATTTTCTATATTTCTTTACTCGTTCTTGCTAACACACTCGGCCTCTTCTCTCGTATTAATGCTCACATTAATTTCATGAAGACGATCGTCTCATCGTCTCCATGACCAGAAGTAGTAGTAGTTGTGGTGGTAGTAGTAGTTGTAGTAGTAATGGTGGTAGTAGTAGTTGTAGTAGTAGTGGTGGTAGTAGTAGTTGTAGTAGTAGTGGTGGTAGTAGTAGTTGTAGTAGTAGTGGTGGTAGTAGTAGTTGTAGTAGCAGTGGTGGTAGTAGTAGTTGTAGTAGTAGTGGTGGTAGTAATAGTTGTAGTAGTAGTGGTGGTAGTAATAGTTGTAGTAGTAGTGGTGGTAGTAGAAGTTGTAGTAGTAGTGGTGGTAGTAGTAGTTGTAGTAGTAGTGGTGGTAGTAGTAGTAGTTGTAGTAGTAGTGGTGGTAGTAGTAGTAGTTGTAGTAGTAGTGGTAGTTGTAGTAGTAGTGGTGGTAGTAGTAGTTGTAGTAGTAGTGGTGGTAGTAGTAGTTGTAGTAGTTGTGGTGGTAGTAGTAGTTGTAGTAGTTGTGGTGGTAGTAGTAGTTGTAGTAGTTGTGGTGGTAGTAGTAGTTGTAGTAGTAGTGGCGGTAGTAGTAGTTGTAGTAGTTGTGGTGGTAGTAGTAGTTGTAGTAGTAGTGGTGGTAGTAGTAGTTGTAGTAGTAGTAATGGTAGTAGTAGTTGTGGTAGTAGTGGTGGTAGTAGTAGTAGTAGTAGTAGTAGTAGTAGTAGTAGTAGTAGTAGTTGTAGTGGTAGTATTTTTGGTAGTAGCAGTAGCAAAAGTAGTAAAGGAAGTAGAGGAATAGAATGCACAAAAATGTAGATAATAACTTGTTTTGAACCGCTTTGTTGAGTATCAGTTATTGAACTTATGAGGACGGGCTCTATATTGATGAACATCTTCTAGATTTTAGAAAAGCCAGCCGTCAAGGACACCGGATTGGAAAATAAGGACGAGTATCTTGGAATGTATGATAACATGGAAAATAATGACGAGTATCTTGGAATGTATGATAACATGGAAAATAATGACGAGTATCTTGGAATGTATGATAACATGGAAAATAATGACGAGTATCTTGGAATGTATGACAAAATGGAAAATAAAGACGAGTATCTTGGAATGTATGATAACATGGAAAATAATGACGAGTATCTTGGAATGTATGATAACATGGAAAATAATGACGAGTATCTTGGAATGTATGATAACATGGAAAATAATAACGAGTATTTTGGAATGTATGATAACATGGAAAATAATGACGAGTATCTTGGAATGTATGATAACATGGAAAATAATGACGAGTATCTTGCAATGTATGATAACATGGAAAATAATTATGAGTATCTTGCAATGTATGATAACATGGAATATAATGACGAGTATCTTGGAATGTATGATAAAATGGGAAAAAATGACAATTATCTTTGAATGTATGGCAAAATGGAAAATAATGACAAGTATCTGGGAATGTATGACAAAATGGAAAATAATGACGAGTATTTTGGAATGTATGACAAAATGGAAAATAATGACGAGTATCTTGGAATGTAAGATAACATGGAAAATAATGACAAGTATCTTGGAATGTATGATAACATGGAAAATAATGACGAGTATCTTGGAATGTATGACAAAATGGGAAAAAATGACAAGTATCTTTGAATGTATGACAAAATGGAAAATAATGACAAGTATCTGGGAATGTATGACAAAATGGAAAATAATGACGAGTATTTTGGAATGTATGACAACATGGAAAATAATGACGAGTATCTTGGAATGTATGATAACATGGAAAATAATGACAAGTATCTTGGAATGTATGATAACATGGAATTAGAAGCAAATATCATAGCATCATTGTGCTAACAGAAAGAGATAAATAGAAAAGCAATTGAATAAAAACGCCGCTACAAATAATAGTAGCGATTTAACGAAGTAGAAAAACAATGTTCTAAATGTGGCAGTCAATTTCTATTACGAGCGAAACGTCAATAATGAATACACAATAACACTTATTAGCATTCTACAATGGAATAGTATGTGTTATCATGAAACAACGGGAGCCGCGATAGCTCAGTGGTTAGTGTACTGGACTACAAAGAACAGGAGGGCGGGTTCGATCCTGATCGACGGCTTTAAGGTTCATACAGCTTGAAATGGGTACCGAATTTTTTTCTGGGAAAGTAAAGTGGCTTGGGCGTGATACCGACCACATTACCCCAAAAAAATAATGTGCCAAGGTCTGTAAAAATTATTGTCACTATCAACATATTTCCTATACGCCGCGTGGCGTGACGGGGCTCTTTGCTTTTTTGTTATGAACCACATGAGTGCTCAGTGCTCTTTCTCGTGAATATTACCTTTCACTTCTCAAAGAAATGCTATTCTCACAGCATCAAGCTAGGACTAAACGAACATTCTTTTTACTTTCAGGACTACCTGCTATCCACTACGCGTGTTTCCAATATTAGGAAGAAACAGTCATCATTTTTGGTCATGTAATGAGAAGAGAACAACTGGAATATATTGTAACATCTGGGAAAATTGAGGGACGAAGACATAGAGGGAAGCAAAGAGAAAAAATACCAGACAGCTTAAGAGAATGGCTTGGCAAAATGTCAACAACAGAAGTTATTAATTTAATGTCGAGATCGAAAGCTGAGGAGAGACATGATCACCTACGCCAGTAGGCCCGGTACTTGATGATGATGATGACAACACATGATGTCAAATATAAATTGGTAGAAAGTATTACTTTTAAAAAGTAACCAATAGGACATAATAAAGAAGAAATCAGTAATGATGTGTGAGTCAAGTTTTATATAAAAGATGTTAGCACTAAACACACGGTGCCGCCGCACGGGTGAGTGGTGATTGAAAGAGTTGTCGGTTCCTGGCGCTGATGACTAGAATAAATGGATTCCAAACCGGGCCGGGTCGTGACAACTGGATTTATTAATACACTTCCAGAAATTGATGATCCACTTGCTAATGGAGTTGTCTTACACTTGTGTAGTTTGAAATATGTTTGTTTTTTTTTAACACGCACACGCAAAATGGAGAGCAAGAGAGAGAAAAAGAGAAAGAGAGAGAGAGAAACAAGCTGACAAAAATAGGGAAGATGGGGTCAGAAGTGTTAGAGATATGTATTTAATATATATATATATGTATGTATAATAGTGTAGATAACGTGTGTATGTATGTATGTATGTAAGAGAACAAAAAAAATGTAATCTGGAAACAGAGTGGGGGTGGGTGGGGAGGGAGAGAAAGAAAGAGATTTCAGAAGAAAAAACATAAATGGGAAGAGACAAAATGTGTGTAATATAAAGCAAAGTTTAGTTTAGTTTAGCTTAATTAGTTTAGTTTAATTTAATAAAATTAGTTTAGTTTAAGGCCAGCATTCGAAATAGCCAGGTTAAGGAGGAGTGGCTACACCGCTACTTACTACCGCTACCGAAGCCAAGCAAGGACCATTCTCAGATCAGTGCCTACAGAATCATCAAGAAGCAGAACACTGCTGGCAAGCTGCTGGAGAAAATAGTTGCCCGTGTCTTCACCTGTCACTTTGAACAGAAACGCGCATTCCCATCCACACTCGGAGATTATAGGTATAACAAAGAGACATGGTTGAATGCGGCAGTCTACGCCTATGACGTCTTCGAAGGCTTCCACAGACGAGAGGAGACATTTGCTGCTGCGTTAGATCTGGAGGATGCATACAACATGGTACTATTTCAATACCTCATGCACATGCTCTTCAAACTGGCGGTCACCCTTCCTCATTAGATGGATCGCTGCTGCACTGTTTCAGAGGAAGGTGATACTCAGATGTTGAAGTTGGTCTTCCGAGCCAACATCCATTTGTCCAGGCCTGGCACAAGGCTCACCAGTTCTATTTAACGTGCACACAATAACGATCACGGAACAACAGTTGGGTGGAAGGTGAAGAACCATGACTTTTGCTGATGATATTCTGGTATATCGATAAGGAAGAGTCAGAACGGAAATCGCCCCCACAATGCAAGACGAACTCGATCGCCTTTCTTCCTGGTGTGGGGTTTTATGTGCCTTGATTAATCCTAATAAAGCATCAGTTTCATGGTTCTCCCTTAACAATCATATCGTTAATACGACCACACCGGTAGTACGAATGGGAGCTGATGAGGTGACCAGTGACAAGTTGATGACATACCTCGGAGTTAAGTTTGATCGTAGCCTGTGTTTTCGGGACCACGTTGACCATGTGATAACAAAATCCCGCACAGGATCAACCGCATCGAAGGTCATGAGCAGAGGCTACTTACTCTTCTGTTCCAGGGATTAGTCCTCGCACCAATCGAGTATGCCCTGACAATTCTTACTGTCAGTACCATTCAAATTGACAAACTGGAAAAAATACAGAATGAAGCTATGCGCATTATCTTGGAGTGTACGAGGGACACTCCCTGTGAAGGAATGAGATATCTTCTGGACTTCCCAACCATGGATGACAGGATAAAGATCTGGAGGGCACGGGCATACCTGAAGATTAGTACAGATACAGAGCATCCATTGCATCACGAGCTCAACACAGGGAAAGGTGCCAGGCTAAAAAGAGGCAAATCATGGGTGGGCCAAGCAGATGTCATCAAACAGGTATGTGGGCTTACCAATATCAACGTTGGCGAGGAGCGGATACCTGTGCCTACGTCATTCAAGGGGATATTCTCGTGTATTGCCACACTCGACAGGAAAAGTTGGCCACAGAACTCAGTCGTGGTCAACGGTCTTATCTGCGATAACACCGATCAGAAAGATGCAGTCATCTGTACAGACAGATCTGTAATACGACACCAAAGAAGTGCATAGGCATTTACAGCACGCTCGGCAGACAGCATAGTCAAGAAGACAGTGGTGCATACGTCATGACACGAGTAGCTTGACGATGGAGTTGATGGCAGTGACCAAAGCATTCAAATGGTTAGAGTCACAAGACTACATCCATGCCTGTATACTGAGTGATTCGATGAGCATGTTAAAAAAAATGTGCAGACGGGCTCTGTATGCATGCAATGGTTAGAGTCATTACAGAAGTCAAAAATACGCAAGATCACCTTTATCTATGTCTCTGGACATGCGGGAGTACGGGGAAATAATAGAGCGGACAGGTTGGCTAGCTGTGCTGTCGTTGAGGACGGTCAACCAGTGGATCGGGCGGACATCATCAGTGCCCTCCGAGATGTGGGTAGAGCACAGGACTTCGACAACCACAAATTCACGTCACTCCTTCCGATGAAAGAGATGGGAGTTAAGATGGGCACAGCCAGGAATGAGAAACCTAGTGGGAGTGTAAGAAGACTTACCAACCAACACAGAACTGGAGTCGTCAGTCGCTGGACACTGAGGGACTTACTGAGGAGGGGATCTGAGCACCTATGGACATGTTCGGAGTGCAATGATGATGACTCGCAAATAATTCAATAACTCAATATAAAGCAGGAGAAAGTGAGAATAAAAATGAAAAGAATACAAACAAGATGGTGAACAAGAGAAACAGAAAGAAGGAGGCAGACAAATAAAAAATAAAAAATATTCATCATCAAGTATCATATTTACTGGTGTAGGCGATCATGCCTCTCTACAACGTTCTGATTGTACAATTCTTCCAGTGTGAACAAGAGAGAAAAGATCAGAGTTATACACATACAGATAACTAACATATCTAACATATAGTCTGTACATGTGGGAAAGAGATAAGAGTGTGAGGAAGAAGCATAAGAGTGAGTGGATTGTGTCTGGATGTGCGTGTGTGTGTATGTTTGTATGTACGAGGAGAAAGATCAAATGAAGGGGGTAGGGAGGGAAAAAGAAGCGCTGTATTTCGACAAGATAATCTAAACATTCTAAATAGAAGCAAAGAGAAAGAAAACCTCGTTGCTCAGTCATCATCTGGGTATAGATTTATTCTAATCCTGTTGGGGAATCAAATATGTGCAAAGATCTTTATTTCTAGCTTTCACCCGATAGTTCGAACAACCTGTGTTCCATTGCCTGTGGAAGCAGTGTGAATTGTAAAAAAAAAATGTAAAGAGCTCCCGTCACGCAAGTGGCGTATAGGGAATATGGTGTTAGTGACCATACATTTTACAGACCTTCGGCACATGATTTTTGGGGAAATGTGGTCGGTATTACGCCCGTGGGGCTTCACTTTCTCAGAAAAAATCCGGTACCCATTTAAGGCTGGGTGAACCCGGAAGCTGTCGGTCGGAATCGAACCCTACCTCTTGTCCTTTGTAGTCCAGTTCACTAACCACTGAGCTATCGCGGATCCCGGTGTGAACTGTACTTATGGTTAAATAATGGCTTCCTCAAGAGCGACCCAGCTGCTGGCAGAAATGGGTGCCATGGTATTACACTGGGAAGGTGAGGAAGGCCGCCTCGCAACGCGAGTTTCGATGTTTGAAGCGACACTATTCAGAAGTCTCCAAACACTTCTGGATAGACGCCTGAAAACATTTGGGTGAAACTCGCCTGCTAAGACGCCGATTCAAGTCTCGTACTTTACTTTACTTTACCGGATAGTTACTAAAGTAGTGGGTAGTCCTTTTTTGTCATCCGTCCTTAAAGACTGCGTTAACTAATGTAACGTAGATACATTGTACTGTGGTTTATTTGCGCCTTTCAGCCAAACACATCCGACTTCAGCATGGTACATTTTGAGGGTTGTCTTCCTTCTTCGATCCCCCTACACACATGGCCAGACTAGATGGTCTTGTTTCCAGAAGTACCGCTAGAAGTAGGAGCAGGGTCTTGATCAGCTATGTTGCTTGCCGATTCTGAAGCAAATAATCAGCTGTGGGTTCCTGATCGCACTCAGTTCATCTGTTGGATGAGTGTCTTTGCGACCTGTGCCTACATTGCATTATCTTGCTTATTTATTGTGTTCAGTGTTGTATATTAACCTGATTATCTTTCTATAAATAAATGTTCACTTGTACAAAGGGCCAAATAAGACAATAGGCTAAGCAGAGAAGCAATCCCATTCTAAAAATGTATGTACTTGATAGCAAAATGAGAAACACAATTCAACGCAACTCGAATGAGAATGAAAACTTTGTTTAAGATGTTGTCACAACTAAATCTTTGTTTACAGTGTTGTCACAACCAAATATTTGTTTACAGTGCTGTCACAGTGACATATCTGTTAACAGTGCTGTCACAACCAAATCTTTGTTTACAGTGCTGTCAGAATGACCTATTTGTTTACAGTGCTGTCACAACCAAATCTTTGTTTACAGTGCTGTCAGAATGACCTATTTGTTTACAGTGCTGTCGCAAACTAATCTTTGTTTATAATGCTGTCACAATGACATATTTGTTTACAGTGATGCCACAACCAAATCTTTGTTTACAGTGCTGTCACAATGACATATTTTTTTACAGTACTGTCGCAATGGCATATTTGTTTACAGTACTGTCACAACCAAATCTTTATTTCTAGTGCTGTCACAAACAAATATTGTTTACAGTGCTGTCACAACCAAATCTTTATTTCTAGTGCTGTCACAAACAAATATTTGTTTACAGTGCTGTCACAACCAAATCTTTGTTTACAGTACTGTCACAACTAAATCTTTGTTTACAGTACTGTCACAACCAAATCTTTATTTCTAGTGCTGTCACAAACAAATATTTGTTTACAGTGCTGTCACAAACAAATATTTGTTTACAGTGCTGTCACAACCAAATCTTTGTTTACAGTGCTGTCACAACTAAAACTTTGTTTACAGTGCTGTCACAACTAAATCTTTGTTTACAGTGCTGTCACAACCAAATCTTTGTTTACAGTGCTGTCACAACTAAATATTTGTTTACAGTGCTGTCACAACTAAATCTTTGTTTACAGTGCTGTCACAACCAAATCTTTGTTTACAGTGCTGTTACAACTAAATCTTTGTTTACAGTGTTGTCACAACCAAATATTTGTTTACAGTGCTGTCACAATGACATATTTGTTACAGTGCTGTCACAACCAAATCTTTGTTTACAGTGCTGTCACAACCAAATCTTTGTTTGTAGAGCTGTCACAACTAAATCTTTGTTTACAGTGCTGTCTCGACGAAATCTTTATTTACAGTGCTGTCACAACGAAATCTTTGTTTACAGTGCTGTAACAATGACATATTTATTTACAATGCTGTAACAATGACATATTTGTTTACAGTGGTATCACAACCAAATCTTTGTTTACAGTGCTGTCACAAAAAATCTTTGTTTACAGTGCTGTCACAGCCAAATCTTTGTTTACATTGCTGTCACAACCAAATCTTTGTTAACAGTGCTGTCACAATGACATATTTGTTTACGATGCAGTCATAATGACATATTTGTTTACAATGCTGTCACAACGAAATCTTTGTTTACAGTGCTGTCACAAAGACATATTTGTTTACAATGATGTCACAAAGACATATTTGTTTACAATGATGTCACAAAGACATATTTGTTTACAATGATGTCACAAAGACATTTGTTTACAATGATGTCACAAAGACATATTTGTTTACAATGATGTCACAAAGACATATATGTTTACAATTATGTCACAAAGACATATTTGTTTACAATGATGTCACAAAGACATATTTGTTTACAATGATGTCACAAAGACATATTTGTTTACAATGATGTCACAAAGACATATTTGTTTACAATGATGTCACAAAGACATATATGTTTACAATGCTGTCACAAAGACATATTTGTTTACAATGATGTCACAAAGACATATTTGTTTACAATGATGTCACAAAGACATATTTGTTTACAATGATGTCACAAAGACATATTTGTTTACAATTATGTAACAAAGACATATTTGTTTACAATGATGTCACAAAGACATATTTGTTTACAATGATGTCACAAAGACAAATTTGTTTACAATGATGTCAGAGAGACATATTTGTTTACGATGTTGTCACAACCAAATCTTTGTTTACAGTGCTGCTACAAATACATATTTGTTTACAAAGCTGTCACAATGACATATTTATTTACAGTGGTATCACAACCAAATCGTTGTTTACAGTGCTATCACAGCCAAATCTTTGTTTACAGTGCTGTCACAACCAAATCTTTGTTAACAGTGCTGTCACAATGACATATTTGTTACGATGCTGTCATAATGACATATATGTTTACAATGTTGTCACAAAGACATATTTATTTACAATCGTGTCATAAAGACATATTTGTTTACAATGCTGTAACAAAAATATATTTGTTTACAATGCTGTAACATAAATATATTTGTTTACAATGCTGTCACAAAGACATATTTGCTTATAATGATGTCACAAAGACATATTTGTTTACAATGATGTCACAAAGACATATTTGTTTACAATTATGTCACAAAGACATATTTGTTTACGATGTTGTCACAATAACATATTTGTTTATAGAGCTGCCACAATCAAATCGTTATTTACGATGATGTCACAATGACATATTTATTTACAGTACTGTTACTATAAAAGCTTTCTTTACAGTAGGGTGACAACAAAATCTTTTACAGTACTGTTACAATAAAATCTTTTGTTTACCGTGCGGTTACAATCAAAACTTTCTTGACAGTGTTGTTACAATCAAAACTTTCTTGACAGTGTTGTTACAATCAAAACTTTCTTGACAGTGTTGTTACAATCAAAACTTTCTTGACAGTGTTGTTACAATCAAAACTTTCTTGACAGTGTTGTTACAATCAAAACTTTCTTGACAGTGTTGTTACAATCAAACCTTTGTTTTCACGCCCGTCACTATCAAATGTTTGCCCATAACGCTTTCTCTATTATGTTTGTTTTCAGTGCTGTCTCAATTAGATGTGTTTACGCATTGTTGTCTTATGTCTCCAAATTATGTATTCTTATACTGTTTCAATTGAATTATTACTCCACTAACGATATTTTCAATCATTAATTTGTCTATAGTTTTGAGAGTTCTTTATGTTTGAATTTTATAAGAATGTAAACAAATTATTGTGTTGTACGTGTGTTTTGTGTGTGTGTGTGTGTGCGTACGTGTGTTTATGTGTGTGTGTGTGTGTGTGTGTGTGTGCGTGCGTGTGTGTGTGTGAAGCTCTCTTATTATAAATTTAAATACTGTGGAAACAATGTTTAGGAATTTATTGCACACATAACATTTATGTGTGTATGTGCGTAAAGTGCCACTTTCAAGTGTAATATGGCATTTTTTCTAACCTGTATTTATTTCATGCATACAGACATACATACTGATATGGATAAATATATATATATATATATAAGGTATTCATGGCTGTTTCTTTTCAGTTGAAACTTAAGGTTTGTAACTGTAGTACTCATTCAGGTAGCTGCAAAGAAAATCTATAATTTAAGATGAAACGTTACAAATGATCTTTCAAGCATCCTTGATGGAAAAATAAATCAACAGAATTATCTGAAGAGCTAAAAAAAAAAAAAAGCCAGAAAAAGAAAATGATTAATTTTCGCATTTCAAATCCAATTAACAACTTTGCAAAAAATAATAATGGAGAGCATATTTCCATGAAAGCGGAGAAGTTGATCATCATCATGTGCCGTACCGGTTGGCGTTGGCGATCATGTCCTTCCACAATCTTCTATCCACAGTGCATCGTATGAGTTCTGTTGTTGACTGTTTTCATGCCGTGACACTAAACTATCCAGTATTTTCTCTCTTTGTCGTCCGCGATCTCTCTTTCCTTTTGTTTTGCCAGTTGTAACCAAGTATTCCAACTTTCCTCTTCTCATAATGTGCCCAAAAAATGTTGATTGCTTCTTTCTGATGTTTTTTAAGAGCTCCCTTTTTGTGTTGGCCTCTTTGAGAACTTTCTCATTGGTCTTTTTAGCTGTCCAGTGAACTTTCAACATTCTTCTGAGAAATCCCATCTATGTGGCCTCTAATCGTCTTTTCATTTTTTTGTCTATTGTCCATGATTCGCTTCCATAGGTCAGAATTGGTTTTATATAGCACTGATGAATTCTCTTTCTCATTTCTATTGACATAGATTTGTTGCATAAGATATTTTTCATTTTCTGAAATGCAATTTTGGCCTGAGCTATTCTGCTTTTTATTTCTGTGGTGCATCTCCATCTGATGTTATCATTGTGCTCAGGTATTTCAAACGTTGCACTTGTTTCAGATTTGTCTTGTTTATTTGTATGCTGTATAATGGTGATGATTGTTTCTTCGATATAACCATTACTTCTGTTTTCTTACCATTCAGACTAAGACTTTTCTTGTTGCTTTCTTGTTGCGGAGAAGGTAGCTACCAAAAACGACGATGGAACTAAGACGTTGTGTACTTCTGACTGGCTACTTTAAGCATGTAAACAGTTAGATAAAGAGAAACATTGAGACTGACAACTAGAAGAATGACGTTCTTATCAGGACAGGCTAACTGATGATGACGATGTTGATGATGATACAAATAAATGAACTCACAGACATATACTCATGTAGAACAAAGGCTTTACTTCAGATATCGCTTTTTATTTACAATTGACTCGACTTTAATTTCTTATTCTTATAAATCATTCATCATCATCTTGTGCCATATTGATTGGAGTAGGCCATAATGTCCTTCTACAATTCTCTATTCATGGCGCATAGTTTCATTTCTGTTGTTGATTGTTTTCCATGCCATGAAACCAAGATATCCAGTATCTTCTCTCTTTGTCGTCCTCAATCTCTCTTTCCCTGTATTTTGCCAATTGCAACCAAATATTACAACTTTCCTCTTATCATGATGTGCCCGAAAAATGTTGATGGTTTCTTTATGATGTTTCTTAGGAGCACCATTATTGTGTTGGCCTCTTTGAGAATTTCCCCATTGCTCTTTTTACCTGTCCTGGGAACTATCAAAATTCTTCTGAGAAATCCCATCTCTGTGGCCTCTAATCGTCTTTTCATTTGTTTGTTTACTGTCCATGACTCGTTCTATAAATCAGAATTGGCTCTACATAGCACCGATGAGACTAGGAACTGAATTTTGCGTGTTAATCAATTTTTTCCTGGCAGCGGTGTGCACAGGTATCCTCGCCGTATATGCAGATAACTCCGTCTTCGGAGGTACTCATACTTTCTCCGTCGATGAGAAATTGACGATTCAAACCGAGACCAGGGGTGGTTGCCGTACAGAGAAATTATAAATAATAATCCCAACTGGTTCAGCCGGGATTTGAACTCACAATCTCTCTTTCTCGAGGCCAGCGTCTTGCGGCGAAACCAACAAGTCCCCGGACCGGAGAATGAAGGTCCCCTGTCCAGTGCAGTCGTCACGGGGTTTTCGGGTCTTTTTTTCGTTCGACAGCTTTTACCTCTGACGAAGTCCCTAGAGACTAGGAACTGAATTTTGCGAATTAATCCATTTTTCCATGGCAGCCGTGCGCACAGGGGTCCCTCGCCGCACATGCAGATAACTCCGACTTCGGAGGTACTGATATTTTTTTCTGTCGATGAGTAATTGGCGTTTCAAGGCGGGCCTCGCTGCTGAGACCAGGGGTGGTTGCCGCAGAAAAAATCCTAAATAAAAATCCCAACCGGTGCATCCGGGATTTGAGCCCACAACCTCTCTGTCTCGAGGCCGGCATCTTGCCTCGAGACCAACCAGTCTCCTGTTTTCGGGTCTTAGTTTATATTTCACCCTCCGATAAAGAAAAAAAAAACGTTTGACCCTGCCGGGATTCGAACCTGTTTTCTCCTGGTTTGGAGCCCGATCGATTCGACCACCCACTCTCCACAAAATAGTGAATGATCATTAAATTACGTACCCGACCTTATCCTGCTAAGTAAAATTCATCACACAAAGCAGTAAGAAACACACGAAATTAGCCACGAAAATTAAAACTCAACCAAAATAATTCCGTTTTAACAAACTTCATAGGCAAATATAAAGAAATGAGACTTAAAGAAGAAATATTTGAAAGTCTGAAAAATTAGTTCAACATATTTTCCTTTTTTTTTTTAAATATTAGCCAGCCGTCTTTTATATGAAAGCCATGGCACACAAACGATTAGTGAACTGGACCACTTGGGTGGAAATCATAATTTTTTATAATAGTAATTGTGTGAATAAAGGTGACGATGACGAAAGAAAGAAGCAAACAAACAAAGAGACAAAGAGAGAAAGAAAGAAAGAAAATTTTATGAAAGAAATGAAAATAATTATGCAAATTGTTTGCGTTAGAGATCTTATAACTTCAACACAAGAAGATTGTGATAAAGCGAGTCATTTGATATGAATATGAACAATGAGAGTAGCGATACAATTAATATTGGAAGTGAAGGATACAATTGGGAGTGAAGGATACAATTGGGAGTGAAGGATACAATCGGAAGTGAAGGATACAATTGGAAGCGAAGGATACAATTGGAAGTAAAGGATACAATTGAAAGTGAAGACTGGATATTCTGAGGGTGATGTTGGATTTATTTGAAAACGAGGGAGTGAGGATAAAAGAAGATTGAGTGAGACAGTTAATAGAAACGTGGACAGTATAAAAGTATGAAACTGGATATAATGAAAACTTGAAGCAGTATAAATGGATATAATGAAAACTTGAAGCAGTATAAATGGATATAATGAAAACTTGAAGCAGTATAAATGGATGATTTATCAAAACTGACAAATAATGTTAAGTGCGACTATAGACACTCTCTCTGTGTGTGAGAGAGAAAGAGAGAGCACGATAGAGAGAGAGAGGAAAGAGAGATAAAAGAAAATATGAAGAGTGGAAAGTAGAACAATAAATGTTGCACCGAGTATTTTGAAATTGGATATGTGAATGTTGATATAATAAGTCGAGGTACAAACAACTCCTAGTACATGAGTCTATATGAAACGGACAAACGTGTCAGAGGAGGGAGTAAGTAAAATAGAAAGTAATCAAATGAATTTTAATGACAAAATAGCGGAGTTCGGAGTTAGGAACAGAAGTGATGATAGTAACTGGGATATGAGAATAAGGAGCGTGCTCGCATAGGCTTGACCGGACTTTCGACCAGGATTAGTTCAGTTATAAAACAAGAATTGTCAATATTTAATGAGAGCAGCAATAACTTTGATCAATTCCCCTTGCAAAACTGCGACCGTATCAATTCCTTTCTAGCGTGAGCTGCCACGGAAGCATTGACGATCTCTGGCTCGATTTTTTCCCTTCTTTTCAATGAGGGTGTATGAAGGTTTACTGAAGCAGCGGGAAAGATTGAGATGGGGAGGGGAGAGTGTTGTGAGTTGATGAAAGGGATATATTTATATATAAAGAGAAAGAGACTGGCAGAGAAACATGGCAAGAGACAAGCAAGCAAATGGATATATATATATATATATATATATATATATATATATATATATACATATATATATATATATATATATATATATATATATATATATATATACGTATATAAGGAGAGAAACTTAAGATTAGAAATAAATAGCAGAATAATGAATATATAAGGAGAGAGTAAATAAGTGTGAGAAAGAATGAGAGTGGGGGAAGAGAGAGAAAGAGACAAGAGAAAGAGACAACAAGAGAAAGACATAAACAAGAATACACAGTGAAGTTAAACAAGATAGAATGTATTTAACATATACAAATAAGTAAAGAAGATAATTTCAGTGCAAAATAGTGAACTATCTAGAAGACAATTAAATCAATTTGCCAAAAAAAGGGGGATGTATATTATAAAAATCATACAGGGAACTACAAGAAAACCGATAGAAATATATTTAAAACTGAAATTTGGATTTTACAAAATGTTAAAATTATATATATAAATAATATATATATATATATATATATATATATATATATATATATATATATATATATATATATATATCCATTTGCTTGCTTGTCTCTTGCCATGTTTCTCTGACATATATATATATATATATATATATATATATATATATATATATATATATATAAGTAAAGTACCCCCGTCACGCCAAGTGGCGTATAGGGAATATGATGTTAGTGACCATAATTTTTCTATAACCATAATCATACTGAAGAAATTCAGGGACGAAGAGATAGAGGGAAGCAAAAAGAAAAGAGACCAGACAGCCTAAGAGAAAGGCTTGGCAGAAGTTCAACAATAGAAATGATAAATAACTGTCGAGATCGAAAGTTGTGAGAGACATGATCACCTACGCGAGCAGGCATAGCACTTGGTGAAGATGATATATGGGATAAAATAGAGTATGAGAGAGAGAGGAGGAGGGGGGAGGGGTTGAAAAGATCGTAGCGATAAAAAGACAGAAGTTATTTTTAAAAAAAAAACTGTGGAAAAAAATAATAAAGAAGAGGACGGAGAAATAAACGAGAGAGACAGAGAGAGCTGGGGAGAGAGGAGTAGAAAAAAAAGAATGAAAAACGATAGGGAAGAGAAAAATAATTAGAAGGGCGTGGGAGTGCTGTATAATTGTTCCAGTGCCATCTGCTCTGTGATGTTCCTAGAAAGCTATTTGTAGAATCAAATGCATGGTTTCCGCTGGATGTTATCAAACACTCCATGTTTAATAATCTTAACTTATCTAATGGACTTGTTGGGGCCATCTCGGTTCTACTCTGTTGTGCTCGAGACGCGGTCGGGCGTGGAAAAGTGTAATTTGATTTACAATTTGGCGCTGCGGAGCTACTGCTCATGTTGAGACTAACAATTTTAACAAAATGTTCTAACATTAACGGAACCATTCATGTCAACCTCCGGAGAATTGACTGATTGTGGGATTGTAAAACGTCAATTCTTTCTCTAGTCTGTGGAAACATAACGGGAATTATTTATGGAAAAAGTAAGATTAACAAATGGCGTATTTAATTCGTTTTGATCTGAATCTTTTTTTTTTCCTTCTTTACTTCTCTGCCATATTTCTAGAGACCGGGAAGTAACAAGAAAATGAAAGGAGGCTTCATGGCTTTGTGTTGAGGAATATTGTGTTAATATTGTGTTACTATTGTGTTAATATTATGTTAATATTATGTCAATGTTGTGTTAATATAGTGTTAATGTTGTGTTAATATAATGTTAATGTTGTGTTAATATAGTGTTAATGTTGTGTTAATATAGTGTTAATGTTGTGTTAATATAGTGTTAATGTTGTGTTAATATAGTGTTAATGCTTGTGTTAATGTTGTGTTACAATTGTGCTAATGGTGTGTTAATATTGTGTTAATAATGTAGGAAGCGTCTGTAGTGTAAAGGTATGCTGGCTTAGTTTTAATGTGAGTGTGGGTAAAATATGAACTTGAATTTCTGTGTGGGGTAGACATTAATTTACTTTATAAGCCAGAATCTTTCTGTGGTGTCGAAATTAGTTTACTTTATCAGTCTGAATATCTCTGTGGGGTAGAAATTAGTTTACTTTATCAGCCTGAATCTTCTATGGCATAGAAATTAGTTAACTTTATCAGCCTGAACCTCTCTGTCGAGTAGAAATTAGTTTACTTTATCAGCCTGAATCTCTCTGTGGGATAGAAATTAATTTACTTTATCAGCCTGAATATAAGTTTCTCGTTTCTGGCTGTGCCCATCTTAACTCCTATCTCTTACATTCGAAGGAGTGACGTGGACTCATGGTTGTCAAGGTGCTGTGCTCTTCCCACATCTCGGAGGTCATTGATGACGTCCGCCCGATCCATTGGTTGACCGTCTTAAATAAAAGCGTAGTCAGCCAACCTGTCGGCTCACTCATTTCCCCCTACAATGAATGCTTTTTTTGTATTTATTTTCAGGTATGCTCATGCTCTCCAGATCTTGATCTTGTCATCCATGGTTGGAAAGTCAAGAAGACACCTCATTGCACATTGCATTGTCCCTCGCGCACCCTAAGATAATGCGCATAGCTACATTCATTGTCGCCTTTCAAGGTTCCAAGATTGAGTGAAACAAAGAAGGAGTATTTGTTGCTCATGAAATTCGCAAACTTATTTCTAACGATGAGATCCTTTACGTGGCAAGGGAAAAAAGTGTATGGGAATCATTTCAGTCAATTGTTAAATTTGTTGATTGGAAACAATAGAGCAGATAATTAACAGGGAATCGTAGAAAATCTCATGTAGATGTACAAAAAGCTTGATTGCAATATGTCTCTGAAGAAGACTAACTTCTTTCACTCACATCTCATTTGCCCCCCCCCCCCACACACACACACACAGTTGAGCAATGAGCGATGAGCGTGCTGATATATTTCACCATGACATGGCTGCCACAGAGACAATGAACAAGGACAATTGGAGCAATTCAATGCCTACAGATAGTTGATTAACGGTGACAAGATTTCTAATTCCTTCAATACAAGAAACAAGTGAAGAGGAGCTGTACAGAAAATGAATTATGATGGAAAATGTAAACATTTCCATCTAAAAAAGATTTTATATCAAATTTAAAACACTGCTTTGATTTCTTTCTCATTTTATTGTGGGAACATAATGAAATGAGCATGCCAGTGCAATGATGATGATGATGATGATGATGATGATGATGATGTTGATGATGATGAAGATGAAGCAGACAGAATTGTACATATAAATGTACGCATTTAGGCATGGCCTCCCCGCCCATGTGCGCCCAGCGAGGGATGATCACACTTCGTGCTAAGGGAAGTAATGCTGATGTTGAGTACCAGGAACTGTAGGTCTCGCCGGTCTCTGATTAACTTGTCGATTCGAAGAGGGGAATCAGTAGATGATTCTATATCCTCTAGGATGATTTATTTAACGGCATCTCTGTTCCTGGAGAATGAGAATAAATAGAAGATTCTCTATCTTTCGTTATCATTTTAATTAACGCCACCCCACAGTGACCTATTTTCCTGTGAGTGCACGTTGCCATAATCGTTATGACAGGTTGAAGGTGTGATTAACATAAACATAAACGATCACTGGGTGAATTGTGCTGTAAATTTGAAACGCTTCATGTAACAACAGGGCAAAAGTTGTGTGGAACATCGTTAGCTCTGGCTTGTTTTCATGTGTTTATAAATCAATGATTGATATCATCAGATAACCACGGCTAATCAGGATAAGAACATCTGACAGGAAGCATCTCAGAAATCAGGAGGAAGAGGAAAGGGATGTGGAAAAGGCTCTACAGAAATGGGTAATAGATTGATGATACGACAGGTTGTAATTAAACCAATATATTAACACTCAATAGGGAAGAAAGGAGAAAGATGGAGCCAAACTTTATATGGTTGTGTCTCAAAGATTAAGGGATGAGGAAACGAAAGAGAAAGCTTTGAGGACAAGCTATAGTAGCGTACTGGATCGATATATCGCCACCTAGTGTATCATTCACCAAGAAATGTTCACTTGCAGGTCAGGATTTACGCATAAGATAAATAAGCTATAGCATGGGGCCACACTATTCGAGGGGCCTCACAAAATTGTCAGAGTTTGTTTTGTGATAACACACTTTTCATATCCAGTATATAGCTTCAAGTGTTGTGAGACCTTCTGGCGTTAATTTATATGAATAAAAGTGGGCGGGAGGGGGGAAGCCTCAAAGTTTCATTCAGCTTAGGGCCTCACCAGATTTAAATCCGACACTGAAATCACGTGGAATGGTAAACGACCATTGGACATGCACCTCAGAACTCAATAAAATGCAGCTATCACCTTCATGCATGGGAAAGAATGTCACAACAAGCTAGAAGTTATTGGCCTGTCGACCACACCGTTGGAACGCTGCAAACTTCGAATCGACATCTATTCTATTCATGGAATCAGTTTCAGTGCAGTCGGGGCATCCCCATATCCGCTCCACTACCCGTCCCAGGGTTTCTCGAAGCGTATACAAACTGAATGTTCCTATAAGGTGTTGATTATAGACACATCTACTTTTCCCACTAAGCACTCCGCAGCGACCAGATCATTTTCCGTCTCCATACTCCTCAGTATCTCAATATATACATCATTTGTCCCAGTCATTCTCCTCCTCTTCTCTTAAAGAATGAAGAACAAACTTGACAATGCCCACCTTGTTCAGTGTAAGGCCACACTCAGTGTTATAACTGCCAGCGAGACAATCGGCTATTTCATTGCCGTGTGCACCTGCGTGCCCTGGATAGTGCACCAAGGTTAACGCGCTCACTTTAGAGTCATCCAAGAGCTGCATCCACTCCTGCCGCAAACACTGTTTGTCAATCTTCTATAGCACACTTTGAGCGAAGTAATTAAGACTGCATAATCCAAATTCTACGTAGTCAACCATGTTGACGCTGTTGTTGCTGCCAAGTTCTACGTAGTCAACCATGTTGTCGCTGTTGTTGTTGCCAAGTTCTACATAGTCAACCATGTTGTCGCTGTTGTTGTTGCCAAGTTCTATGTAGTCAACCATGATGTCGCTGTTGTTGTTGCCAAGTTCTACGTAGTCAACCATGTTGTCGCTGTTGTTGTTGCCAAGTTCTACATAGTCAACCATGTTGTCGCTGTTGTTGTTGCCAAGTTCTATGTAGTCAACCATGATGTCGCTGTTGTTGTTGCCAAGTTCTATGTAGTCAACCATGTTGTCGCTGTTGTTGTTGCCAAGTTCTACGTAGTCAACCATGTTATCGCTGTTGTTGCTGCCAAGTTCTACGTAGTCAACCATGTTGTCGCTGTTGTTGCTGCCAAGTTCTACGTAGTAAACCATGTTATCGCTGTTGTTGCTGCCAAGTTCTACGTAGTCAACTATTTTGTCGCTGTTGTTGCTGCCAAGTTCTACGTAGTCAACCATATTGTCGCTGTTGTTGCTGCCAAGTTCTACATAGTCAACCATTTTGTCGCTGTTGTTGCTGCCAAGTTCTACGTAGTCAACCATGTTATCGCTGTTGTTGCTGCCAAGTTCTACGTAGTCAACCATGTTGTCGCTGTTGTTGCTGCCAAGTTCTACGTAGTCAACCATGTTATCGCTGTTGTTGCTGCCAAGTTCTACGTAGTCAACTATTTTGTCGCTGTTGTTGCTGCCAAGTTCTACGTAGTCAACCATATTGTCGCTGTTGTTGCTGCCAAGTTCTACATAGTCAACCATTTTGTCGCTGTTGTTGCTGCCAAGTTCTACGTAGTCAACCATGATGTCGCTGTTGTTGCTGCCAAGTTCTACGTAGTCAACCATGTTATCGCTGTTGTTGCTGCCAAGTTCTACGTAGTCAACCATCTTATCGCTGTTGTTGCTGCCAAGTTCTAAGTAGTCAACCATGTTGTCGCTATTGTTGTTGCGTCTATCTCCATTCTCATGTTGGGTACCGTAATGCTACCATCTACCATATGGCCTAGCCAATTCTCTGCCATGTTGTTTCGCCACAAAACCCCAACCACTGAGCCGTCTGTGGGATACAGAACCATCCGTATAGACGCCAAGACCCTGAGGTAACGACACTCCTTCGATGGATTACCTTATTATAACCGCGGCAGCTTCGTAGGCCCAGTTGCGACACTTCCTGCCGAACTGAAATGATTATTTTGGTTAACCTCTTTTTCTCCGCTGCTAAGTGTGCCCAATCCTTGCCAGCTCTGATGTCATTTAAATCACATACACTCCTTATGCCTCTGCTAACCAGGATTTTCCATGCCTGCGGCGCCTGTCCTTGGTCGCATCCAATTCTAAATGCAAGAAATTATGTATGTTCTCTATCATGTTCAAATAAGCCCGGACCAGAGCAGATCTGTGTCGCACTTTAATGATCGATAAGTGAAGTAAGTGTCTCATTGAACAGACAGGTCTCTGGTCCGTCCGAGAACTGCCTTAGGCTCTCAATCTGAACCCTTTCCAACCTTGTGATCTGAGTTGACGAGAAAATGAGCACAACCAAATTATAATCCAGTACTGAGTCAGAATTAATCCTCACCAATCACCATCAAGGGCGTTCTTCTCGAGAATGCATGGAAAAAGACAAAGTGGAAGACCCAGAAGAAGATGGATGGATGCAGTGACAGAGACATTTAACAACAAAGGAAAATAACTAATTCAGACAATTCGAGCAGCCCAAGAACGACAAATGATATAAACCACGACACCTTTTAGGTATCAGTGAAAAGAGAAAAGAAGACTGAGAGCACCACAGCCTGCATGAGCGATAATAGTAACGACAGTTGGAGGTTCGCCCTGGCCATGATCTTAACGTCCTGACCCTTCTCCTTGCCTTTTGAACAACATTGCTCACGTGTCAATTGAACGAAAGAGACCTATCACATGCTACTCTCAGATACTTAATAGTCGAACTACTCACGATGGTTGCAACATTGCCGTTTATGACTGGGAGGGTAATCGTCAACTATTCTGTTGTTTAGCGAACACCACATTAAAGAAGCCTTGTTTGGGTTCATGAGTGTTTTGTAGTTATTGAACCAAGTGGTTATCTCGTTCACATTTTCCTGCCATTGCCTAACCATTTCTTCTCTATCGCGACCGTGTCATCATCGAGTGCCGTCTCCGCATCGAAGGTTGGCGACCATGGAGCGCCATTCCACTCTGTCTCTTGCTTTGATGGTGCAGATTGTCATAGGCTGACTTGTCCATCTTTTGATGTTACTCGTCCATGTTAGTCTTGGTCTGCCTCTGCCTCTGCCTCTTTTACATTGTATTTTCCCGTCCAATATTACTTTTATTAGGCTGTTGTGTCTTTTAACATGACCCAAAAATTTCATTTGTCTTGCTCTAATTGTATTTAGTAGTTCTCTTTTCATTTTTAGTTGTTTTAAAACTTCCTCGTTTGTTTTCTTTTCTTTCCATCCAATTCTACCTATTCTTCTATAAATCCACATTTCAAAGATTTCAATTTTCTGTTCTGTTTTCTGGTCTAATGTCCATGTTTCTGCACCATACAGGAATATTGAGAAGACGTAACATTTTGCTATTCTTATCTCTCCATGGTTTTCTTTGGTATGTTACGTGATGAGGCTCCAATCTCTTTCACGGTGGTCTGCCATATTCGTCTTTCGTGTTCTGAAGATGCCTCATGTGTACCACACACTTTGCTGTTTTCGCTTTCTGGGCTGTTGATTATTTATTTTTATATTGCGACCGTGTACGTACGCCATAAATCAATCTGCAAAGGCGAGAGTGCAAGCCGGTCCGACACTATTTAGTTGCTCTACCCTAGCACTGTATATGATGAAAAAAATTAGTTGATAACAGCGATGCTAGAGGTAAACCACGGAGATATATATCTCCGCTCAAATGCCCAGGTACCAAAACATAGCGCAACATTTCTCCACATCAGAATTGATGCCATGTAGCGCACGAGGCGTGTGTCACAGCCTGGTTCATGAAGTAGGTGTACGAGTGTGTCATAGTCCATTCGATTGTATACATCCTCAAGAATGAGAGCAACCAGTGCCTACTTCTCTTACTTCTTCGAAGTGAAATCAAGTCAACAGATCAAGAAGAAATCCTCTTAATGTAGAAGATGAATAATAACGTTGTCCTATAATTTGTAAACAGTTGAAATTGCAAAAATTGAAAGAATTAGAGTTGATTGTGTGAAATTATGTTGAAAGGTTTCCATTAGTCAGTTTGACAACATGAATTATATATGGGAACAAAAAGTAAAGTTAAAGTGTTTGGAAAAATAATATGAGCGAGTGCAAGAAATAACATAAAACACACATTGCATGAACAAAGTAGCATCTATCAATAAATGGGAAACAATAAAAACAGTCACTGCATGATAAAATAATCCACATCAATAAAAGAAATGAGACAGAACCAAGAATGTGGAAGTAATTTAATGTGAATAAGATGTGCAAAAAAGAATGCAAACTATGCAGTAAAGAAGAGAATTTGAGTTAAACAAGAACAACCTTATCGATATGGATGTGTGCAAATGTAGACAAAAATGCTTAAAAATAAAAATGGAAGAGAATAACGAGCAGAACAGACCGTTATACAGCTCTTGTTATCTGAAAATACAGAGATGTACCGCGCAGGATCACCAGAGTTAGGTCCCACGGGGAAGTTGTTAAAGAGGAGCAAGCACTTCCGCGTCAGTTAGCGTAAATATAGAATAAAAACACATCCTTGTGGAATCAATGCAGCAGGTCCGCTTGTTTACTGTATCCATGGCAGACAACAAATTGCTTGTGTTCTTTGTTCTTCGCATCGCTTAGTTTTCAAATCTACGTGCTATTGATTATGTTTAAATGTTTAGCGGAAGTCAGTTTCTAAGGCTGGAATAAAACATAAACGTAACACTGTTATCTTATTTCGGTAAAGATAACATATATAACGTGGTAGGGGCATGAGGTATTTATATTTACAGAAATAATCATAAACAACATTTAAAAGGCAGGATGGGCATATGCCCTTTCTCTCGCTGTTGTTACCTGTTTCACCTCTGCAAACCAGGTGCTAATTAATTGTTTACTTGTTTGTTGACTGATTAACGAGGAACAAAGAAATAGTTTTCAGTTATGTGGTACAAGTATAATCAATATAGTTACCATCTAGTTCAATGGCCAGTGTTAAAGTATCGTTTTATGTCTTTCAGCTGTTTAATATATAAGTTTCATCAACCAACACCGAACAAGTGCAATTTCTACCTGTGTGCTGATAAACATTTCGAGAAGAAAATTGGAGTACCTATGGGTGTGTCCGGAGTGTTGTTATGACGATCCTAATTTAACATAACATACATATCCAGACACATCATAGGCATTAATGTAAATTAACAAAGATTTGATGCCCATTTGTTCACATTAAAAAATAAAGGCAAGGTGTCCCCATGTACACATTTCAATAAAAAAGAGAGTTGAAATCCTTATGTACAGACGAAGCACTCTGATCGTACAACTCGACTTCACTTCTCTGAGGGATAGAGGCATAGAGATACTCAGATCCCCTCAACACGCCACGGGTGAGATAGTTTCTCTCATTATTCAATTTGCTAGCTGGTTATACAATCCTGTTTTGTCCCCATGTATAACATTGTCCTATTCATTAATACCAAGACTCATTTGTCTTCATGTATAACATGTCCTACTCATTGATACCAAGACTCATTCGTCCTGATGTATATGTCCTACTCATTAATACTAAGCCTCATTCGTTCTCATTTATAACAAGTCCTACTCACTTATACCAAGCTTCATTCGTTCTCATTTATAACATGTCCTAAACGCTTATACCAAGCCTCATTCGTTCTCATTTATAACATGTCTTATTCACTTATACAAAACCTCTTTCGTTCTCATTTATAACATGTCCTACTCACTTATACAAAACCTCATTCGTTCTCATTTATAATATGTCCTACTCACTTACACCAAGTTCATTCGTTCTCATTTATAACATGTCCTACTCACTTATACCAAACCTCATTCGTTCTCATTTATAACAAGTCCTACTCACTTATACAAAACTCATTCGTTCTCATTTATAACAAGTCCTACTCAATTATACTAAGCTTCATGCGTCCTCATTTATAACATGTCCTACTCACTTATACAAAACCTCATTCGTCCTCATTTATAACATGTCCTACTCACTTATACAAAACCTCATTCATCCTCATTTATAATATGTCCTACTCATTTATACAAAACCTCATTCGTCCTCATTTATAACATGCCCTACTCACTTATACAAAACCTCATTCGTTCTCATTTATAACATGTCTTATTCACTTATACAAAACCTCATTCGTTCTCATTTATAACATGTCCTACTCACTTATACCAAGCCTCATTCGTTCTCATTTATAACATGCCCTACTCACTTATACAAAACCTCATTCGTTCTCATTTATAACATGTCCTACTCACTTATACAAAACCTCATTCGTCCTCATTTATAACATGCCCTACTCACTTATACAAAACCTCATTCGTTCTCATTTATAACATGCTCTACTCACTTATACAAAACCTCATTCGTTCTCATTTATAACATGTCCTACTCACTTATACAAAACCTCATTCGTCCTCATTTATAACATGCCCTACTCACTTATACAAAACCTCATTCGTTCTCATTTATAACATGCTCTACTCACTTATACAAAACCTCATTCGTTCTCATTTATAACATGCCCTACTCACTTATACAAAACCTCATTCGTTCTCATTTATAACATGCTCTACTCACTTATACAAAACCTCATTCGTTCTCATTTATAACATGCCCTACTCACTTATACAAAACCTCATTCGTTCTCATTTATAACATGTCCTACTCACTTATACAAAACCTCATTCGTCCTCATTTATAACATGCCCTACTCACTTATACAAAACCTCATTCGTTTTCATTTATAACATGTCCTACTCACTTATACAAAACCTCATTCGTTCTCATTTATAACATGCCCTACTCACTTATACAAAACCTCATTCGTTCTCATTTATAACATGCCCTACTCACTTTTACAAAACCTCATTCGTTCTCATTTATAACATGCCCTGCTCACTTATACAAAACCTCATTCGTTCTCATTTATAACATGTCCTACTCACTTATACAAAACCTCATTCGTTCTCATTTATAACATGTCCTACTCACTTATACAAAACCTCATTCGTTCTCATTTATAATATGTCCTACTCACTTACACCAAGTTCATTCGTTCTCATTTATAACATGTCCTACTCACTTATACCAAACCTCATTCGTTCTCATTTATAACAAGTCCTACTCACTTATACAAAACTCATTCGTTCTCATTTATAACAAGTCCTACTCAATTATACTAAGCTTCATGCGTCCTCATTTATAACATGTCCTACTCACTTATACAAAACCTCATTCGTCCTCATTTATAACATGTCCTACTCACTTATACAAAACCTCATTCATCCTCATTTATAATATGTCCTACTCATTTATACAAAACCTCATTCGTCCTCATTTATAACATGCCCTACTCACTTATACAAAACCTCATTCGTTCTCATTTATAACATGTCTTATTCACTTATACAAAACCTCATTCGTTCTCATTTATAACATGTCCTACTCACTTATACCAAGCCTCATTCGTTCTCATTTATAACATGCCCTACTCACTTATACAAAACCTCATTCGTTCTCATTTATAACATGTCCTACTCACTTATACAAAACCTCATTCGTCCTCATTTATAACATGCCCTACTCACTTATACAAAACCTCATTCGTTCTCATTTATAACATGCTCTACTCACTTATACAAAACCTCATTCGTTCTCATTTATAACATGTCCTACTCACTTATACAAAACCTCATTCGTCCTCATTTATAACATGCCCTACTCACTTATACAAAACCTCATTCGTTCTCATTTATAACATGCTCTACTCACTTATACAAAACCTCATTCGTTCTCATTTATAACATGCCCTACTCACTTATACAAAACCTCATTCGTTCTCATTTATAACATGCTCTACTCACTTATACAAAACCTCATTCGTTCTCATTTATAACATGCCCTACTCACTTATACAAAGCCTCATTCGTTCTCATTTATAACATGTCCTACTCACTTATACAAAACCTCATTCGTCCTCATTTATAACATGCCCTACTCACTTATACAAAACCTCATTCGTTTTCATTTATAACATGTCCTACTCACTTATACAAAACCTCATTCGTTCTCATTTATAACATGCCCTACTCACTTATACAAAACCTCATTCGTTCTCATTTATAACATGCCCTACTCACTTTTACAAAACCTCATTCGTTCTCATTTATAACATGCCCTGCTCACTTATACAAAACCTCATTCGTTCTCATTTATAACATGTCCTACTCACTTATACAAAACCTCATTCGTTCTCATTTATAACATGCCCTACTCACTTATACAAAACCTCATTCGTTCTCATTTATAACATGTCCTACTCACTTATACCAAGCTTCATTTGTCCTCATTTATAACATGTCCTAAACACTTATACAAAGCCTCATTCGATCTCATTTATGACATGTCCTACTCACTGGTAGCAATACTTATTTATAAAACAATTATATATGTTCCCTCATCATTCGTCGTGTGTCATCTTCCAGAACGGTCACTAACTTCATTATGTGGATCTTGTGATTTTTTATGTTCCCGGCGCCTTCAGGCAACAATTTCTTATGTCACATATAACGTAGATACAGGCCAACAGAAACAGTCTGAAATCTCTAAATGTTCTAACAACTCTTTAGAGTCTCCCGTTGGGGAACTTTCCAAGAATGAACTGAGAGTTCCACACAATAAACGGCGTTCCGTTTATTGGCTTGTCGCAGGATCTACTGAGTTAAGTGCTCTGTGCACACCGTGAGCTGTGTGTCTCATCCGTTTTGATCGTGTTTCTATATTCCTCTTGTTTACGATGAATGATGATATCATATGACAGGGAACAGTTGGCTGTGCTCACTTTCTGTGCGGTTTCGCCTTATGTCTTTTGGCGTGTGCTGAGACTGCTACGATGGGGATTACAGTTACCTTTCTTTGGTTGGGAGATGAGATAGTAATTCGGATGATTCCGCTGGCACGGGCGGTTGAATAATTAGGATTTTAATTCGTTTGCAGTGATACCGGAGCCTTCCATCACCATAACCAACGAAACGACGTTCCATACAATAAATGTCCTTTGAATGGAATCCTACCATGAAAAATGGAAACAAGAACACCCACAGTTTAACGAGAGGGACTGATACCTCCAATTATCAAGAAGGGATCAAGTCATCATACTTCGCCTACTCACTGGCTACAACAGAATGAAAAATCACATGCTCATCAAACTCAAAATAGAACTACCAGCCGGTGCCACTGTACCCTGGATAACATGACAACTAAACACAATCTACAGGATTGCCTCCAGTACACAGACCTGAGAAGGACAATGTAGGCACACCCACCTCCCTGGAAGATAACCTATACGGGGCAACAGAATCACTTAAACAGACAACTGCCTTCATAAGAGAGTCTGGAGTCCTAGTCTGAAGTAAAGGTAAAGGTAAAGTGTCTGAATGAGACATGATCGAAGTAGAAGAAGAAAAAGAAGAGGAATGGAATCATAATACTCCTTCTTGGGACAGATGTATCGGTTCCTTTCTTCACTGCGCCATCTAAAAGGTACTGTAACAAAATAAATAGCAAACATTTCTTATTATCACGTTGAATTAATACCCTCTTATCTGCAACTGCAGAGTTATTCGTTTATTTGTGTTGATGTTGCGTCTGGCTTGCCGTGTGTCAACACTCGGCGTGTTTATTATTCTTCCAAACAAAAAAAGGTGTCGCTGATATTTTTTCTCTTCATCTAGTAGATGCCACGATGACACTCCTCATGTTTGACACTACTTTGAATGAAGAATTATAGTGGACACATTCTGTGGCACAGTCACTTGAGATGCCATCAAAACTGTTAATTAAATGTGACCAACATGAATTTGGGTTGTGTGCCTTACAAACTTTGACAATAAATATATATATATCTCAACGACATTTTCTCATTTCTGGGGTCTGCCAGAGTGGGGCTTATATGACCAGTGAATAAAGGCCGCTTGTATAGAGCAGTCGCCACGTGGTGTTCGGGTCTGAGTTTTAATTTTTTTTATCCCCGATAGAAGAAAAAACGTAATTGGATTCGAACCCACGGTCTCCTGGTTTGGAGCACAACAAGTTGTCAATTCGGCCACCCGCTCTTCCTACTTATACGATTATTGCTCTTAAAATACTCAGTGAAAACAGCAACGATACTGTTTAATGTAACGTATCATTTTATTAATGAATATTTGATTCAATCACAAACGAATCCTTCACCTTTCAGAGTATAGAGCAAGTTAATAAATGGATATAGACCACAATAAAGACCAAGACAACTATGACGGGTTCATATTAAAGATACTTTGCAACAACACGAGCTAGTTATCCAAGCCAAGAAGACAGAAGATAGGCCAGAGTTAGAATCCTCAGGCTACCTCGGCACTGGAGATAAGTGTAGAAAACACCACCACCAAATAGCGAGAGAAGGAATGATGATTTCATCAGAGTGCACACAATTAATGAAACCGTTTATATTAACATGAGCAGTAGGAATTAATATTGTTTTGTGTATATTTATTTATTTTTTTTATTTAACCTAATTTCTAAATTCCTATTTGAAAAACATGAACAGAAAATTGAAGCCTTTGAAATGTGGATTTATAGAAGAATAGGTACACCTGGATTGAAGGAAAAGAGAACAAACGATGAAGTTTTAAAACAACTGAAAATAAAAGAGAACTACTAAATACAATTAAGACTAGACAAATGACATTTTTGGGGCATGTTAAAAGACACAACAGCCTACTAAAAGTAATATTGGAAGGGAAAATACAAGGTAAAAGAGGCAGAGGCAGACCAATACTAACATGGACGAGTAACATCAAAAGATGGACAAGTCAATCTATGACAGCCTGCACCATCAAAGCAAGAAACAGAGTAGAATGGCGATCCATGGTAGCCAACCTTCGTTGCGGAGAAGGCACTCAATGATGATATTTGAAAAAATACAAATACCAAAAAAAAAAAAAAAAAAATGTCCAACTCCAAAGTTATGTCAGTCTTATTATATGGCTGTGAAACATGGAGAAAAACAAAAATGACAATCATGAAGAAACCAACCTTTACTAATGGATGTTTACGCAAAATAAACGGATGGAAATGGCAGGCCAAAATCACTAACATAGAATTATGGAAATGTACCAGTCAAATACCAGTGGATATAGAGCTATAGCTAAGAGATGGTGCTGGATAGGGCACACACTGCGGAAGCCGACTGAGATTTTACACAATAGGCCCTTTTTGAAATCCCCAAGGATAAAGACAAAGAGGAAGACCAAAACATTCTTGAAGAAGACAGATGGAAGCAGAGATTAATATGATGAGGGAGACAAGGAATGATCTTAAAAGAATTGCAAACAACAGAACGGCTTGGAAAGTGTTTTTTAAAGGTCTATATGCTCCACAGAGAGCTGAAAGACAAGAAGAGAGTTGGAATTAATGGTTTCTTGCTTGCGTTCGCCCGATGACTAAAGTATTCTAGAGTATCCGTAGACTATAGAATTCCTCTTCGTCATCCGCCCTTAAAAGGACGTTAAGTGGGTGTGTCTGCGTTGTGTTGTGGTTCGCAGTATAACTGTGATATTTGCGCCTTTCGGCCCAACACATCCGAATTCAGCACGACATTTTTGAGTACCGGATTGTCTTCCCTCTTCGATCCCTATTCGATTGGCCAGACTAGACAGGTTAGTCTGTTATTAGAAGCACCACGGAGAGGTGGAGCAGGGTCTGGATGGTTCTGGTTCACCGATCCTGGCGCAAGCCTTCAGCTGTGGTTCGCTGACAACTTCCAGCTCTGGTGCTGTGAGGCGCGCCTTGGAGGAATTAAGGTTGAGAATAATGGAAATGGAAAAATAATTTACTTATGCAAATTACAGTATTGGAAACCCTTCCATCTTTCTCTGTCTATTCTTCCTCTCTTTTTGTCACTTTCTGTTATTTTCTTATTGTATTTCCCTCTTTCTCGCACCACTTCTAATCACCCCTTCTTCTCACTCAGCATTTTATCTTTACATTTCTCTATATCTCGCTATTACTCTTTCTAATTGTCCAGCTTTCTCTCTCTTCCCCTATATCTAGTCAATCTTCATACCCACATGACATTTATCGAAAGCCTGGATTACTGCTAATCAATAGTGCCTCAACTTTACCAAAAGAGACATCGCCAAACCGGTATGGATTCATTAAAAACCAATGAAGCGTTAACAAATTCCCGTACAAGTTTATTGATTGGCTAATAAATGTTAAACACTAGAGCCCTGGTATTTATAGCGCTAATCACACGTATGTGTTAGCTTTCAACACGTTGTTAACGCCACGAAGCTGTGTGTCTACAACATAACTGCCATACACAATTTCACAGACTTTTACGAAAAATTTCATCTGGAGAGTTCATTACTAGGGCTCACTGCGGGAAGTTGTTGGCCGTGAAGATAAACCGTGTCCCGAGAAATCCCCTTTCCATATTGGATGCTTCAGGGGGGCCGGACGAAACGGTCGTCAACGAGAGCTCCTCCGCTCTCGAACTTCTCTCGAGGGGTGCGCTAATGTGAGTGATAACCGTATCCCTGTCAAGTAGCGTGTGTTGGAATGAGACGCGACAGGTGAAGCACGTGCGTGTTAGGAACTAATCCCTAGAGTATGTGATTGAAATGTAAACATCTTTGATGCCCTTTCTCACACAAAATGGGAAATACATGCGAGGACATACCAAAAAATAAAATGAAAAAAAAAATGTATGTCGATACGAAATATAATCTTGTCTTCGGCTTTTTCGATATCTCATGTTTTTTTTTTTTCGTCCGAACCGCATATAGCCATTTACATACATGTCGTAATACTGAAAATAGGCAACATTGATAATGAAAGATATTTTTAGAAAACATCAACAAATAAATATTTACGCTTCGTTGAGATTCAAAATATAAGGAAAGCTGATCGACCCGGAGTCGAGCTATTTTTCCACAATGTTAAAAGTATTAAAAGCTGGAAGGTAACTAAAACGATATCAATAGAAAGGGATGTTTGCTTAATTGTGTGTTGTCTGGCTGTACACTTGTTTGGTAAGCGATTCGTATATTGCAAAGAGCACGCGTAAAATAGAGCAGAGGAAAATGTAGGTAATTGTCAGTGTGTGTATTTATGCAAACTGATGATTACACTTTTGTTTTCTGCTTAACAAATGGTTCAAAAACACACAATTACGAAAGCATGAAAGGCGTCTAGACTTGTAGGAATCCTAAATGAGAAAAATTGTTAAAATAATGAAATGATGTGTGTGTGTGTTTGTGTGTGTGTGTTTGTGTGTGTGTGTGTTTGTGTGTATGTGTGTGTGTGTTTGTGTGTGTCAAACTTTATTTTTGAACTAATGTTGATAGATGCTAACGAACACTTTTACACCTGGCGGGGCACCTGTTACGAACAAATATGGAGCCATATAAACATCAAGTGAAGAAATAAAGCCACGATGGGCTGAACACTTTAAGGAAATCCGTAATCGTCCAATACCAAAACATTTAATGGATTTGACAACCAACACACCAACATCACAGTTAGATATACATTTAGGTGACGTCACATTGAATGAAGTAGAGATGGATGTAAGGCTCATGGCTAACAACGAGGCTGCAGTTGAAGATGATATAACATTTGGGATGTTCAAAGCAACGGATAACTTAAAACACCTACAGAAAATGTCGAACTCTATATGTCAAGAAGAAAAGGTACCTTGCACAGTGGAAAAGAGGTATAGTTGTCAAAATTTTCAAAAAAAGGCAATCTCAAGGACTGCAGCACGTGGATAGGCATGAATCTTTTATCGGTTACCTCTAAAGTATTCTGAAATACCATCATGAAACATAATCAAAGATGCCTTGGGTACTGACTGTTATGCTTGAAGAACAAGCAGGATTTAGAAAAGATAGAAACTGCCTTGATCATATGTTTACCCTAAGAATTATACAAGATGAACATATAGAAAAACAAAAACCACTTTCAAATGTCATTGATGTCAAAAAGGCTTTCAACAGCACTCATAGAGGAGACTCATTGTGGAACATACTCAGACTTCCATTTCCAAGATGGTGGAACCCAGTTCATGTTCTCGCGATCGCTGCAGAAATTGCATTTGGGGACTGATTAATTTCGGCTCTCCATTGCAATTTTCTGCGTTAAAGTCAAAATAATGTTCTACTTAACAAAACTGTGCCGATGAAGCGGAGTCGTACACACGGCAATATCCCTTTTTGGCAAGTCAAGTGTTGTGAATGCGACCTTCCACTGTCTAGAATTGATCTGCGGTTTACGTGAACACATTGAGTGCTTTTCAATGGCCGTCGTTGGAATTGATCGACGCAAGTTATTTACATGTTACAACATATTAATGTGGACTTCTTCGTCAAGTCGACCGAAGTTTTCACTCTAGGGAATTTGCACAGTGTTTCGTTCGTTGTAGGCTGCATTCAATAGAGTAATCAGGAATCTATGGGCGCAGCCATTGTTGTGTGTGCTACGTTATCATAATGGCTCATCGTATATCCCTAGACCGGCCATACGCTAATGTTGAAAGGCGAAATGACGGATCTTTATTCATGACTTTCCAGCACCTGGGTGACTCTAGGAGTTTCATGTTAGTCAGGAAGGATGTTGTCTAAATTCAAGAGGGCTACTGTGAGATCGAGGGTAGACATGCTTGCTTGCTTGCTGTTCGCCTGATGACCAAAGGAGCACGCCTCTTCATCATCCGCCCTTGAAATGACGTTAGGTGTGCGTGTATGCGTTGTGTTGTGGCTTTCAGTATCATTGTGATATTTGCACCTTTACGTCCAAAACATGCGACTTCGGCGAGACATTTTTGAGAACCAGGTTGTCTTCCCTCTTCGATCCCTCTCGCTTGGCCAGACTAGACAGGTTAGTCGGTTAATAGAGGCACCACGGAGAAGTGGAGCAGGGTCTGGTCGCTGACAACATTCAGCTCCGATGCTGTGTGGTGCGCCTCGCCTCCGGGTAGACTTGTTATTTTATAATTTCAATATGTGGCTTATAATTTCACAAATTCACATTACGGGAAGATCTTACAGTCTGTTGTTTGAGATGCGACTGGGATAATTCGACGACTAACTGTGTTTTATATGTTCAGAATTGGAGTAAAATACTATGTCCTAACATCATCAAGCGCTACACATTTTTAAAAATATATGACAATCATCATTTTCATGAGGACGTGAACTTCCGGTCAATATGGTGGATAGGCGGAAAGAACCATAGAAGGCTATGTATGAAAAGTGTTCCTTGTTGCAGTTCCCTTATATTTCAAATCCGGCTTGTTGCATGAGCTACTGAGTTAAGTCCTCTGTGCACTCCGTGAGCTGTGTGTTTCATCCGTTCCGATCGTGTTTCGATATTCTAATTGTTTACGATAAATGATGATATCGTATGACAAGGAACAGTTGGCTGTGTTCACTTTCTGTGCAGTTTCGCCTTATGTCTTTTGGCGTGTGCTGAGACTACTATGCTGAACGTCCGGTCAATATGGCGGATAGGCGAAAAGAACCATAGAAGGCTATGTATGGAAAGTGTTCCTTGTTGCAGTTCCCTTATATTTCAAGTCCGGCTTGTTGCATGAGCTACTGAGTTAAGTCCTCTGTGCACTCCGTGAGCTGTGTGTTTCATCCATTCCGATCGTGTTTCGATATTCTAATTGTTTACGATGAATGATGATATCGTATGACAAGGAACAGTTGGCTGTGTTCACTTTCTGTGCAGTTTCGCCTTATGTCTTTTGGCTTGTGCTGAGACTGCTATGATGGGGACTAAGCTACCTTTCTTTGTTCGGGAGATGAGTTAGTAATTCGGATGATTCCACTGGCACGGACGGTTGAGCAATTCTGTATTTTAATTCGTTTGCAGTGATACCAGGGCCTTCCATAACCATAACTCAAACAATATAGAATACCACCACCAATTATTATCATCAAAGAATATACGACGGCTTCTCATGTGCAGTTCGCACAGGGTCAGGACTGAGTGGATGGTTCCAGATTGACACTAGAGTGAAACAAGAATGTATTTTATCTCCCTTGTTATTTGGAATTGCTATCGACTTTATTACGCAGAACTCCTGTACATGTGACAAAGGCATTGAATTTGGAGGACTTTGATTTTTCAGACGACATAGTCCTTATCAATAGCAGTGTGAACATGATACAAGAAAAAACAAATGCCATGCCATCAATGGCTAGGAAAATTAGACTTGAGATCAACCAAGAAAGCCCAGAAGTAATGAAAAATCAAATTCATCCAGAAAAAAAGATATACCTTGAAGAAAAAGTGGTGAAAGTAGATTACTTTGTACATCTTGGAAATACATAAATCAAGAAGGAGTCACAAAGAAAGAGATTAGAATAAGAATAGCGAAGGCGGGAATGACTTTCTGAAACCTTGATAAAATATGGAAATAAAAATCAAAAACAGCACGAAATCTAAGCACAAAAACAGAGCTCATGGTTTTCAAATCAAATGTTTTATCCACACCCTTACTTTTGCATGTGACAGCTGGGAAACTAAAGAAATAGGAAATAAACTGGATGCATTTGAAAACAAATGCCTCAGGAAAATACATAGAATACCATGGAATGAGTTCAAATATGACAAAGTATCCAAAAATATCAACTATAAACAAGAGAAGAAGGTGGTCACATGCTAGCAATGCGATGAGAAAAGACAACAAAAGAGTCTCAAAGTTAGCTTAAATGCGAACCAGAGGGTAAAGAAAAAGAGGACGACCCAGAGAAATACTAATAATAATATTAAAAAGAGAGGCAATAACAGCATGCATCAGCTCCATGGCCGAGATTGAACAACTCGCCCAGAAGAGAGCACTGTGGCGAGACAAATGCAGGTCCTGTGCAAGGAGTGACAGTTGAAAGATTGTCATACATAAGAGTCTAGAATTTCTGTCCTATGTGCCGTTTTCGTCTCGAAAGGATGGATGGATGGATGGATGGATGGATGGATGGATGGATGGATGGATGGATGAAATTATAGGGACAAAACCATGCTTCTCAATGACAATTCTTTTTCTCCTGCTGTTACTACTACTACTACTACTATTACAACACCAACAAATACTACTACTACCACCACTGCTGCTGCTGTTGCTGCAACAACAACAACAACTACTACTACTACTACTTTTACTGCTGTTGCTACTATAGTAGCGACTATAGTAGAAAACAACTATTGCTACTATTACAAACACAAATAGAATTCTAGTTCTATCTATCTGCAGCATAGACACTTCTTATTCACTTATACCTTCATGGATCTCAAAAAGGTAGAGAGGCTTGTGATGGTACAGAAACCCAGAGAGGGAGATAGATCAGTGGTGGTACAGAAACCCAGAGAGGAAGATTGACAAGTGGTGGTATAGAAACCCAGAGAGGGAGATTGACAAGTGGTGGTACAGAAACCCAGAGAGGGAGATAGACAAGTGGTGGTACAGAAACCCAGAGAGGCAGATAGACAAGTGGTGGTACAGAAACCCAGAGAGGGAGATAGACATGTGGTGGTACAGAAACCCAGAGAGGGAGATAGACAAGTGGTGGTACAGAAACCCAGAGAGGGAGATAGACAAGTGGTGGTACAGAAACCCAGAGAGGGAGATAGACAAGTGGTGGTACAGAAACCCAGAGAGGGAGATAGACAAGTGGTGGTACAGAAACCCAGAGAGGGAGATAGACAAGTGCTGGTACAGAAACCCAGAGAGGGAGATAGACAAGTGGTGGTACAGAAACCCAGAGAGGGAGATAGACAAGTGATGGTACAGAAACCCAAAGAGGGAGATAGACAAGTAGTGGTACAGAAACCCAGAGAGGGAGATAGACAAGTGATGGTACAGAAACCCAGAGAGGGAGATAGACAAGTGGTGGTACAGAAACCCAGAGAGGGAGATAGACAAGTTGTGGTACAGAAACCCAGAGAGAGAGATAGACAAGTGGTGGTACAGAAACCAAGAGAGGGAGATAGACAAGTGGTGGTACAGAAACCCAGAGAGGGAGAGAGACAAGTGGTGGTACAGAAACCCAAAGAGGGAGAGAGACATGTGGTGGTACAGAAACCCAGAGAGGGAGAGAGACATGTGGTGGTACAGAAACCCAGAGAGGGAGATAGACAAGTTGTGGTACAGAAACCCAGAGAGAGAGATAGACAAGTGGTGGTACAGAAACCAAGAGAGGGAGATAGACAAGTGGTGGTACAGAAACCCAGAGAGGGAGACAACATGTGGTGGTACAGAAACCCAGAGAGGGAAAGAGACATGTGGTGGTACAGAAACCCAGAGAGGGAGAGGGACATGTGGTGTTACAGAAACCCAGTGAGGGAGAGAGACATGTGGTGGTACAGAAACCCAGAGGGAGAGAGACATGCGGTGGTACAGAAACCCAGAGAGGGAGACAACATGTGGTTGTACAGAAACCCCGAGAGGGAAAGAGACATGTGGTGGTACAGAAACCCAGAGAGGGAAAGAGACATGTGGTGGTACAGAAACCCAGAGAGGGAGAGGGACATGTGGTGTTACAGAAACCTAGATAGGGAGACAACATGTGGTGGTACAGAAACCCAGAGTGGGAGAGGGACATGTGGTGTTACAGAAACCCAGAGAGGGAAAGAGACATGTGGTGGTACAGAAACCCAGAGAGGGAGAGAGACATGTGGTGTTACAGAAACCTAGAGAGGGAAAGAGACATGTGGTGGTACAGAAACCCAGAGAGGGAGAGGGACATGTGTGTTACAGAAACCCAGAGAGGGAAAGAGACATGTGGTGGTACAGAAACCCAGAGAGGGAGAGAGACATGTGGTGTTACAGAAACCTAGATAGGGAGAGGGACATGTGGTGTTACAGAAACCTAGATAGGGAGACAACATGTGGTGGTACAGAAACCTAGATAGGGAGACAACATGTGGTGGTACAGAAACCCAGAGAGGGAGAGGGACATGTGGTGTTACAAAAACCCAGAGAGGGAGAGGGACATGTGGTGTTACAGAAACCTAGATAGGGAGACAACATGTGGTGGTACAGAAACCCAGAGAGGGAGAAGAGACATGTGGTGGTACAGAAACCCAGAGAGGGAGAGAGACATGTGGTGGTACAGAAACCCAGAGAAGGAGAGAGACATGTGGTGGTACAGAAACCCAGAGAGGGAGAGAGACATGTGATGGTACAGAAACCCAGAGAGGGAGAGAGACATGTGGTGGTATAGAAACCAAGTGAGGGAGAAAGACATGTGATGGTACAGAAACCCAGATAGGGAGAGAGACAGATGGTGGTACAGAAACCCAGAGAGGGAGAGAGACATGTGGTGGTACAGAAACCCAAAGAGGGAGAGAGACAGATGGTGGTACAGAAATCCAGAGAGGGAGATAGACATGTGGTGGTACAGAAATCCAGAGAGGGAGAGAGACATGTGGTTGAACCGAAACACAGAGTCGGAGATAGACATGTGGTGGTACAGAAACCCAGAGAGGAGAGATAGATGTGGTGGTACAAAAACCCAGAGAGGGAGATAGATGTGGTAGTACAGAAACCCTGAGAGGCAGAGATAGATGTGGTAGTACAGAAACACAGAGAGGGAGATAGACATGTGGTAGTACAGAAACCCAGAGAGGGAGATAGACATGTGGTAGTACAGAAACCAAGAGAGGGAAATAGACATGTGGTAGTACAGAAACCCAGAGAGGGAAATAGACATGTGGTAGTACAGAAACCCAGAGAGGGAGATAGACATGTGGTAGTACAGAAACCCAGAGAGGGAGATAGACATGTGGTAGTACAGAAACACAGAGAGGGAAATAGACATGTGGTAGTACAGAAACCCAGAGAGGGAGAGATAGATGTGGTGGTACAAAAACCCAGAGAGGGAGATAGATGTGGTAGTAATAAAACCCAGAGAGGGAGATAGACAAGTGGTGGTACAGAAACCCAGAGAGGGAGATAGACAAGTGGTGGTACAGAAACCCATATAGGGAGATAGACAAGTGGTGGTACAGAAACCCAAGAGGGAGATAGACAAGTGGTGGTACAGAAACCCAGAGAGGGAGATAGACAAGTGCTGGTACAGAAACCCAGAGAGGGAGATAGACAAGTGGTGGTACAGAAACCCAGAGAGGGAGATAGACAAGTGGTGGTACAGAAACCCAGAGAGGGAGATAGACAAGTGGTGGTACAGAAACCCAGAGAGGGAGATAGACAAGTGGTGGTACAGAAACCCAGAGAGGGAGATAGACAAGTGATGGTACAGAAACCCAAAGAGGGAGATAGACAAGTAGTGGTACAGAAACCCAGAGAGGGAGATAGACAAGTGATGGTACAGAAACCCAGAGAGGGAGATAGACAAGTGGTGGTACAGAAACCCAGAGAGGGAGATAGACAAGTTGTGGTACAGAAACCCAGAGAGAGAGATAGACAAGTGGTGGTACAGAAACCCAGAGAGGGAGATAGACAAGTGGTGGTACAGAAACCCAGAGAGGGAGAGAGACAAGTGGTGGTACAGAAACCCAAAGAGGGAGAGAGACATGTGGTGGTACAGAAACCCAGAGAGGGAGAGAGACATGTGGTGGTACAGAAACCCAGATAGGGAGATAGACAGTTGTGGTACAGAAACCCAGAGAGGGAGACAACATGTGGTGGTACAGAAACCCAGAGAGGGAAAGAGACATGTGGTGGTACAGAAACCCAGAGAGGGAAAGAGACATGTGGTGGTACAGAAACCCAGAGAGGGAGAGGGACATGTGGTGTTACAGAAACCCAGAGAGGGAGAGAGACATGTGGTGGTACAGAAACCCAGAGAGGGAGAGAGACATGTGGTGGTACAGAAACCCAGAGAAGGAGACAACATGTGGTGGTACAGAAACCCAGAGAGGGAAAGAGACATGTGGTGGTACAGAAACCCAGAGAGGGAGATAGACAAGTGATGGTACAGAAACCCAGAGAGGGAGATAGACAAGTGGTGGTACAGAAACCCAGAGAGGGAGATAGACAAGTTGTGGTACAGAAACCCAGAGAGAGAGATAGACAAGTGGTGGTACAGAAACCCAGAGAGGGAGATAGACAAGTGGTGGTACAGAAACCCAGTGAGGGAGAGAGACAAGTGGTGGTACAGAAACCCAAAGAGGGAGAGACATGTGGTGGTACAGATACCCAGAGAGGGAGAGAGACATGTGGTGGTACAGAAACCCAGATAGGGAGATAGACAAGTTGTGGTACAGAAACCCAGAGAGGGAGACAACATGTGGTGGTACAGAAACCCAGAGAGGGAAAGAGACATGTGGTGGTACAGAAACCCAGAGAGGGAAAGAGACATGTGGTGGTACAGAAACCCAGAGAGGGAGAGGGACATGTGGTGTTACAGAAACCCAGAGAGGGAGAGAGACATGTGGTGGTAGAGAAACTCAGAGAGGGAGAGAGACATGCGGTGGTACAGAAACCCAGAGAGGGAGACAACATGTGGTTGTACAGAAACCCAGAGAGGGAAAGAGACATGTGGTGGTACAGAAACCCAGAGAGGGAGAGGGACATGTGGTGTTACAGAAACCTAGATAGGGAGAGAGACATGTGGTGGTACAGAAACCCAGAGAGGGAGAGAGACATGTGGTGGTACAGAAACCCAGAGAGGGAGAGAGACATGTGGTGTTACAGAAACCTAGATAGGGAGACAACATGTGGTGGTACAGAAACCCAGAGAGGGAGAGAGACAGATGGTGGTACAGAAACCCAGAGAGGGAGAGGGACATGTGGTGTTACAGAAACCTAGATAGGGAGACAACATGTGGTGGTACAGAAACCCAGAGAGGGAGAGGGACATGTGGTGTTACAGAAACCCAGAGAGGGAGAGGGACATGTGGTGTTACAGAAACCTAGATAGGGAGACAACATGTGGTGGTACAGAAACCCAGAGAGGGAGAGAGACATGTGGTGGTACAGAAACCCAGAGAGGGAGAGAGACATGTGGTGGTATAGAAACCCAGAGAAGGAGAGAGACATGTGGTGGTACAGAAACCCAGAGAGGGAGAGAGACATGTGGTGGTACAGAAACCCAGAGAGGGAGAGAGACATGTGGTGGTATAGAAACCAAGTGAGGGAGAAAGACATGTGATGGTACAGAAACCCAGATAGGAGAGAGACAGATGGTGGTACAGAAACCCAGAGAGGGAGAGAGACATGTGGTGGTACAGAAACCCAAAGAGGGACAGAGACAGATGGTGGTACAGAAATCCAGAGAGGGAGATAGACATGTGGTGGTACAGAAATCCAGAGAGGGAGAGAGACATGTGGTTGAACCGAAACACAGAGTCGGAGATAGACATGTGGTGGTACAGAAACCCAGAGAGGGAGAGATAGATGTGGTGGTACAAAAACCCAGAGAGGGAGATAGATGTGGTAGTACAGAAACCCAGAGAGGCAGAGATAGATGTGGTAGTACAGAAACACAGAGAGGGAGATAGACATGTGGTAGTACAGAAACCCAGAGAGGGAGATAGACATGTGGTAGTACAGAAACACAGAGAGGGAAATAGACATGTGGTAGTACAGAAACCCAGAGAGGGAAATAGACATGTGGTAGTACAGAAACCCAGAGAGGGAGATAGACATGTGGTAGTACAGAAACCCAGAGAGGGAGATAGACATGTGGTAGTACAGAAACACAGAGAGGGAAATAGACATGTGGTAGTACAGAAACCCAGAGAGGAGAGATAGATGTGGTGGTACAAAAACCCAGAGAGGGAGATAGATGTGGTAGTCCAGAAACCCAGAGAGGGAGATAGACAAGTGGTGGTACAGAAACCCAGAGAGGGAGATAGACAAGTGGTGGTACAGAAACCCAGAGAGGGAGATAGACAAGTGATGGTACAGAAACCCAAAGAGGGAGATAGACAAGTAGTGTACAGAAACCCAGAGAGGGAGATAGACAAGTGATGGTACAGAAACCCAGAGAGGGAGATAGACAAGTGGTGGTACAGAAACCCAGAGAGGGAGATAGACAAGTTATGGTACAGAAACCCAGAGAGAGAGATAGACAAGTGGTGGTACAGAAACCCAGAGAGGGAGATAGACAAGTGGTGGTACAGAAACCCAGAGAGGGAGAGAGACAAGTGGTGGTACAGAAACCCAAGAGGGAGAGAGACATGTGGTGGTACAGAAACCCAGAGAGGGAGAGAGACATGTGGTGGTACAGAAACCCAGAGAGGGAGATAGACAAGTTGTGGTACAGAAACCCAGAGAGGGAGACAACATGTGGTGGTACAGAAACCCAGAGAGGGAAAGAGACATGTGGTGGTACAGAAACCCAGAGAGGGAAAGAGACATGTGGTGGTACAGAAACCCAGAGAGGGAGAGGGACATGTGGTGTTACAGAAACCCAGAGAGGGAGAGAGACATGTGGTGGTACAGAAACCCAGAGAGGGAGAGAGACATGTGGTGGTACAGAAACCCAGAGAAGGAGACAACATGTGGTGGTACAGAAACCCAGAGAGGGAAAGAGACATGTGGTGGTACAGAAACCCAGAGAGGGAAAGAGACATGTGGTGGTACAGAAACCCAGAGAGGGAGAGAGACATGCGGTGGTACAGAAACCCAGAGAGGGAGACAACATGTGGTTGTACAGAAACCCAGAGAGGGAAAGAGACATGTGGTGGTACAGAAACCCAGAGAGGGAAAGAGACATGTGGTGGTACAGAAACCAGAGAGGGAGAGGGACATGTGGTGTTACAGAAACCTAGATAGGGAGAGACATGTGGTGGTACAGAAACCCAGAGAGGGAGAGAGACATGTGGTGGTACAGAAACCCAGAGAGGGAGAGAGACATGTGGTGTTACAGAAACCTAGAGAGGGAGAGGGACATGTGGTGTTACAGAAACCTAGAGAGGGAGAGGGACATGTGGTGTTACAGAAACCCAGAGAGGGAGAGGGACATGTGGTGTTACAGAAACCCAGAGAGGGAGAGAGACATGTGGTGGTACAGAAACCCAGAGAGGGAGAGAGACATGTGGTGGTACAGAAACCCAGAGAGGGAGAGAGACATGTGGTGGTACAGAAACCCAGAGAGGGAGCGAGACCTGTGGTGGTACAGAAACCCAGAGATGGAGAGAGACATGTGGTGGTACAGAAACCCAGAGAGGGAGAGAGACATGTGGTGGTACAGAAACCCAGAGAGGGAGAGGGACATGTGGTGTTACAGAAACCTAGATAGGGAGACAACATGTGGTGGTACAGAAACCCAGATAGGGAGAGAGACAGATGGTGGTACAGAAACCCAGAGAGGGAGAGAGACATGTGGTGGTACAGAAACCCAAAGAGGGAGAGAGACAGATGGTGGTACAGAAATCCAGAGAGGGAGATAGACATGTGGTGGTACAGAAATCCAGAGAGGGAGAGAGACATGTGGTTGAACCGAAACACAGAGTCGGAGATAGACATGTGGTGGTACAGAAACCCAGAGAGGGAGAGATAGATGTGGTGGTACAAAAACCCAGAGAGGGAGATAGATGTGGTAGTACAGAAACCCAGAGAGCAGAGATAGATGTGGTAGTACAGAAACACAGAGAGGGAGATAGACATGTGGTAGTACAGAAACCCAGAGAGGGAGATAGACATGTGGTAGTACAGAAACCAAGAGAGGGAAATAGACATGTGGTAGTACAGAAACCCAGAGAGTGAAATAGACATGTGGTAGTACAGAAACCCAGAGAGGGAGATAGACATGTGGTAGTACAGAAACCCAGAGAGGGAGATAGACATGTGGTAGTACAGAAACACAGAGAGGGAAATAGACATGTGGTAGTACAGAAACCCAGAGAGGGAGAGATAGATGTGGTGGTACAAAAACCCAGAGAGGGAGATAGATGTGGTAGTACAGAAACCCAGAGAGGGAGAGATAGATGTGGTAGTACAGAAACACAGAGCGGGAGATAGACATGTGGTAGTACAGAAACCCAGAGAGGGAGATAGACATGTGGTAGTACAGAAACACAGAGAGGGAGATCGACATGTGATGGTACAGAAACCCAGAGGGAGATAGACATGTGATAGTACAGAAACACAGAGAGGGAGATAGACATGTGGTAGTACAGAAACACAGAGAGGGAGAGATATATGTGGTGGTACAGAAACCCAGAGAGGGAGATAGACATGTGATAGTACAGAAACACAGAGAGGGAGATAGACATGTGGTAGTACAGAAACACAGAGAGGGAGATAGACATGTGGCAGTACAGAAACACAGAGAGGAGAGAGACATGTGATGGTACAGAAACCCAGAGAGGGAGATAGACATGTGATAGTACAGAAACACAGAGAGGGAGATAGACATTTGGTAGTACAGAAACACAGAGAGGGAGATAGACATGTGGTAGTACAGAAACACAGAGAGGGAGATATACATGTGATAGTACAGAAACACAGAGAGGGAGATAGACATTTGATAGTACAAAACACATAGAGGGAGATAGACATGTGGTAGTACAGAAACACAGAGAGGGAGATAGACATGTGATAGTACAGAAACACAGAGAGGGAGATAGACATGTGATAGTACAGAAACACAGAGAGGGAGATAGACATGTGATAGTACAGATACACAGAGAGAGAGATAGACATGTGGTAGTACAGAAACCCAGAGAGGGAGATAGACATGTGGTTGAACAGAAAACCATGGAGGGAGATAGACATGTGATAGTACAGAAACACAGTGAGGGAAATAGACATGTGGTTGTACAGAAAACCAGAGAGGGAGATAGACATGTGGTAGTATAGAAACACAGAGAGGGAGATAGACATGTGGTAGTACAGAAACCCAGAGAGGGAGATAGACATGTGGTAGTATAGAAACACAGAGAGGGAGATAGACATGTGGTAGTACAGAAACACAGAGAGGGAGATCGACATGTGGTAGTACAGAAACACAGAGAGGGCGAGAGATATGTGGTGGTACAGAAACCCAGAGAGGGAGATAGACATGTGGTAGTACAGAAACACAGAGAGGGAGAGAGAGAGAGAGAGAGATGTGGTGTTACAGAAACCTAGATAGGGAGACAACATGTGGTGGTACAGAAACCCAGAGAGGGAGAGAGACATGTGGTGGTACAGAAACCCAGAGAGGGAGAGAGACATGTAGTGGTACAGAAACCCAGAGAGGGAGAGAGACATGTGGTGGTACAGAAACCCAGAGAGGGAGATAGACATGTGGTTGAACAGAAACCCATGGAGGGAGATAGACATGTGATAGTACAGAAACACTGTGAGGGAAATAGACATGTGGTAGTACAGAAACCCAGAGAGGGAGATAGACATGTGGTAGTATAGAAACACATAGAGGGAGATAGACATGTGGTAGTACAGAAACCAAGAGAGGGAGATAGACAGGTGGTGGTACAGAAACACAGAGAGGGAGAGAGACATGTGGTAGTATAGAAACACAGAGAGGGAGATAGACATGTGGTTGTTCAGAAACCCAGAGAGGGAGATAGACATGTGGTAGTATAGAAACCAGAGAGGGAGATATACATGTGGTAGTACAGAAACACAGAGAGGGAGAGAGACATGTGGTGGTACAGAAACCCAGAGAGGGAGATAGACATGTGTTGGTACAGAAACCCAGAGAGGGAAAGAGACATGTGGTTGTACAGAAACCCAGAGGAGAGAGGGACATGTGGTGGTACAGAAACCAATAGAGGGAGAGAGACATGTGGTGGTACAGAAACCCAGAGAGGGAGAGAGACATGTGGTGGTACAGAAACCAGAGAGGGAGAGAGACATGTGGTGGTACAGAAACCCAGAGAGGGAGAGAGACATGTGGTGGTACAGAAATCCAGAGAGGGAGAGAGACATGTGGTAGTACAGAAACACAGAGAGGAAGACAACATGTAGTGCTACAGAAACCCAGATAGAGAGAGAGAGACATGTGGTGGTACAGAAACCCAGAGAGTGAGAGAGACAGATGGTGGTACAGAAACCTAGATAGGGAGACAACATGTGGTGGTACAGAAACCCAGATAGGGAGAGACACGTGGTGGTACAGAAACCCAGAGAGGGGAGAGACATGTGGTGGTACAGAAACCCAGAGAGGGAGAGAGACATGTGGTAGTACAGAAATCCAGAGAGGGAGAGAGACATGTGGTGGTACAGAAACCCAGTGAGGGAGAGAGACATGTGATGGTACAGAAACCCAGATAGGGAGAGAGACAGATGTGGTACAGAACCAGAGAGAGGAGAGAGAGACAGAGAGTAGTGGGTAGTAGAACAGAAACCCAAGAGGGAGAGAGACAGATTGTGGTACAGAAATCCAGATAGGGAGATAGACAAGTTGTGGTACAGAAACCCAAAGAGGGAGACAACATGTGGTGGTACAGAAACCCAGAGAGGGAGAGAGACATGTGGTGGTACAGAACCCAGAGAGGAGAGAGACATTTGGTGGTACAGATACCCAGAGAAGGAGACAACATGTGGTGGTACAGAAACCCAGAGAGGGAAAGAGACATGTGGTGGTACAGAAACCCAGAGAGGAAAAAGACATGTGGTGGTACAGAAACCCAGAGAGGGAGAGAGACATGCGGTGGTACAGAAACCCAGAGGGGAGACAACATGTGGTTGTACAGAAACCCAGAGAGGGAAGAGACATGTGGGTGGTACAGAAACCCAGAGAGGGAAAGAGACATGTGGTGGTACAGAAACCCAGAGAGGGAGAGGGACATGTGGTGGTACAGAAACCCAGAGGGAGAGAGACATGTGGTGGTACAGAAACCCAGAGAAGGAGAGAGACATGTGGTGGTACAGACCCAGAGAGTGAGAGAGACATGTGGTGGTACAGAAACCCAGAGAGGGAGAGAGACATGTGGTGGTATAGAAACCAAGTGAGGGAGAAAGACATGTGATGGTACAGAACCCAGATAGGGAGAGAGACAGATGGTGGTACAGAAACCAGAGAGGAGAGAGACATGTGGTGGTACAGAAACCCAAAGAGGGAGAGAGACAGATGGTGGTACAGAAATCCAGAGAGTGAGATAGACATGTGGTGGTACAGAAATCCAGAGAGGGAGAGAGACATGTGGTTGAACCGAAACACAGAGTCGGAGATAGACATGTGGTGGTACAGAACCCAGAGAGGGAAAGATAGATGTGGTGTACACAAAACCAGAGAGGGAGATAGATGTGGTAGTACAGAAACCCAGAGAGGCAGAGATAGATGTGGTAGTACAGAAACACAGAGAGGGAGATAGACATGTGGTAGTACAGAAAACCCAGAGAGGGAGATAGACATGTGTAGTACAGAAAACCAAGAGAGGGAAATAGACATGTGGTAGTACAGAAACCCAGAGAGGGAAATAGACATGTGGTAGTACAGAAACCCAGAGAGGGATAGACATGTGGTAGTACAGAAACCCAGAGAGGGAGATAGACATGTGGTAGTATAGAAACACACAGAGAGGGAAATAGACATTGGTAGTACAGAAACCCAGAGAGGGAGAGATAGATGTGGTGGTACAAAACCCAGAGAGGAGATAGATGTGGTAGTACAGAAACCCAGAGAGGAGAGATAGATGTGGTAGTACAGAAACACAGAGCGGAGATAGACATGTGGTAGTACAGAAACCCAGAGAGGGAGATAGACATGTGGTAGTACAGAAACACAGAGAGGGAGATCGATATGTGTGGTACAGAAACCCACAGAGGGAGATAGACATGTGATAGTACAGAAACACAGAGAGGGAGATAGACATGTGGTAGTACAGAAACACAGAGAGGGAGATATATGTGGTGGTACAGAAACCCAGAGAGGGAGATAGACATGTGATAGTACAGAAACACAGAGAGGGAGATAGACATGTGGTAGTACAGAAACACAGAGAGGGAGATAGACATGTGGCAGTACAGAAACACAGAGAGGGAGAGAGACATGTGATGGTACAGAAACCCAGAGAGGGAGAGAGACATGTGGTGTTACAGAAACCCAGAGAGGAGAGAGACATGTGGTGGTACAGAAACCCAGAGAGGGAGAGAGACATGTGGTGGTACAGAAATCCAGAGAGGGAGAGAGACATGTGGTAGTACAGAAACACAGAGAGGAAGACAACATGTAGTGCTACAGAAACCCAGATAGAGAGAGAGAGACATGTGGTGGTACAGAAACCCAGAGAGTGAGAGAGACAGATGGTGGTACAGAAACCTAGATAGGGAGACAACATGTGGTTACAGAAACCCAGATAGGGAGAGAGACACGTGGTGGTACAGAAACCCAGAGAGGGAGAGAGACATGTGGTGGTACAGAAACCCAGAGAGGGAGAGAGACATGTGATGTAAAGAATCCCAGATAGGGAGAGAGACAGATTGTGGTACAGAAACCCAGAGAGGGAGAGAGACATGTGGTAGTACAGAAACCCAAAGAGGGAGAGAGACAGATGGTGGTACAGAATCCAGATAGGGAGATAGACAAGTTGTGGTACAGAAACCCAAAGAGGGAGACAACATGTGGTGGTACAGAAACCCAGAGAGGGAAGAGACATGTGGTGGTACAGAAACCCAGAGAGGGAAGAGACATGTGGTGGTACAGAATCCAGAGAGGGAGGGGACATGTGTGTTACAGAAACCTAGATAGGGAGACAACATGTGGTGGTACAGAAACCCAGAGAGGGAGAGAGACATGTGGTGGTACAGAACCCAGAGAGGGAGAGAGACATGTGGTGGTACAGAAACCCAGAGAAGGAGACAACATGTGGTGGTACAGAACCCAGAGAGGGAAAGAGACATGTGGTGGTACAGAAACCCAGAGAGGGAAAGAGACATGTGGTGGTACAGACCCAGAGAGGGAGAGAGACATGCGGTGGTAAAGAACCCCGAGAGGGAGACAACATGTGGTTGTACAGAAACCCAGAGAGGGAAAGAGACATGTGGTGGTACAGAAACCCAGAGAGGGAAAGAGACATGTGGTGGTACAGAAACCCAGAGAGGGAGAGGACATGTGTGGTTACAGAAACCCAGAGAGGGAGAGAGACATGTGGTGGTACAGAAACCCAGAGAAGGAGAGAGACATGTGGTGGTACAGAAACCCAGAGAGGGAGAGAGACATGTGGTGGTACAGAAACCCAGAGAGGGAGAGAGACATGTGGTGGTATAGAAACCAAGTGAGGGAGAAAGACATGTGATGGTACAGAAACCAGATAGGGAAGAGACAGATGGTGGTACAGAAATCCAGAGAGGGAGAGAGACATGTGGTGGTACAGAACCCAAGAGGAGAGAGACATGGTGGTACAGAATCCAGAGAGGGAGATAGACATGTGGTGGTACAGAAATCCAGAGAGGGAGAGAGACATGTGGTTGAACCGAAACACAGTGTCGGAGATAGACATGTGGTGGTACAGAAACCCAGAGAGGGAGAGATAGATGTGGTGGTACAAAAACCCAGAGAGGGAGATAGATGTGGTAGTACAGAAACCCAGAGAGGCGAGATAGATGTGGTAGTACAGAAACACAGAGAGGGAGATAGACATGTGGTAGTACAAAACCCAGAGAGGGAGATAGACATGTGGTAGTACAGAAACCAAGAGAGGGAAATAGACATGTGGTAGTACAGAAACCCAGAGAGGGAAATAGACATGTGGTAGTACAGAACCCAGAGAGGGAGATAGACATGTGCTAGTACAGAAACCCAGAGAGGAGATAGACATGTGGTAGTATAGAAACACAGAGAGGGAAATAGACATGTGGTAGTACAGAAACCCAGAGAGGGAGAGATAGATGTGGTGGTACAAAAACCCAGAGAGGGAGATAGATTTAGTAGTACAGAAACCCAGAGAGGAGAGATAGATGTGGTAGTACAGAAACACAGAGCGGGAGATAGACATGTGGTAGTACAGAAACCCAGAGAGGGAGATAGACATGTGGTAGTACAGAAACACAGAGAGGGAGATCGATATGTGATGTACAGAAACCCACAGAGGGAGATAGACATGTGATAGTACAGAAACACAGAGAGGGAGATAGACATGTGGTAGTACAGAAACAGAGAGGGAGAGATTGTGGTGGTACAGAAACCCAGAGAGGGAGATAGACATGTGATAGTACAGAAACACAGAGAGAGAGATAGACATGTGGTAGTACAGAAACACAGAGAGGGAGATAGACATGTGGCAGTACAGAAACACAGAGAGGAGAGAGACATGTGGTAGTACAGAAACACAGAGAGGAAGACAACATGTAGTGCTACAGAAACCCAGATAGAGAGAGAGAGACATGTGGTGGTACAGAAACCCAGAGAGTGAGAGAGACAGATGGTGGTACAGAACCTAGATAGGGAGACAACATGTGGTGGTACAGAAACCCAGATAGGGAGAGAGACACGTGGTGGTACAGAAACCCAGAGAGGGAGAGAGACATGTGGTGGTACAGAAACCCAGAGAGGGAGAGAGACATGTGGTGGTACAGAAACCCAGTGAGGGAGAGAGACATGTGATGGTACAGAAACCCAGATAGGAGAGAGACAGATGGTGGTACAGAAACCCAGAGAGGGAGAGAGACATGTGGTAGTACAGAAACCCAAAGAGGGAGAGAGACAGATGGTGATACAGAAATCCAGAGAGGGAGATAGACAAGTTGTGGTACAGAAACCCAAAGAGGGAGACAACATGTGGTGGTACAGAAACCCAGAGAGGGAAAGAGACATGTGGTGGTACAGAAACCCAGAGAGGGAAAGAGACATGTGGTGGTACAGAAACCCAGAGAGGGAGAGGGACATGTGGTGTTACAGAAACCTAGATAGGGAGACAACATGTGGTGGTACAGAAACCCAGAGAGGGAGAGAGACATGTGGTGGTACAGAAACCCAGAGAGGGAGAGAGACATGTGGTGGTACAGAAACCCAGAGAAGGAGACAACATGTGGTGGTACAGAAACCCAGAGAGGGAAAGAGACATGTGGTGGTACAGAAACCAATAGAGGGAAAGAGACATGTGGTGGTACAGAAACCAGAGAGGGAGAGAGACATGCGGTGGTACAGAAACCCAGAGAGGGAGAGACATGTGGTTGTACAGAACCCAGAGAGGGAAAGAGACATGTGGTGGTACAGAAACCCAGAGAGGGAAAGAGACATGTGGTGGTACAGAAACCCAGAGAGGGAGAGGGACATGTGGTGTTACAGAAACCTAGATAGGGAGAACATGTGGTGTACAGAAACCCAGAGAGGGAGAGAGACATGTGGTGGTACAGAAACCCAGAGAGGGAGTGAGACATGTGGTGGTACAGAAACCCAGAGAAGGAGAGAGACATGTGGTGTACAGAAACCCAGAGAGGGAGAGAGACATGTGGTGGTACAGAACCCAGAGAGGGAGAGAGACATGTGGTGGTATAGAAACCAAGTGAGGGAGAAAGACATGTGATGGTACAGAAACCCAGATAGGGAGAGAGACAGATGGTGGTACAGAAACCCAGAGAGGGAGAGAGACATGTGGTGGTACAGAAACCCAAAGAGGGAGAGAGACAGATGGTGGTACAGAAATCCAGAGAGGGAGATAGACATGTGGTGGTACAGAAATCCAGAGAGGGAGAGAGACATGTGGTTGAACCGAAACACAGAGTCGGAGATAGACATGTGGTGGTACAGAAACCCAGAGAGGAGAGATAGATGTGGTGGTACAAAAACCCAGAGAGGGAGATAGATGTGGTAGTACAGAAACCCAGAGAGGCAGAGATAGATGTGGTAGTACAGAAACACAGAGAGGGAGATAGACATGTGGTAGTACAGAAACCCAGAGAGGGAGATAGACATGTGGTAGTACAGAAACCAAGAGAGGGAGATAGACATGTGGTAGTACAGAAACCCAGAGAGGGAAATAGACATGTGGTAGTACAGAAACCCAGAGAGGGAGATAGACATGTGGTAGTACAGAAACCCAGAGAGGGAGATAGACATGTGGTAGTACAGAAACACAGAGAGGGAAATAGACATGTGGTAGTACAGAAACCCAGAGAGGAGAGATAGATGTGGTGGTACAAAAACCCAGAGAGGGAGATAGATGTGGTAGTACAGAAACCCAGAGAGGAGAGATAGATGTGGTAGTACAGAAACACAGAGCGGGAGATAGACATGTGGTAGTACAGAAACCCAGAGAGGGATAGACATGTGGTAGTACAGAAACACAGAGAGGGAGATCGACATGTGATGGTACAGAAACCCACAGAGGGAGATTGACATGTGATAGTACAGAAACACAGAGAGGGAGATAGACATGTGGTAGTACAGAAACACAGAGAGGGAGAGATATATGTGGTGGTACAGAAACCCAGAGAGGGAGATAGACATGTGATAGTACAGAAACACAGAGAGGGAGATAGACATGTGGTAGTACAGAAACACAGAGGGGAGATAGACATGTGGCAGTACAGAAACACAGAGAGGGAGAGAGACATGTGATGGTACAGAAACCCAGAGAGGGAGATAGACATGTGATAGTACAGAAACACAGAGAGGGAGATAGACATTTGGTAGTACAGAAACACAGAGAGGGAGATAGACATGTGGTGGTACAGAAACACAGAGAGGGAGATATACATGTGATAGTACAGAAACACAGAAAGGAGATAGACATGTGATAGTACAGAAACACAGAGAGGGAGATAGACATGTGGTAGTACAGAAACACAGAGAGGGAGATAGACATGTGATAGTACAGAAACACAGAGAGGGAGATAGACATGTGATAGTACAGAAACACAGAGAGGGAGATATACATGTGATAGTACAGAAACACAGAGAGGGAGATAGACATGTGGTAGTACAGAAACCAGAGAGGGAGATAGACATGTGGTTGAACAGAAACCATGGAGGGAGATAGACATGTGATAGTACAGAAACACAGTGAGGGAAATAGACATGTGGTGTACAGAAACCCAGAGAGGGAGATAGACATGTGGTAGTATAGAAACACATAGAGGGAGATAGACATGTGGTAGTACAGAAACCCAGAGAGGGAGATAGACATGTGGTAGTATAGAAACACAGAGAGGGAGATAGACATGTGGTAGTACAGAAACACAGAGAGGGAGATCGACATGTGGTAGTACAGAAACACAGAGAGGGAGATAGACATGTGGTAGTACAGAAACACAGAGAGGGAGAGAGAGAGAGAGAGATGTGGTGTTACAGAAACCTAGATAGGGAGACAACATGTGGTGGTACAGAAACCCAGAGAGGGAGAGAGACATGTGGTGGTACAGAAACCCAGAGAGGGAGAGAGACATGTAGTGGTACAGAAACCCAGAGAGGGAGAGAGACATGTGGTGGTACAGAAACCCAGAGAGGGAGATAGACATGTGGTTGAACAGAAACCATGGAGGGAGATAGACATGTGATAGTACAGAAACACTGTGAGGGAAATAGACATGTGGTAGTACAGAAACCCAGAGAGGGAGATAGACATGTGGTAGTATAGAAACACTAGAGGGAGATAGACATGTGGTAGTACAGAAACCAAGAGAGGGAGATAGACAGGTGGTGGTACAGAAACACAGAGAGGGAGAGAGACATGTGGTAGTATAGAAACACAGAGAGGGAGATAGACATGTGGTTGTTCAGAAACCCAGAGAGGGAGATAGACATGTGGTAGTATAGAAACACAGAGAGGGAGATATACATGTGGTAGTACAGAAACACAGAGAGGGAGAGAGATATGTGGTGTACAGAAACCCAGAGAGGGAGATAGACATGTGGTGGTACAGAAACCAGAGAGGGAAAGAGACATGTGGTGGTACAGAAACCCAGAGAGGGATGAGACATGTGGTGGTACAGAAACCCAGTGAGGGAAATAGACATGTGGTGGTACAGAAACCCAGAGAGGGAAAGAGACATGTGGTGGTACAGAAATCCAGAGAGGGAAAGAGACATGTGGTGGTACAGAAATCCAGAGAGGGAGAGAGACATGTGGTTGTACAGAACCCAGAGGGAGAGAGGGACATGTGGTGTTACAGAAACCTAGTTAGGGAGATAACATGTGGTGGTACAGAAACCAATAGAGGGAGAGAGACATGTGGTGGTACAGAAACCTAGTTAGGGAGATAACATGTGGTGGTACAGAAACCAATAGAGGAGAGAGACATGTGGTGGTACAGAAACCCAGAGAGGGAGAGAGACATGTGGTGGTACAGAAACCCAGAGAGGGAGAGACATGTGGTGGTACAGAAACCAATAGAGGGAGAGAGACATGTGGTGTTACAGAAACCTAGTTAGGGAGATAACATGTGGTGGTACAGAAACCAATAGAGGGAGAGAGACATGTGGTGGTACAGAAACCCAGAGAGGGAGAGAGACATGTAGTGGTACAGAAACCCAGAGAGGGAGAGAGACATGTGGTGGTACAGAAATCCAGAGAGGGAGAGAGACATGTGGTAGTACAGAAACACAGAGAGGAAGACAACATGTAGTGCTACAGAAACCCAGATAGAGAGAGAGAGACATGTGGTGGTACAGAAACCCAGAGAGTGAGAGAGACAGATGGTGGTACAGAAACCTAGATAGGGAGACAACATGTGGTGGTACAGAAACCCAGATAGGGAGAGAGACACGTGGTGGTACAGAAACCCAGAGAGGGAGAGAGACATGTGGTGGTACAGAAACCCAGAGAGGAGAGAGACATGTGGTAGTACAGAAATCCAGAGAGGGAGAGAGACATGTGGTGGTACAGAAACCCAGTGAGGGAGAGAGACATGTGATGGTACAGAAACCCAGATAGGGAGAGAGACAGATGGTGGTACAGAAACCCAGAGAGGGAGAGAGACATGTGGTAGACAGAACCCAAGAGGGAGAGAGACAGATGGTGGTACAGAAATCCAGAGAGAGAGATAGACATGTTGTGGTACAGAAATCCAGAGGGGAGAGAGACATGTGGTTTAACTGAAATATAGATTCGGAGATAGACATGTGGTGAACAGAAACCCAGAGAGGGAGATAGACATGTGGTACTACAGAAACACAGAGAAGGAGAGACATGTGATAGTACAGAAACCCAGAGAAGGAGATAGACATGTGGGTGAACAGAAACACAGAGAAGGAGAGATAGACATGTGGTGTTACAGAAACACAGAGAGGGAAATAGACATGTGATAGTACAGAAGCACAGAGAGGGAGAGATAGATGTTGTGGTACAGAAACCAGGGAGGGAGATAGATGTGGTAGTACAGAAACTCAGAGAGCGAGAGATAGATGTGGTAGTACAGAAACACAGAGAGGGAGATAGACATGTGGTAGTACAGAAACCCAGAGAGGGAGATAGACATGTGATAGTACAGAAACACAGAGAGGAGAGAGACATGTGATGGTACAGAAACCCAGAGAGGGAGATAGACATGTGATAGTACAGAAACACAGAGAGGGAGATAGACATGTGGTAGTACAGAAACACAGAGAGGGAGAGATAGATGTGGTGGTACAGAAACCCAGAGAGGGAGATAGACATGTGATAGTACAGAAACACAGAGAGGGAGATAGCATGTGGTAGTACAGAAACACAGAGATGGAGATAGACATGTGATAGTACAGAAACACAGAGAGGGAGATAGACATGTGGTAGTACAGAAACACAGAGAGGGAGAGATAGATGTGGTGGTACAGAAACCCAGAGAGGGAGATAGACATGTGATAGTACAGAAACACAGAGAGGGAGATAGACATGTGGTAGTACAGAAACACAGAGAGGGAGATAGACATATGATAGTACAGAAACACAGAGAGGGAGATAGACATGTGATAGTACAGAAACACAGAGAGTGAGATAGACATGTGATAGTACAGAAACACAGAGAGGGAGATAGACATGTGGTAGTACAGAAACCCAGAGAGGGAGATAGACATGTGATAGTACAGAAACACAGAGAGGGAGATATACATGTGGTTGAACAGAAACCCATGGATGGAGATAGACATGTGATAGTACAGAAACACAGTGAGGGAAATAGACATGTGGTAGTACAGAAACCCAGAGAGGTAGATAGACATGTGGTAGTATAGAAACACAGAGAGGGAGATAGACATGTGGTAGTACAGAAACACAGAGAGGGAGATAGACATGTGGCAGTACAGAAACACAGAGAGGAGAGAGACATGTGGTGGTACAGAAACCCAGAGAGGGAGATAGACATGTGGTAGTACAGAAACACAGAGAGGGAGAGTGAGAGAGATGTGGTGGTCCAGAAACACAGAGAGGGAGAGTGTAAATTTTCGTTAGAAGCGAATGTTGGAGTCCCATTCATATTGAATGATATCGAAGAACTAGTGGTAGTTTTAATATTTGTAGAAATAATATGAGAACACTGTTCTTAGTGGTTATAGCATTAGTGGCAGTTGTAGTAGTAGTAGTAGAAGTAATTATAGTAGTAGAAGTAATAATAGTAGTAGTAGAAATAGTAGTAGAAGTATCTGTAGTAGAAGTAATAGGGGAATAATGTTTATGGAGCTTGTAGTATATGTGGTGGTAGTAACAGTAGTAGTAGTATAAGAAGTAGAAGTAGAAGTAGTCGTAGTAATAGTAGTAGTAGTAGTAGTAATATAAGTAGAAGAATCAGTAATAGTTGACGTAATATTAGTAGCAGTAGTATCATCCAAGGATCGTGAAATAGAAAGGAAAACATCTCCCACATAAATACAAGTAATGGGAGACTTTGTATGTGGTCAGTGAAATTTGTAAACTTTGTATGCAATGAGTGAAAATTGTAAACTTTGTATGCAGTCAGTGAAACTTGTAAACTTTGTATGCTGTCTGTGAAATTTGTAAACTTTGTATGCAGTCAGTAAAATTTGTAAACTTTGTATGCAGTCAGTGAAACTTGTAAACTTTGTATGATGTCTGTGAAATTTGTAAACTTTGTATGCGATCAGTGAAATTTTTAACACTGTATCTATTATATGGAAAAATAAACACACTAATTTAAAAAAAACAACTAATATTTGTGGTAATAATATGAGAATTATGTTTGTAGTGGTTGTAGTATCTGTGGCAGTAGTAGACGTAGTAATAGTTGTAGTAGTAGTAGTACTTACTAGTAGTAGTAGTTAATATGAAAAAAGGCTCTTAGACCAAAAATAACAAATTAGCCCCCCCCCCCCTAAAATCCAAGTTTGGAGAATCTATTCTGACAAGGGGCAACAAATGGAAAGATAGGTAGAATACTACTCCAACCTATACCATGATGACATACCAGCAAGCACAGTTCTAGCCCAGTCAATACCTAAAGAAAATACCTGACGGCATAAATGCCTCTCAAGAGGAAAAGCTGCAGGAAATGACAACATTCATACAGAGATATTACAGGAAAACTTAACTACTTCCACATCTATACAAACTGTTAATCAAATGCTGGAGACAAGTAGAAATACCCTATGATATAAAAAATGCCAAGATCATAACGCTATACAAAAACAAAGGAGACAGGGGCGATTGCAATAACTACAGAGGCATCTCTCTCCTTAGCAGCCGGCAAGGCTTTAGCGAGAGTAATACTAAAACGCCTGCATAGACTTGTAAAATGCATTCTTCCTGAGTCTCAATGAGGCTCCAGAGCCGGCAGATCAACTACAGACATGATTTTCACACTTAGACAATTACAAGAAAAATACCGGGAACAAAATATGCCGCTCTATATTGCTTTTGTGGATCTCACAAAGGCCTTCGACTCAGTAAAAGAGGTGGGCTCTACAGGGTGCTAGAAAGCATAGGCAGCAAAGCTAAATTACTTAAGTTATCCACAAGCAAATACTATATGGTGAACTAATACACGTAAAAAGACAAATCGGCAGACCTAAACTACAATATAGAGATATCTGTATTCAATCTCTGATTGAATTCTCCAATCTGTGAAAATGACTGGGAACATCTGGCAAGTGATCGCACATCATGGGGAGTATGTATAAGGAATGGTATGACATCTTTTGATGAGACTGGGCTAAGGCAAAACTTAGAAGAGAAAAAAACTCATGAAAAAGAATGGAAAACCCTGTGGATCAATGGGCCTGACTTGTTCATTCTGTGGCCGTGTGTGTTTGTCAAACATTGGTAGAATTAGCCACGAGAGAAGCTGTTCGACAAAAACAAAACTTCAAAGACAAAAAAATACACAATAACCTCCACTAGACCGTCTGACAAGACGAAAAGGGTCATACAGTAGTAGTAGTAGTAGTAGTAGTAGTAGTAGTAGTAGTAGTAGTAGTAGTAGTAGTAGTAGTAGAGTAGTAGTAGTAGAAGTAGTAGTAGTAGTAGTAGTAGTAGTAGTAGTAGAAGTAGTAGTAGTAGTAGTAGAAGTAGTAGTAGTAGTAGTAGAAGTAGTAGTAGTAGTAGTAGAAGTAGTAGTAGTAGTAGTAGTAGTAGTAGTAGTAGTAGTAGAAGTAGTAGTAGTGTAGTAGAAGTAGTAGTAGTAGTAGTAGTAGTAGTAGAAGTAGTAGTAGTAGTAGTAGTAGTAGTAGTAGTAGTAGTAGTAGAAGTAGTAGTAGTAGTAGTAGAAGTAGTAGTAGTAGTAGTAGTAGTAGTAGTAGTAGAAGTAGTAGTAGTAGTAGTAGTAGTAGTAGTAGTAGTAGTAGTAAGTAGTAGTAGTAGTAGTAGAAGTAGTAGTATAGTAGTAGTAGTAGTAGAGTAGTAGTAGTAGTAGTAGAAGTAGTAGTAGTAGAAGTAGTAGTAGTAGAAGTAGTAGTAGTAGAAGTAGTAGTAGTAGAAGTAGTAGTAGTAGTAGTAGAAGTAGTAGTAGTAGTAGTAGAAGTAGTAGTAGTAGTAGTAGAAGTAGTAGTAGTAGAAGTAGTAGTAGTAGAAGTAGTAGTAGTAGTAGTAGTAGAAGTAGTAGTAGTAGAAGTAGTAGTAGTAGTAGTAGTAGTAGTAGTAGTAGTAGTAGTAGTAGTAGTAGTAGAAGTAGTATAGTAGTAGTAGTAGAAGTAGTAGTAGTAGTAGTAGAAGTAGTAGTAGTAGAAGTAGTAGTAGTAGTAGTAGAGTAGTAGTAGTAGTAGTAGTAGAAGTAGTAGTAGTAGTAGTAGAAGTAGTAGTAGTAGTGGTAGTAGTAGTAGAAGTAGTAGTAGTAGTAGAAGTAGTAGTAGTAGTATAGTAGAAGTAGTAGTAGTAGTAGTAGAGTAGAAGTAGTAGTGGTAGTAGTAGTAAAGTAGTAGTAGTAGTAGTAGAAGTAGTAGTAGTAGTGGTAAGTAGTAGTAGTAGTAGTAGAAGTAGTAGTAGTAGAAGTAGTAGAAGTAGTAGTAGAAGTAGTAGTAGTAGTAGTAGAAGTAGTAGTAGTAGTAGAAGTAGTAGTAGTAGTAGTAGAAGTAGTAGTAGTAGTAGTAGAAGTAGTAGTAGTAGTAGTAGTAGTAGGTGTAGTAGTAGTAGTAGAATTAGTTTTAGTAGTAATAGAAGTAGTAGTAGTAGAAGTAGTAGTAGTAGTAACAATAGTAGTAGTAGTAGTAGTAGTAATAGTAGTAGTAGTAGTAGTAGTAGTAGCAGCAGCAGCAGTAGCTGTAGTAGCAGAAGTAATAGGAGAACACTTTTTAACTTGTAAACTTTGTATGTTGTCTGTGAAATTTTTAAACTTTGTAACTATTGTGAGGAAACAAGACACACACATACTCCGACAAAAACCTAACATTCTTGACGAAAGTAACAAAATAATAATATTAATGATAGAGGTTACTAATAGAGGTTGATGATAGAGGTTAATGATAGATGCTAATGATAGAGGTTAATGATAGAGGTTAATGATAGAGGTTAATGATAGATGCTAATGATAGAGGTTAATGATAGAGGTTAATAATAGAGGTTAATGATAGATGCTAATGATAGAGGTTAATGATATAGGTTAATGATAGACGTTAATGATAGAGATTAATAATAGAGTTTAATTATAGAGGTTAATGATAGAGGTTAATGAAAAAGGTTAATGAAAAAGGTTAATGATATAAGTTAATGACAGGGGGTTAATGATAGAGATTAATAATAGAGGTTAATGATAGAGGTTAATGATAGAGTTTAATAATAGAGGTTAATGAAAGAGGTTAATAATAGAGGTTAATGATAGAGGTTAATGAAAGATGTTAATAATAGAGGTTAATTATAGAGGTTAATGGTAGAGGTTAATTACAGAGGTTAAAAATAGCGGTTAATAATAGAGATTAATGATTTACATTAATCTTGGGAATGTAACAAAATTAGAATCTGGTAACCCCCAAACAGCTGTTGGAAAATTCTACAGGTTGAATCTCTCTCTGATACCAGATACAGCAGCAGTTTTTAAAGCATTCCTTGCAATTTTAGAAGCTATATATAGCAGAAAACCGATCACAAAAGAGAGATGCTAGAAGAGCAGCAAGTAATATTGCAGATAAGATGCAAGAGCTAGAATTCGTTTTTTATGTTGCATTTTTGGAATGAGATTTTGCGGAATATTTGCAGAGTAAGACAGGTTCAAAATGAGGATGTGAACTTAAAAAACATGTGCAGATCTGTATGTATCATTAGCTGACCAAATATGAAATTAAAAAACATGTGCAGATCTTTATGTATCATTAGCTGACCAAATATGAACTTAAAAAACGTGCAGATCTGTATGTATCAGTAGCTGACCAACTGCGAACTTCACGACATGATTTTGAAATTGTGAAGCAGCTACAAGGGAAATACAACCAGATGTTTGATTACAGGGCAGCTAAACATCGCAAACGTATCAGAAACAAGTGCCGGTACCCAATAACGGAGATGAACCAGAAGTAATTCTGAATGACGGAGATAAATTTCGTATCACATTTTACACAATCGATGACAAATTTGAAGCTGAGATGAAAAGAAGATGAGATATATAAAAAGAAATAGCAGATTTTCTTGTATAAATCATGGACTACATAGTATCACTTAATCATCTATTAACATTGAAAGGTATTCTCAGTAAAAAGTTGATTATTTCTTACCCAGAAGACTTAACAGTAATTTATCAGCTGAGCTTCAGCAGTTTCAAAAAAGCAGCTTCAGCACATATGAATATATGTGCGCCATAAATTCAGTGCAACAACAAAATGTTAAGTTCAGTGCAACAACAAAATGTTAAGTTCAGTGCAACAACAAAATGTTAAGTTCAGTGCAACAACAAAATGTTAAGTTCAGTTATGTTGAACTTTACGAAATAATTGTAGAAGACAATATTGAGTGTTCCTTCGAAATCTAAACTTTTGGTTTCGTATAATTTTAACATTAATGATCACAGATTGCTTCGCGGAGCGTTCATTTTCTCAGCTGAAGTGTATTAAAAATCCCATCAGAACCACTATGGCAGGCTGGATGCCTTATCTCTATTAAGTATAGAAGCAGACGTGTTACATAAGATTAGTTTTGAGGATCTGATCAAAGACTTTGCAATTTAAAAAAAAAGTAGGAGAAAACTTTTCAAAAATAAATAAAGCGGAAGTATACAAAAATAAACATTATTTTCTTTCTTACTGCAAATTTGTTTAATTTGGATAAATAAAATTGTGTTTTATAGTTTATTATTTTTTATGTTTTTAATTACACAATTTCGGGGCACCAAAATATTTTAGGTGCTTAGGGTCTCTAAAGATTTTAATATGACCATGTTTGTGGTGGTTATTGTAGCTATAATAATTGTAGTGGTAGTAGTTATACTGGTAGTAGAAGTAATGAGAGAACAATATTCATAATGGTTGTAGTATTCGTGGTAGTAGTACAAGCGGTAATGGTGTATTTGTAGAACTAGTAGTACTATTTGTATTTGTAGTAGTAGCAATAGTGTTAGTGGTGTATTTGTAGAACTAGTAGTACTATTGGTATTTGTAGTAGTAGCAATAGTGTTAGTGGTGTATTTGTAGAACTAGTAGTACTATTTGCATTTGTAGTAGTAGCAATAGTGTTAGTGGTGTATTTGTAGAACTAGTAGTACTATTGGTATTTGTAGTAGTAGCAATAGTGTTAGTGGTGTATTTATAGAACTAGTAGTACTATTTGTATTTGTAGTAGTAGCAACAATGGTAGTTCTGGTAGCAGTAGCAGATGCAGTAGAAACAGTAACAGTGGTAATCGTGACATTTGTAACAGAAGCAGTATTTGTAGTATTAATATTTTCGGTAGTAGTAGTTATTACTAATATTATATATATATATATATATATATATATATATATATATATATATATATATATATATATATATATATATATATATATATATATATATATATATACAGGGTGTTTTTAAAGTCGCAGTGCAGTGAATTTCTACTCTCGGAAGAAAAACTGTCACCAGAAATGCGGTTAACTAATGCGTCACACAAATTGTAAAATATTCAAATATACTTGACTGCTATCGGCGAGCTTATAATGGGTAATGTTGGTATTAACACAATAAAGTGCCTAAAGCATATGTTGAAAATGTCCACCACGGGCCTCAAGACATGTCGTGATTCGTCTTTCCATATTTGCGAAAACCTTCAGAATAATGTCTGGTGATATTTGTTTAATCTTGTCTACTATTTCAGTCTTTAGGTCATTAATTGTCTGCGGATTATTTTCATAAACTTTCCCCTTCAATGCCCCCCACAGATAATAATCTGGGGGTGTTAGATCTGGTGAACGAGCAGGCCAGATTCCACGTGAAATAATGCGATTTGCAAATATGCTTTCTAAATAATTGAGTGTTGTTGTGGCTGTGTGTGCTGTTGCCCTATCCTGCTGAAACCAGGATTCCATAATTTCCCGTTCTGTAAGGTGTGCTATGAACGGTTCCAGAATTAAAGTACGGTAACGTTCTGCATTTATTGTTTCATTAAAAAATATAGGTCCTATTATCCGCATATGATTTATAGCGCACCACACTCCGACTTTTTGATCGTATAGCGGCACTTGATGAAATTCATGGGGGTTTTCACTGCTCCACAGCCAATTGTTCTGACTGTTCACATAACCGGATAAATGAAACCAGGCCTCATCAGTGAAAAAAGTGACGTCAAGGATGGCAGCGCCATGTTCATAAATAAAATTCTGAAACCACATGCAGTAGTTTAAACGGGATTCATAATCTCTTTCTTGGTTTGAGACACTTCAGTTAATTTGTATGGACGATAGTGTAGTTCACTTCTTAAAACCTTGTGAACAGAACTCTAAGATATTTGCACCTGTTGAGACAAGTGGTTTAAAGATGCATTTGGACTCATTGTAATTCTGTCTTGGAGTTCCATAATTTGGTCTTGTGAAATTGAAGGTCTTCCAGATCGGTGGGTGTTTCTTTAATGACTGTGCATTATTTGAAAATCTAGTTGTTCCAATTTATTTATGTAAATCACGCATCATGTACTGCTGTAGCTTGTTCCTTTTTCGGTAAAGTTAAACATATAACATCACTATTCACAAAAGGTATTCGAAATATCCACCACGTTTTAGTTGGCAAATGTTGATACGTTTTTTCATATTGTCAAAAACCTTACGCAGTATGGGCTGTGTAACATTATTAATGTTGTTGGCGATTGAAACCTGCAGCTCATCGAGTGTGTGGGGATTGTTTTCGTACACTTTTCCTTTCAGTTCACCCCAGAGATAGTAGTCCATGGGAGTAAGATCAGGAGACCATGCAGGCCAAATTCCACGAGAGATTATACGATTAGCAAAAATTTCATATAAAAATTCCAGTGATTTTACAGCAGTGTGAGCAGTTGCCCCATCTTGTTGAAACCAAGCTTTTTCAATTTCTGGCTCAGAAAGTTGGGTTACGAATCGCTCCAGTATGTTAATCCTGTATCTTTCTGAATTTATTGTGTCATAGAAGAAAATTAGGCCGATTATCGGCTGACGACTCATTGCACACCACACTCCTACTTTCTGATCGTGGAGAGGCACTGGGTGCAATGCATGTGGATTTTCATCACTCCAAAGACGATCATTCTGCCTATTCACGTACCCAGACAAATGGAACCATGCTTCATCTGTGAAGAAAGTGAAATCAAGGATTTCCTCACCTTCTTGGGCTAGAAAATTCTCAAACCACATACAATAATTAATTCTGGATTGGTGATCTAATTCTTTTAATTGAGGAACGACGGAAAATTTGTACGGATGTAACTTTAATTTTTTTTTCAGAACTCTATGAACAGTACTGCTTGATTTGTGTACTTGTTGAGCCAGCTTTCTTATTGATTTGCCAGGACTCATTAGAATGCTGTCCTGGATGTTGAGAGATGTTACTTCAAGAACAGATGGTCTACCAGGACGGCTAACATCATGTACACTACCGGTGTTTTGAAATTTGATTATTAAATTACTCACAGTATTTCGATGAGGCACTGGTGTATCAGGAAATCTATTCACAATTGTTCAACAACCCCATTCGAATACTTGCCGCCGTTACGGAACACATGCTCCACTATAAATACTCTTTCTTCAATCGTTAACACCATTGTAAGCCAGATCTATCATGTAGCAGTGATGTTTAAAAGAACACGTAAATGGTGATTGAACTATTACGTCATACATAGATAAAATTTAGGTGCGTAATTATTTCAACAACAAAAAATGCACATTAAAGAGACACCCTATACTATAATACACTATAATATTAGCAGTAAGTAAAAAAAAAATGTAAAGAGCCACGTCACACAAAATGGCTTATAGGGAATATGGTGTTAGTGACCATAACTTTTACAGACCCTCGGTACATGATTTTTGGGGTAACGTGGTCGGTATTATGCCAGTGCCGCTTGATTTTTCCAGTAAAAAATCCGGTACTCATTAAAGGCTGGGTGAACCGGCGTCGTCGGTTGAGATCGAACCCTACCTCTTGTCCATTGCAATCCAGTTCTGACCACTGAGCTATCGCGGCTCCCTTAATATTAGCAGTAGTAGTTGTATTAATGGCATATGTAGCAGAGAAATCAGTCATAGTAACATTTGTTGAAAGAACATATGAGGCAATAGCAATATTTGTAGTGGTGGTAGTAGTAGTAGTAGTAGTAGTAGTAGTAGTAGTAGTAGTAGTAGTAGTAGTAGTAGTATATAGTATTTGTAGATTTAGTAGCAGCAGTAGCATTTGTAGTGTTTGAAGTAGTAAGTAAAGTAAAGAGCCCCCGTTACGCCAAGTAGCGTATAGAGAATATGGTGTTAGTGACCATACATTTTACAGACCTTCAGCACATGATTTTTGGAGTAATGTAGTCGGTATTACGCCCGTGCTGCTTTACTTTCCCAGAAAAAATCCGGTACCCATTTAAGGCTAGGTGAACCCGGAAGCTGTCGGTAGGGATCGAACCCTACCTCTTGTCCATATATAGTCCAGTTCACTAACCACTGAGCTATCGCGGCTCCCTTTTGAAGTAGTGGTTATTAGTATTTGTAGTAGTGATAGTAAAAGTAGCGACAGCAGTACAAATACTACTGCAGTAGTAGTGGTAATACTATTTGTAATAGTTGTAAGTAGTAGCAGTAGTACTGTAGTAATAGTAGTAGTAGTAGTATTAAAACTGTAGTGGTATTAGTAGTAGTAGTAAAAGTAAAGAACCCCGTTACGCCAAGTGGCGTATAGGGAATACGGTGTTAGTGACCATAAACTTTACAGATCTTCGGCATATGATTTTTGGGGTAATGTGGTCGGTATTACACCTGTGCCGCTTTACTTTACCATAAAAAATCCGGTATCCATTTAAGACTGGGTGAACTCGGAAGCCGTCAGTTAGGAATGAACCCGATCTCTTTTCCTTTGTAATCCAGTTCACTAACCACTGAGCTATCTCAGCTCCCTAGTAGTTGTAGTATTAGCAGCAGCAGCAGCAGCAGTAGTAGTAGTAGTAGTAATAGTAGTAGTAGTAGTAGTAGTAGTAGTAGTAGTAGTAACAACAGTAGAAGAAGAATTCTCATATGGATATTCAATTAACAGCGTTGCTAAAATGTTTGTTTAATTCATTGATCATCTTTACTCATTTTTTCTTCTTTCTTCTAACTATTTAGCTCCCTGTGGAGCATATGTCTTCAACAAACACTTTCCATGTCGTTCTGTCTTTTGCCATTCTTTTAAGATCATTCCATGTCTTCCCCATCATCTTCATCTCTGCTTCTATATGTCTTCTCCAAGAATTCCTTGGTCTTTACTCATTTAATTTACAATAAATGAATTAACAAATGTACAATATGTCCTTTTCCTCCAACAACAACTCCGCCCTCCCCCACCTCCGTTGCCCCCCTACATACACACACACACACACACATACGCATGCAGTCAATGATTCAGCAATTCCAAAAACACCCTATACATAATTGATAAAAGCCGAGAAGGTTCTCTGCTGGTCAGTTAAGAGCGGGTGCTACCCCCCCCCCCTCTCCCCCAACAATTTCCAAATCAAGTCCCATCCCCCACCCTCTCCCCTTCATCACCGTATGACGGCCACCACTGTCTAAAAATAGCGGTGAAGTGAGAGTAATCTTCTTATTTTTCACTTCATCAGCCCAGTCAAGTCTTGATTAAACGAGCCACGGGACTAGCGATCACCCTAGTAAAGAAAGCGCCTTTAGACATTGTTGCAGTGTACGGTTTGGGGTATACTGCCAAGACGTCTACAGCGGACGGCGAGCACTACCGAACCCTTACCACTCAATCATAGTGTGGTGAAGTGTGCAATGCATATTAAGATCCATCCATTTGGAAAGCACTTCATCTCGTGAAATAAATACTGGTATAACATTTATTGAAATAATCTAGATAATATTAATGTATACTGTCGTCTGGTTGGATAAATAATCATCATCAGTGAGTGCCTTCTCCGCGTCGAAGGTTGGCTACCACGGAGCGCCATTCCACTCTGTCTCTTGCTTTGATGATACAGTTGTCATAGGTTGACTTGTCCATCTTTTGTTGTTACTCGTCCATGTTAGTCTTGGTCTGTCTCTGCCTCTTTTACCTTGTATTCTTCCTTCCAATATTACTTTTATTAGGCTGTTGTGAATATTCATGTAACATTTATTAAATTACCAAGATAATATAAACTTATATTATTATCATCTGACGCTATAACATTTTTGATACGATCAAAGTAATTAATAATTGTGTTACTGTCACCTAGTGGGATAAATGGTGCTAATGAAATGATTTAAACAAATAGAAATTGTTATCACTAAACTATGCAGATAATGCGGCAATGTTGTAAAACAATAAGCCTGGCACAATCATGATTGTTGCTAAGATGAATACAGTGCGTGAATTTAGAAAAATAAAAATATATAAAGTGTTCACAGGCCTCAGTGGCTGAGTAGTTAGTGTTCTCGCTTTTTGTACAAAAATGCCCGGGTTCGATTACTAGAAGTGGCAAATGTTGTTTTTTTGAAAGCCGGGTTCACCCATCCTTTAAAAAAGAGTACCAGAGATTTTTGCTCAGTGGTTAGTGAACTGGCCTACAATGGACAAGAGGTAAGGTTCGATCCCAACCGACGGTTTCCGGGTTCATCCATCCTTTAAAAAAGAGTACCAGAGATTTTTGCTCAGTGGTTAGTGAACTGGCCTACAATGGACAAGAGGTAAGGTTCGATCCCAATCGACGGTTTCCTGGTTCACCCAGCCTTGAATGGGTACCGGATTTTTTCTGAGAAAGTAAAGCGGCACGGGCGTAATACCGACCACATTACCTCAAAATTTGTGTGCCAAAGGTCTGTAAAATTTATAGTCACTAACACCATATTCCTTATACGCCGCCACTTGGCGTACAGTAAAAGGCGGATTGACGTGATGTCGGTCACATCGCTCAAAATGGACTGAAAAGAATCAACCAAAGTTTGTGACGTTTTCAGCTTTACAAGCAGTGGCAGTTGTGTGTAAAATGACGTCAGCCGTCAACAGCTCGCGTAGTTAAAAACGTCACAAATTTAAGGTGATTTCATGATTTTCCTTTCAGCCCGCAGGCCTTAGTAACACAAAAGATGGATTGTTGGCCTAACATTTACTCGCATATCTCCAGCACGGTAACTCTGGCTGCTGTGATACCTTCCATCTTTGATTCCGATTCGCTCTGCCAAACTGGCTAGTCTGATACCCATTCACATTGGGGAGAAGGAGCAAGATCTTGCTTCATTTGTTACTACTGCTGATTCAGATTCAAGCAGTCAGCTACGAGTCACTTGATAACCTCTCAGTCCAAATGCTAGTTGTCGTCTTGATTTTAATGTTACTACAGTTTAATGTTACTGTAGTGTAATGTTACAACTGTTTAATGTTACTTCAGTTTAATGTTACAACAGTTTAGCGTTACTATAGTTTAACGTTACTGCATTTTAATGTTACTACAGTTTAATGTTACTGCAGTTTAACGTTACTATAGTTTAATGTTACTGCATTTTAATGTTACTACAGTTTAATGTTACAACAGTTTAACGTTACTATAGTTTAATGTTACTGCATTTTAATGTTACTACAGTTTAATGTTACTGCAGTTTAAACTTACTACAGTTTAATGTTACTACAGTTTAATGTTACTATAGTTTAATGTTACTGCAGTTTAATGTTACTACAGTTTAATGTTACTACAGTTTAATGTTACTATAATTTAATGTTGGGAGCCACGATAGCTCAGTGGTTACGGAGAACTTGACTACAAAGGACAAGAGATAGGTTTCTATCCCAACCGACGGCTTCCGGTTCATCCAGCCTTTAATGCGTATCGGATTTTTTTCTGGGAAAGTCAAGCGGCACGGGCGTAAGGCCGACCACATTACCCCAAAAATCATGTGCCGAGGGTCTGTAAAATGTATGGTCACTATAGCTCGTTTCAAAACATATGCCCAACTTCAAAACGCTATTACTGTCTAACCGTTTGTTAAATACTTTTGAAATTTTCCAAATGTTATTAGAATGCAAAAGACCCTTTAAATGTATATTTAACAAATATCTTGCAGCTGCAGTTTTCTTAAAGCGGCGAATTTCTTTGATGTTTGTCAAAATTGTAAATTGTGAGCCCCTAAATAATAGAAATTACCGTAGTTGCTGGTTTATAATTAATTTTCACTAGGTAAAGGCGTGGCCGTAATGGGGAAATAACTGAATAAGGAAAAACACCAGGAGAATTATTGTCTTCTCAGTTCGAGGACGGACGATAATATCAAGGTATACCTGTATGTCCAATTTTCATAGTTGTGTGGTCCTGAAAAGGACCGTTTGTTGAACTAATTTAAGGTAATATAGGGGCCAACATTGTGGGGGCTATATACTTTCATTCTGAATCAGACGAGTCTAAAAGATTAATAACTGTTTGGGGTTGAACATTCCACAAACCATCATTTTTCCAATATTCCTCTTCCTGTTTTAAGACGTGGTCTTCACATTTAGCCCAATAATCTTTGTCTATATTTAATAAAGCGAGATTAGCAAGAGTCTTTACATCGCATATTTTGAATGTTGTATTTTCATCTGCCACTTGTCCTTTTAATTTTGCCCAGATTAGTTCTATTGGATTTAAATGAGCATGGTAAGGTGGCAGCCTCAAACTTATATGACCGTGCTCTTGGATAATCTTATCTATTTGAAAAATCTTTGTCCTCTGTTTTTGCTTTACTAGAGATAGTAATTCAGGTTTTAAGTACATGTTATTAAATTGTATGTGCTCCTTTGTGAGCCATATCTTAATAGCATCTTTTGTACTGGATGACGTCGGGACTTTATCTTCAAGTGCAACAATGTTGTGGTACGCTGCATTGTCCATTATTAGGCAAGATGGTCGATCTAGTGATGGGAGAACAGAATTTTCAATCCAATGTCTAAATATGTGACCATTCATCTCAGAGTGATAATCCCGATTGTCTATGGATTTTGAAAGAAAAATGAGCTTTGCATTCTGTATTAGTCCATGTTGTCGACTACCTGCATGAGCAATTATCAAGCGCTGTCCTTTGCTGCTAGGTATTAATCTCTTAATCTTTCCATCTGATGACTGCCATTCCCTTTGGTTAGTGTGGTGAGCATTGATCCATGTTTCATCCAAGTACACAATATCATAACCTTGCTTGCGCACCTCTTTTACTTCACGTAAGTACTTGCTTCTCATGACTACTATATGTGGCTTCTCACAGATGATGTTTCGTCCATTGGAATACTTTCTGAATGTAAAGCCTGCAGCTCTCACATTCCTCCATAATGTAGACTTTGATATTTCAATACTGTTGTTCTTTTTCAGCGATACTTTTAATTTTCTTATTGTAACAGTTTCATTCATACCCAACATTTTGCGAATTTCACTTCTAATAAGTTCACTGTCGAAATTATCCAACATTTTTGCTCTTCCTTGTGATTTTGTATATTTTGAACATTGACGGTCACGTGCTTGAATCCAGCGATTAAATGACCGTTTAGATAAATCCAAAATGTGTCTTGTCCTATTCTCAGTGTTTTCTAAAGAATGAAATAATCTTTCTCGTTTAGCCTCTTTGCAAAAATAGTCATACATTTTTATTGCGATGTTTTGTAAACTGCAGAATTTCATGTTAAGACTCATGATAAATGTTATTGTTCCACGTTACGCCGGTGAATTAACGGAAATGGAACACACAATGTCTCGTGTTTACTACAAGTGTCTAATTGTGTCAGACAACTCACGCGGAAAGCGTGCAAAATCGTAAATTTGAGCGTGTATAGATTTGTAATCGCTATTTGTAACTTAAATACTGTAAACACTAAGTTTTGACTACATCAATGGGTCGTTATAAATTTATATAAATCAAATAAGCAATAATAATAACCAAATGTTTGTTTTTAATGAAATTAATTCCCTTTTGGGTTCTAATCATTATAACTATACATGCAAATTTTGAAAAAATTACAAAAAGTGGTTTAAAATATATTGATTTTTAAAGTTGGGCACGACTTATGAAACAAGCTATAACACCATATTCCTTATACACCACTTGGCGTGACGGGGGTACTTTACTATTTTTTAAAATATAGTTTAATGTTACTGAAGTTTAATGTAACTACAGTTTAATGTTACTACAGTTTAATGTTACTATAGTTTAATGTTACTGCAGTTTAATGTTACTATAGTTTAATGTTACTATAGTTTAATGTTACTGCAGTTTAATGTTACTGCAGTTTAATGTTACTATAGTTTAATGTTACTGCAGTTTAATGTTACTACAGTTTAATGTTACTGCAGTTTAATGTTACTATAGTTTAATGTTACTGCAGTTTAATGTTACTACAGTTTAATGTTACTACAGTTTAATGTTACTGCAGTTTAATGTTACTGCAGTTTAATGTTACTATAGTTTAATGTTACTATAGTTTAATGTTACTACAGTTTAATGTTACTGCGGTTTAATGTTACTACAGTTTAATATTACTACAGTTTAATGTTACTACAGTTTAATGTTACTGCAGTTTAATGTTACTACAGTTTAATGTTACTGCAGTTTAATGTTACTACAGTTTAATGTTACTACTATACTACTTTATTCAGTAATTTAATTTTGCACACATCGAAGGAGCTAAAACTAACGCAGGGTCTTATATGCGTGCTGTGAGGGAATGTTCTCTGTCCCTGGCGACATTGCAAGTTAAATCATATTTGAGGTCATTAAGACGACTTTGTGAGGTGTGCGTGGCCGTGCGGCTAAAACCACTGTTCCGCTAGCTGAAAAGCTGACGTACGGTGTTCGAAGCTCGCGGTAGACAGAAAGGATTTTTACTATCGGGGGTGAAAGAAAAATCCTGAGTCGCACACGTCGTGGCGACTGCTCTGACCGAGCGGCCTTTATCCCTCTGGTTCTATCGTTGCCCCCCCTCCTCCCCTCCCCCCCCCCCGACATACACCAACAATAGTACTATGTGTCGTAAAGATAGTTTTTTTTTTTTTTTAAAGACGACTTAATCAAATTGGTGCCAAAACTGAAGATTAAAAAAGGGACAATAATTAAAAAGAGGGAGAGACAAGAGAAGGTTCGCCCCGATTGCTAAACATCCTAGGTCCGCTCATGACATTTGATACATAATCCTTATGTTGATTATTTTTCAATAATTCGATAAACTGGTGAATGAATAGTTACTTAACTAGTTACTTATGACAACAATAATGGGAAGATATCATATTTAATTTATTTGTAAAAAGTATAACACCTTAAATTCCACCTAAAATATTTGTTAAAAAAGTAGTTGCATTTAACATTAATAAAGGATAATTTGACTGTGTGAATAACAATAATTTTACAAATTAATTTGATAACATTACAAACATGTATTAGAAGTGTTTTCTGAAATTGTCTCATCGAGACTGGAGTTCATGCACAGTAAGTGATATATTCTTAATGATTTGGGGAGATATGAGTTGGAGATTAATAAGGTAAGGTGAGAAATTAATGAGATAACGTGAGAAATTAATGAGAAGGGGCCTCGGTAGCTTAGGAAAAACCACTTCGACTGAGCTACCGACTTTCGGACAACCCGTTTTCGATTCCCGTTGCAAAAAGTGTGAGTTGTGCCCGTGATTGGAAACAAAATATATACACCCGCGGTCGACCCACCCGCTGCGGAGAAATGGGTACAAGGATAATACTTTGGGATGGTGAGGAATGCCGCCTCGCATCGTGAGTTTCAATGCTTGAAGCGACACTATCCAGAGGTCTCCAAAACTTCTGGATAGTCAGAAGTGCACATATGGGTGAAAACTCGCGTACTAAGACGCCGATTCAAGTCTCGTTCTTGACCTTTACCTTTACCTATCAATGAGATAGCGTTAAAGGAATTATGGGAAGAGTAAATCGAAATTGAGAGAAGTAGGGAAGAGCGTAATCAGGGATACGATGTGAATTAAAGTTATATATATTATATATAACTTTGTTTTACATTTCTATAATTATATTTTTATACAATTACTATTATATATATTATATGTTAGATATTATATATATATATATATATATATATATAGAGAGAGAGAGAGAGAATAGATATAGAAGAATATAAAGAAAAGAGAGAGGTGATGAAAGAAAGAAGAGCATGATAAAACAAGAAGAGAGGCGGTGACATTTAGAAAAAATCATCTCTGACAATTCTGAAGCAAAAAAAAAAGAAATTTAATTAGAAAAGCCGATTTGTTTTTCTTTCAACAAATATTTTATGTTCACAGCACACCTTCCACCCTTCTTCTCGATATGTGTGTAGTCGTTGATTTCTTCCCCGTCAAAAATTCTCACTAAATGTTACTTCTTCTATCGACGCTTACAGACAAGAAAATCACTGAAGTCTGTAGAAATGTGGTTTTACAGAAGAGTGTTGAGAATACCATGGACAACTAAGAAGAGTAATGAAAATGTTCTGAGAGAGGTCAAAGCAAAAAGAGAGGCAATTTCCAATATTAGGAAGAAACTATCATCACTTTTTGGCCATGTAATGAGAAGAGAACAGCTGGAATATATTGTAACAACTGGGAAAATTGAGGGACGAAGAGATAGAGGAAAGTAAAGAGAAAAGATACCAGATACAGCTTAAGAGAATGGCTTGGCAGAAGGTCAACAACTGAAATGATAAATAACTGTCGAGATCGAAAATTGTGGAGAGACATGATCACCTACGCCAGCAGGCCCGGTACTTGATGATGATGATCGACACGTATGTTTACAATCCAATAACCAGAATTAAAGCACTTGACCACTGCCCAAAGACAGCTTCTGTACGGCGTCATTCAGAGTCCAACAAGGGAAGCGCTGAAATCTGGCACTGATACACAAGGGATACATAGCCTCACACCGCCGCAGTGTTTGTCCAGCAAACAAGGTCACCGGGGTTGAGAAATATGCCAGCTTGGTCGAACGGGCTGATTCTGTTTTATCTGATGGGTGTTGCAAATTGTGCTAAATATCGAGGCATACAAAGAGACTTCTGTGAACACAATCTTCGTTCGTAGCTCCTAAAGGGGGTTTATATACTTGTTGTTTCACAAATTTGGCAAAATGTTATTACATACTCGTATATCTTCTTACTGAAACACTCACTGTCCTACTTGGTACTATTTCAAGTATTGAAATATACAATGAAAGAAGACAATGAACCGACATATGTGCACTCAGGACAAATTCATAGGAGACTAGACCCTTCATAGCAGACAACGGGTGGAACTGATCAAGAACTCACTGTGCCTTTCGCGCCCCCCCTTCCCCCTCCCCCCCCCCCCCCCAATCGTTGTAGCCCTGGAATAAAAAAAGTAGTCTGGCCAGAGAAATAAGAACATTCCTTACTCATTTGAACAGAAGTTAACATAATACCTTAAAACGACTTTTTGAAGACTTTGTATTTGATAAAGAGGTGCGGATATCGTAAACGTCCACACAACATTAATTACGTACATTTAGCACCACCTTTAAGGTCAAGCGACTTAGTGAAGCAATCGTTTGGATATATAGCGGTATAAGACTAGATATAACTTCCTGAAACACTCATCAACTTCCTCTCACGCGCATGCGTTAGTCACTCGTACTGTGTTCAATTTTAAATGTTAGCATTTTAAGGGAAATCGGTCAATTAAATCAATTGCAGATGCATTCTCTTATTGTTGTACAGTCAACGCCTCCAGTATCTCTTCTCCATTCATGCATTGAGACCCCACCACTAGTGCCCTTTTAAGTCACGCATCTGCTCTTTCATAATGAGACGTTATCCGGACACTGAGCACCCTCTTCCACTCTCAATATGCTTCTGTGTGGTACTTTCTCAGACGGTGCCCCTTCAGTTGTCATTTGTTCTCCCCGAAAATATTAATGTATTTTTTTTTTTAACACCCAGCGGTGGGGCAAGTGAGGACAAGATGGGTATGAGTAAAACAATTACAAAGAATGAACAATAAGAAATAGGTTTGAAAATGTTGTCGACAATGATAATGAAATCTATGATGATTGTCGTTATGAGGTTGGTAGTAATAGTGATGGTAAATATGTAATAATGTTGTTATCAAACTATCAATTCGAACATCAATTTTTTTTCAAGTTCAAAATATTAGCACAGTTTGTTATATTCCCGCGTGTGTGATGAAATATGCAGCTATTAAGGTAAAAAGTAAAGAGCCCCGCATTGGAATATGGTGTTAGGGACCTTAAATTTTACAGACCTTCAGCACAGGATTTTTGGGGTAATGTGGTCGATATTACGCCAGTGCCGCTTTACTTTCCCAGAAAAAAAGTCGGTACCCATTTAAGGCTGGGTGAACCCGGAAGCCGTCGGTTGGGATCGAACCTACTTCTTGTCCTTCTAGTCCAGTTAACTAACCACTGAGCTATCGCGGCTATGCAGCTATTATCTTATGATTTACATAAATTATATTATGTATAACAATTTGGTATCAATATGACAATCGAAGAGATAAATGATTTAGGAGAGCTGGGAGTACAAGTCATAACAAAGCTACTCAATGACATATATAACACTGGACACATACCCGAAGATCTACTAAAATCTGTTTTTGTAGCCATACTGAAGAAGTCAGGCGTCACTGATTGGGAAGACCATCGCACTATTAGTCTCATGAGCCATATGACGAAAATATTACTAAGGATCATCATGAGACGTGTAAGAAACAAAATAAAACCAGAAATAAGTGAGGAACAATGTGGATTTGTGGAAGGAAATGGCACTAATAATGTAATATACATCTTAAAAACATTGATAGAAATATCAATAGAGGTAAAGGAAGATCTATATATGTGCTTTATAGACTAAACAAAAGCATATGACAAAGTAAAGCATGTGGAAATAATCAATATGCTGGAAAAATTAAACATTGATAGCAAGGATCTGCGAATCATAAAAAAATATGTACTGGCACCAAACAGCAGCTATACGAATTAGCAACCAAACAGGACAATTCTAATATATAAAACAAGTAGTCAGACAAGGCTGTGTTCTGTCGCCGGGTTTGTTTTCACTTTACAGCGAACATATTATGAGATCAATAGTAGACAAAAAATGAATTGAAGTCAATGGTCACAACATAAATAATTTGCGATATGCGGATCACACAGTCTTAATAGCACAGAAAGGGAATAAGCTACAAGAAATGATAGACGTAATAGTAAAAGAAAGCAACAAGAAAGGTCGATGTCTGAATAGTAAGAAAACAGAAGTAATGGTAATATCGAAGAAACAATCATCACCAGCATGCTGCATAAAAATAAACAGGACAAATTTGAAACAAGTGCAATGTTTCAAATACTTGACCACAATAATTACATCAGATAGAAGATGCATAACAGTAATAAAAAGCAGAATAGCTCAGGCCAAAATAGCATTTCAGAAAATGAAAAATATCTTATGCAACAAATCTATGTCAAAAGAAGTGAGAAAGAGAGCTCATCTGTGCTATATAGAACCAATTCTGACCTATGGAAGCGAATCATGGACAGTAGAAAAACAAATGAAAAGACTATTAGAGGCCACAGAGATGGGATTTCTCAGAAGAATGTTGAAAGTTTCCCTGGACAGCTAAAAAGACCAATGAGGAAGTTCTCAAAGAACCAACACAAAAAGGGAGCTCTTAAAAAAGATCAGAAAGAAACAATCTACATTTTTCGGGCACATCATGAGAAGAGGAAAGTTGGAATACTTGGTTACAACTGGCAAAAAAAAAGGAAAGAGAGATCGCGGACAACAAAGAGAGAAAAAAACTTGATTATTTTGGTGTCATGGCATGGAAAACAGTCAACAACAGAACTGATACGAAGCACTGTAGATAGAAAATTGTGGAAGGACATGATCGCCTACGCCAACCGGTATGGCACATGATGATGATGATGATGATCTACAGGAATTGTCTGAGTTTGTCCATACATAGTGACGTTAAGAACAAGTGTAGATTGGTTCATTAGAAAGAACATATTCAATCTTCTTAATGTAGATATTGAGCAGTAATTAATGCATTCACATCTGTGCAGCTCTTAAGGGTTCGACTCATGTTGCTGACAAGTTAATTTTCTTTCGCTCATCGATTCGGCCGTTGAGTTCACTCAACACGGGGACCATAATTAACATCGGAAAAGATAGGCACATGATGTATTGGCAATCATTTGGCCCATGCATGTATTTGTGCACATCGGAGAAACAGGTGCGTTAACACCATGCTGGAGCCGAGGTAGAACAGTAGATAGTGAACAGGCAAGTTAGTAGATACTGAACAGGCAAGTTAGTAGATACTAAACAGGCAAGTTAGTAGATACTGAACAGGCAAGTTAGTAGATACTGAACAGGCAAGTTAGTAGATACTGAACACCTGAAGCCTGCCGGTGGCTTCAGGACCCAACTATAAATGAGTTCCAGGAATTTTTATCTTCTGGGAAAGTAGCACGGCATTGAAGTAGCACGGGACTGAAGAAGCACGGCAGTGAAGTAGCACGGTACTGAAGTAGCACGGCCTGAAGTAGCACGGGACTGAAGTAGCACGGCACTGAAGTAGCACGGCTTGAAGTAGCACGGCACTGAAGTAGCACGGCACTGAAGTTGCACGGCAGTGAAGTAGCACGGTACTGAAGTAGCACGGCTTGAAGTAGCACGGCACTGAAGTAGCACGGCTTGAAGTAGCACGGCCTGAAGTAGCACGGGACTGAAGTAGCACGGGACTGAAGAAGCACGGCAGTGAAGTAGCACGGTACTGAAGTAGCACGGCACTGAAGTAGCACGGCTTGAAGTAGCACGGCACTGAAGTAGCACGGCTTGAAGTAGCACGGCACTGAAGTAGCACGGCACTGAAGTTGCACGGCAGTGAAGTAGCACGGTACTGAAGTAGCACGGCACTGAAGTACGGCACTGAAGTAGCACGGCTTGAAGTAGCACGGCACTGAAGTAGCACGGCACTGAAGTAGCACGGCTTGAAGTAGCACGGCACTGATATAGCACGGTACTGAAGTAGCACGGCACTGGAGCAGCGCGGCTTGAAGTAGCGCTGATGACGTTAACGTGTGTGATTTTTACAGAAAAAAGACATTTCATTCCCTAAACGTCACGTTTTATATTGGACGGAATTCTCCCTCCCTCTCTCCTTCTCTTTTTTTCTTTCTTCTCCCTTAAACTGCCATCATACTATCTAAAAGTCTGAAGTGAGACATGTATTCCCAACTTATGAAGATAAACTAAACATTTGAGGTTCATGCAACCGAACCTAGGCGGTGTTGTTCCGTAAATAAAGTCACATAAATGGGCCAGTATCTGGATGTATGGAAACTTTTGTCACAATCAAACAAGGACTGTTTTGTATAAGGACTCTATACAAGGTACAAAAACCGGTTAAGTCCTAGTTTACGGACATTAATTAAAGTGATCTCACCTAAGTTGGCGTCACAACAAGACTACAGTGGTTTTCATATACTAAAAGATGTCTCTGCTCACCAATGTTCATCACTAATGCAATTTATTTTATTCCTGGGTTAGGAACAGGGTTTGGGTTTGGGTTCGGGTTTGGGTTTTGGCAAGGTTTTTGGGTTAGGGGTGGGATCTGGGTTACTTTCAACGACAGATTAGAACCACCTCATAAAGTATAATGTTGCTCAAGTGGACATTACTCTTCGGAACTGAAATAATGTTGTGTCCCTAAGCCACGACTTTATCCAATGACCCTAAAAAACAAGTTAAACCTGCAAGCAAACTTGATTCTCAAGTGAGCATTTAGTGAACAGAAAGCAATAATTACATGAAGAAAACAGTACCAATTTTTAAAAAAACTTCTGGTTGTGAACATGATTTTTCCCAACGTATCAAGGCACCCGGGGCGTGCCCAGTTAATACGGACTGTAATCACGCCACTGTTGACAATCACGAGTGCCACGTACCAAGAGATGTGGAAATGTGATCTTGTATTATTTTTGCAACATAATCTGGATTGCCAGCATGACAGAAAGTCTTGGCCTAGTGTTAGTTCTGGACTGCACTGAGCTAGGCACGAGAAGGAGATGTGCATGATAGTAGCCTGCGAGTTGGGCAGATTTGCTTTGAGACGATCTTGAGTACACAAACAAATCAGGCAGAGACTCGTTCAGAAAAGTCCTTCGTATTTTGCTTGAGACCATCCAGGGCTGAAATGGAGAGCGAGTGGCCGAATGAAACAAAACTTGTCTTGCTACAAAGTTGACGCGAGTTTTATCAACAGAAGTGTCAATAAAAGTTGTTTATTTCGGGAATTAAATAGAAACTTTAACATAAATAATATAATTCGACTGCACTGGGATTGCGACCTTAACCATCCAGTCGTACATAAATCCCTGAAATCTTGTACCTCAGCGCAGCCATACACACATTTTTAATGAAGGCAAAGCATGTGTGCTGAAGGATTATTATCTTTTTTTAGTCGCAGTCAATTTTGAAGGAGCCGTATTTACTGCTGAGTGATGTTTGGTGTATTATTGGGTGAATTTGACTGAATTTTATTGGAGTCGGGGTCATAATGTCGAAGTCGAATGATTCTATCTATCTATTGACCTTTCGAGCCGTAACCGGCCCATAGGGCGTAGACCAAGATACACCTTCTCCTATATGGATTTTTTTGTTCTAGCAGTTTTCTTTAAAGATATTTTATCAAATCTCGCCATCTGTCTCTGTTCTGTGCAAGCAGTTCTATCTCATTGAGGGAGCCGACTCCTGCTGCTCTTGCCTCTCTCATCAATGTTCTTCTCAGTGTCTCCCTGGGTCTTCCTCTTTTACTTTTACCTGTTGTTTCCCATATGAGGGCTTGCTTTGCTATTCGGTTATTATCTCTTCTCATCACATGTCCAACGTATGACCATCGTCTTTTCTTTATTACTGAAGATATTAGTGGTTGATTGGCGATTTCTCTAATTTCCTCATTTGTTTTGAATTCGTTCCATGCTATACCAAGTATTTTCCTTAGACATTTATTTTCAAATGCGTTCAACTTTGTTTCTATATCTCTTGTTGTTTTCCAGCTTTCACACACATACGTAAGGGTTGATAGTACATTTGATTTGAATAGCCTAAGTTTTGTGTTTGTGCTGATAAGTTTTGATTTCCACAACTTTTCAAGGCTTCTGAAAGACATTGCTGCTTTAGCTATTCTGATTTTAATTTCTTTGCTCGTATCCCCTTCTCGATCAATGTGACTTCCAAGATAGATAAAGTGATCGATCTCTTCTACTGGTTTGTTTTCCATGTATATTTTGTCACCTGTTGGAATTAAACTAGTCATGACTTTAGTCTTTTCATGATTGATCTCAAGCCCAATTTTGCTGGCTATTGATGATAGTTCATTTGTGTTTTCCTGCATCGTTTTTATCTGACTGCTGATGAGGACTATGTCATCAGCAAAGTCGAGGTCCTCCAAAAGGTCTCCTTGTATCCATTCGATGCCTTTATTACCAGTGCAGCATTTCTTCATTATGAAGTCCATAACAATTCCAAATAACAAGGGCGATAAAATACATCCTTGTTTAACCCCAGTTTCTATTGGGAAACATTCGCTCAGTCCTTCCTCTGTTCGAACTGCACATGTGTAACCATCATACATGTCTTTGATAATATTTATGATTTTTGATGGTAAACCATATTGCTTCAGAATTTTCCACAAAGAATCTCTATGAATACTATCAAATGCTTTTTTGAAGTCGATGAAGTTAAGTTATTGGTTATTGGTTATGGAAGGCCTCGGTATCACAGCAAACGAATTAAAATCCATAATTGCTCAACCGCCCGTGCCAGTGGAATCATCCGAATTACTAATTCATCTCCCAAACAAAGAAAGGTAACTGTAGTCCCCATCGTAGCAGTCTCAGCACACGCCAAAAGACATAAGGCGAAACCGCGCAGAAAGTGAACACAGTCAACTGTTCCCTGTCATACGATATCATCATTCATCGTAAACAAGCGGGATATCGAAGTAGGATCAAAACGGATGAGACACACAGCTCACGGTGTGCACAGAGCACTTAACTCAGTAGCTCCTGCAACAAGCCGGACTTGGAATATGAGGAAACTGCAAGAAGGAACACTTTTCAGACATAGCCTTCATGGTTCCTGCCGCCTATCCACCATATACCATGGAGAGATGAAGTTAAGTACAAAAGGTTTTTGCTTTTCAATGTGTTCCTCCAATATAAGTCGTAGAGTGAAAATGTGGTCAATACAGCTTCTCCCTTTTCTAAACCCAGCCTGTTCTTCACGCATTACTGTATCTATTGAATCCTGTATTCTATTTAGGATGATTTTGCAGAATAACTTTGAGGCAACTGACAAAAGTGTCACGCCTCTCCAGTTGTTACAATCTCTAAGATTGCCCTTTTTTGGGATCTTAACAATGATTCCTTTTTTCCATTTATGAGGCGTCTTCTCTGTTTTCCAAATGATGTTGAACATTTTTTGGAGATGTATTAGATTATGGCTATCAATTGCCTTGAGGATCTCAGCTGTTAACTTATCCTCTCCAGCAGCCTTGTTATTGGTCATAAGCTTTAAGGTGGTTTCTATTTCACTCAAGGTGAAGTCATCTAAATTTACATTTAATTCTGCTGCTGGTGTTTCAGTTTCAAAATCTATTAAACTGTGGGGTAGTGGACGGTTAAGAATTTCTTTGAAGTGTTCCGCCCAACGGGCTTTTATGTCTGCGCTTGTTGTTAGCATTGATCCAGATTTGTCTAGAATTGGTGTTCCACTGGATGTATAGGTGTTTGTCAGCATCTTTTGCACAGTATAAAGAGTTCTGCTGTCTCCTGTAATTGCAGCTGTTTCTGCTTTCTCTGCCAAATTGTCTATATAAGCTCTTGTATCTCTTCTTGCTGAACTTTTCACTTTGTTGTCTAATTCTTTGTATGTTGCTTTTGCCAGAACCTTTCCAAGATCTGTCTTTACATTAGTCATGGCTCTCTTCGCTTCTCTTCTTTCTTTGATGTATTTCCACGTGGTGTCTGAGATCCAAGCTCGTTTTTCCATTTTCTTCAGTCCAGCACTTGCTTCTGCTGCTGTCATTAGTATTTTGCTCTGTGAGTCCCACATCTCATTGATATCTAAGTCTATTTCACCGAGTGCTGTATAACAATTACTTAGCTCTATGTTAAACTTTTCCTTTATGGCTTCATCTTTCAGTTTATGACTATCAATTTTATGTGTAATTGACCTCTTCTGTTGGTTTCTAAATTTTAATCTTATTTTCCCAATGCACAGGTTGTGGTCACTATTAACATCAGCACCTCTGTAAGCTCTTACATCTATTAATGATGATCTGAATTGTTGTTTAATACATAGGTGGTCAATTTGATTGGAGGTTCTATCATCAGGAGATATCCATGTTGTTTTGTGAATATTTTTGTGTGGAAATAATGTCCCACCTATAACTAAATTTTCTATTAAACATAATTCTATTAATCTTTCTCCATTCTGACTAGTATTATCACAGCCTTCTCTCCCCATCACATGTTCCACTCCTGCGTTATCTTGTCCTACTTTGGCGTTGAAGTCTCCCATTACAATTAAAAGATCGTGTTTTGGTATTTTGTTTATAAGTTGTTGCAGTTGGTTATAAAAATCGTCCTTAACTTCATCATCAGCTTCGTTAGTAGGCGCATAACATTGAATAATTGAAAGTCTTCCATGTTTTGTTTTGTAGCGTGTTCGTATCAGACGGCTATTTACCGGTTCCCATTCTAATAAACTTCTTGCAGCTATGTCTGTCATCATTATGCCTACTCCTTCACGGTGTTTTCCATCTTCCCTTCCAGAAAAAACTACTATTTTATTATCAACAGATCTCCTACCTGTTCCAAGCCAGCGCATTTCGCTTAATCCTAAAATATCTAGATCGTATCTATCCATCTCGCTCGCGACCTGTGCATGTTTCGTCGGAGCGGCCATTGTTCGAACATTCCAGAATCCTATTTTTGTTGTTGTTTTAGGGCCGAAAAAACTATCACAACTATCTACTGCTAATTTACACATTCTGTATCAGGTCTACGTTTCATTAACAACATCGTTTTTACGATAGCGGCTTGTTAAACCTCTGATCAACGGTTATATACCAAGCCGGAGAAAAATAATTCCTCCATTTTGGAAACAACCGAAAACGATCCAGCAAATGTTATGTAGAGCCAGTCTTAACATATGGATGCGAACCATGGACAATAGGACAACAGACAAGAAAATTACTGGAGTCTGTAGAAATGTGGTTTTAGAGAAGATGTTGAGAGTACCATGGACAGCTAAGAAGAGTAATGAAGATGTTCTGAGAAAGATCAAAGCAAAAAGAGAGCTCATTTCCAAGATTAGGAAGAAGCAATATCATTTTTTGGCCATGTAATGAGAAGAGAACAACTGGAATATATTGTAACAACTGGAAAAATTGAGAGACGAAGAGATAGAGGGCAGCAAAGAGAAAAAATAACAGACAGCTTAAGAGAATTGCTTGGCAGAAGGTCAACAACAGAAATGATAAATAGATGCCGAGATCAAAAGTTGTGGAGTGACATGATCACCTACGCCAGTAGACCGGGTACTTGATGATGATGATGACGATGTCTGTTTGTGTTAATTGTCAATCAAACACGGGTGCATAGGAAGGTTAAGTAGCGTTCAAAACAGAACTCCCCCTCCCCCCTCCATTTGGACCAAACCTTTATCAAAGATTGAATAGGTAATTGGTAACTCTGTAGAATCACCCAGGGTATCCATGCTGACTGCAGGATCTTTCGTCTGGTTAATAAGAATGAGATTCTGGGTAACAAGAGGTGGCGTGTAGTTGAGGCTCTGGTTAACAAGAGGTGGCGTGTAGTTGAGGTTAATATAATCGGATTAAATGTCATCTTGCATTTCAACTAGCGTGATAAATTCCTCTCTAAAGAGTGTTATTCCAGTTCTGGAAGGAAACTTCAAAAAACTCTCACCGCTATATGTCCTTATGTTTATCAATGGTCTGTTACGAAAAACACAAACTGAGACTTCCATAACGCCAACCTTTGACAATAGAATTATATTCTCATTACAACGTGACATGAACATGCGCTGATCACAAATATCAAACGAAGTTGACATATTCACGCTACACGACTCCATATTCAAAGAAAACAAACATAAACCACTCGGTAACAGACGTTGGTTATCTGTGTGTGTGTGTGTGTGCATATACATTAATCGACTGAGCTTTATACCTCAGGACCAATCGGATCGAGGACCGTCGATTTATAGTAACTAATGCAATACGTTATCACGCGTGTTGAGACATGTTCAATGATGACCCCCTCCCATTCCGGAAGTGACCCCTCAGACTGAGCCAAGTGCTCATAGATTGTCTTCACAGTCTATTTTCACAATCGACGTATCTCTAAACGACACGTTGGTTACACCATCGGAGAATACCTATCCTTTTAGAACAGTGTTTAAGGCTACGCTAAACTACGGGAAGGGCGCGAAAACGGGAAAATTGACGGTCGCTCTGTTCTACAAAGGCACAGCGGGCCACCACAATAATATGAAAGGAAATGATGGATTTAAAACACGACGCAATTTGACTTCGGGTAGTAAAGAGGTTGAAATGATGGGCCGTTTGCACTCTGATGTCTTTGTGCAGGATCGTTACATGTTAAACAGAGTCGATGTAAAGACCAAACTCACTCCCTCTAAGGATGTGTTCAACATAATTGTTCATGATAGGTATGTGGGTTATATGAGTGTTATGACCGACGCCGCGCTCGTGGTCAGGAAAGCTAAGCTCAACCCCGCGATTTCTCTGGCCCACGAAAAGGCTCTTCTAAGCGAGAATACTCGGTACCCGATCAAAAGGGTTACCATCAAAACATTTTCCATCGCTAGCGGGATGTTCTCCCACAGTCAAGACAATTTATTTTTGTCTCAAACACCAACACGTATAGTGATAGGTCTGATTACCGCCAGTGCCTTTAATGGTGTTATACCGCTAACCCGTTCAATTTTCAACACTTTGGTTTGATTTATATGAACCTGACGGTCGACGGGAGATGTATTTTCGGAAAGCCTCTAACTATGGACTTTGAACGAAATCAATACACGAGAGCCTTCTTTGGTACAAATTTGGCCATGGGTCTGATTGGTAAAAACGCTTGGAATAACATTGATTATCGAGAGTTCAAGGATGGATTTTGTCTATTTGGTTTTGACCTCTCCTTCAGCGTACTAGAGGGTCCCACTTTGAGCTAGCCACAAGCGGGCCCTCGTCGATAGAGCTCAAGTTCGCCGCTCCCACAATTACTCCCCTTCAAGTTATCGTCTACGCCGAGTTGGACTCAGTACTCGAGGTGTCCAAGACACGCCAGGTTCTAGCAGACTACGGCGTTTGAGAGAAAGAAAATGAACGAGGGGGAGATTTACAATCTTTTGATGTCGGATATTTTCATTCGAAGTTGTTCCCTTGTTAGTGTCCTTCCACGAAACTACTTACCGCCCAGTATAGACCCAACCGCGACTTCAGCCTTTGCCATAAACACCGACCCTGTCCACAAACCTGGTGAGCATTGAGTGGTCCTCTTTTACAACGGTCTCGGAGAATGTGAGTATTTCGATTCCTACGGTTTACCTCCCAGACACGTGGATATTTTAAACTTTATCGAGCGAAATTCACACGTTCCATTCGTCTACATCCCACGGGTGTTGCAAGATTTGTTTAGCAATACGTGTGGTCTATATTGTGTTTCTTAAATAATTTTTAAGAGTCGTGGCGCGAAGATTAATAGAATTCTCATGCCTTTTTCGTCGAGACAATACATTAACGACCGTATCATTTATCGTTTGCTCACCCCGTGAATATTTCGGCTTCGGGGGCTAATGGATGCCCAAATTCATCAACTGGACAGTAGCATATATTTTGTTTTATAGACATTTAACACAAAAAGTTAGTACCACCAAAACAGGAGGGAGGAAGCCCAAACTGTTAAAATTAATAAATTCAATAACCGGACAATAATATATTTTAAAATATCTGTTCTCTGCTGTATTAATAAAAAAAGCAGCGAAATTAAATATAGAAAGCATTTGTTTTATTTGACTTGTTTTAACTTGAATGTGAAAAGAGAAAAGAGAGAGAGAGAGAGGGAGAGAGAGAGAGAGTACATGTGGGTGGTCATGGTGATGATGATGATGATGATGATGATGATGATGATGATGATGATGATGATGATGATGATGATGATGATGATGATGATGATGATGATGATGATGATGAGACGAACACTCAAAAGGGAAAACACCCTTTTCTCCATTTTTAGAATCATCACATCCAACACGTTATTTAAATTTCCACACCTGGTCTTATGGTCATCCGATATCAGCAAACAGATACCCTTATGGGATAACACTCAACCACACTTACAATCGAGATAACCACTAAATCAGGTACTCCCTTCCTCAAAATATAAACACATGACAGACAACATATTCACCCATGCAATACCGCTTTTCCCAAATTTTAGAACCAGGACACGCTATTATATTTGAAAAGTAAACATTCGCCTTACAGCACGTCGCCGTCACCCCGGTGGTCAGTGAACCCAATCATATACGCGTTACTTGTCATGTGTTCAGCTGATAGAGGCCTACGATGTAGGTTCCGGCCAGTTCATACCCCAGTCTTATACGGGCGGGCTGCATGTTTTATTTAAGAGTAACACTTTAAAACTCTCAATGTTATTATTTTGTTAGAGATCGAAAGTTGTGGATGATCACTCTACACCAACCGGTACTTGATGCTGCTGATGAGGGTATGCTGGGGTATAATGTCTCTGTCATACAGGTTAAAGGAGGTATTTATCTAATTATTTTTTGATATATAACACGTGTTACAGTAAAGCTATGGACTAACACTAAAAACCTATAAAGTGAGTAGAGAGAGAGAACAAGTCACTATGTTTCTCTTTTTTTTTGAACACGCGTTTTAATTTGTTCTAGTTCCCCTAACAAGGACAACGGTACCCGTCAGAATTTAAATCCCTAACAATACCACATTACACCACGAGACGCCCGCACCTGTCAACCACAGCCGACCCAGTGCGGGCGAGTCACGGGTCACAGGTCACCGGCCAGAGTGGTCACTGCCAGAAAAAATGTGCAGCGCGTGCGAGTAACGGGTCACAGGTCACCGTCCGGAGGGGTCACCGCCAGAAAAAATGGGCAGACATGTTTTATATAGGCCCTAATATAAATTGTGTCTGCACGTTTGGCGTATGTACACCTGTTTTCCTAACTACTACCGAATGCGTAGAGCCGAAAAAGGTACATACATTACAACTTGCTGTAAATCATCACACAACACATGTAATTAAAGCCATTTTAAGATCTGATGATGTAGAGGAAGAATCTATTAAACCATTTTAAGATCTGGTGAGGTAGATGAAGAATTAATTAAAGCCATTTTAAGATCTGGTGAGGTAGATGAAGAATCAATTAAAGCCATTTTAAGATCTGATGCATTTTAAGAGCCGGTGAGGTAGAGGAAGAATCAATTAAAGTCATTTTAAGATATGGTGAGGTAGAAGAAGAATCAATTAAAGCCATTTTAAGATCTGGTGAGGTAGGGGAAGAATCTATTAAAGCCATTTTAAGATCTGGTGAGGTAGAAGAAGAATCAATTAAAGCCATTTTAAGAGCCGGTGAGATAGAGGAAGAATCAATTAAAGCCATTTTAAGATCTAGTGAGGTAAAGGAAGAATCAATTACAGCCAATTTAAGAGCTGATGAGGTAGAGGAAGAATCAATTAAAGCCATTTTAAGAGCCGGTGAGGTATAGGAATAATCAATTAAAGCCAATTTAAGAGCCGGTGAGCTAGAGGAAGAATCAATTAAAGCCATTTAAGAGCCGGTGAGCTAGAGGAAGAATCAACTAAAAAGCCATTTTAAGATCTAGTGAGGTAAAGGAAGAATCAATTAAAGCCAATTTAAGAGCTGGTGAGGTAGAGGAAGAATCAATTAAAGCCATTTTAAGAGCTGGTGAGGTATAGGAATAATCAATTAAAGCCAATTTAAGAGCTGGTGAGGTAGAGGAAGAATCAATTAAAGCCATTTTAAGAGCCGGTGAGGTGAAGGAAGAATCAATTAAAGCCAATTTAAAAGCTGGTGAGATAGAGGAATAATCAATTAAAGCCAATTTAAGTGCTGGTGAGGTAGAGGAAGAATAACCCTGTGAACATAATCAACAAAAGGAAATTATCCCATGTCCTTATTGGTTGGTCTGGCTTTTGTCAAGAAGAATAAGAAATTATTGTGGTAGTAGTAATAGTAGTTAAGTAACAGTAGTGGTAGCAGTAAAAATATTAGTAGTAATATTTGTAATAATAACAATAGTACTAGTTAAATGCTACATTACGCTAACTGCAGTTACAGTTGTGATAGTTGTGGTGGTATTGATAGTAGTAGTAGTAGCAGTAGTAGCAGTAGCAGTACTAGTGGTAGTAGTATATGCAATATTATTGATAGTACTAGTAACTGCTGCAATAGACTAGTAGTAGCAGTTGTAATTGTAATAATGGAAGTAGCAGAAGTATTAGTAGTAGTACTAGTTGTAGTATATTCAGAAGAAGAAGCGTTTTTAATACTGTCATAGCAGCATTTAAGCTACGGTAAGATGGAGAAAGAGAAAGATAGAGGATTAGATGGAGAAGAGAGAAACAAGAAGGAGAAAGATAGAGGATTAGATGGAGAAGAGAGAAACAAGAAGGAGAAAAATAGAGGATTAGATGGAGAAGAGAGAAACAAGAAGGAGAAAGATAGAGGATTAGATGGAGAAGAGAGAAACAAGAAGGAGAAAGATAGAGGATTAGATGGAGAAGAGAGAAACAAGAAGGAGAAAGATGAAGATAAAGTTGAAGAAAATGAGAAATAGTGAGAATAAAAAATAATGTTATTGGTTATTGTTTATGGAAGGCCTCGGTCTCACAGCAAACGAATTAAAATCCATAATTGCTCAACCGCCCGTGCCAGTGGAATCATCCGAATTACCAACTCATCTCCCAAACAAAGAAAGGTAACTGTAGTCCCCATCGCAGCAGTCTCAGCACACGCCAAAAGACATAAGGCGAAACCGCGCAGAAAGTGAACACAGCCAACTGTTCCCCGTCATACGATATCATCATTCATCGCAAACAAGCGGGATATCGAAGCAGGATCAAAACGGATGAGACACACAGCTCACGGTGTGCACAGAGCACTTAACTCAGTAGCTCCTGCAACAAGCCGGACTTGGAATATGAGGAAACTGCAAGAAGGAACACTTTTCAGACATAGCCCTCAATGGTTCCATAAAAAAAAAAAAAAATAAAAAAAAAAAAAAATAATGCCAAGTTAGAAAAAAAAAATACACAAATAAAAAGGACCGGGAAACCACAGCAGCTTAGTAGTTAGTGAACGGGACAACTAAACACAAGTGAATGGGTTCAAATCTGATCGGCGATTTCCAGGTCCACCCAGTCTTAAATAGGTACCACTTTTTCTGGGAAAGAAAACAGCACTGACCTAATACTGACCACATTACTTTAAAAAATAATGTACTAAAGGCTTATTTCATCTTCTTCTTCTGCGACCATGGCTCATTCAGACTAGGACTCCGGACTCTCTTATGAAGGCAGTTGTCTGTTTAAGCGATTCGGTTGCCCTGTATAGTTTCTCTTCCAGGGAGATGGGTGTGGACCACATTGTCCTCTTCAGGCCTGTGTGCTGGGGGCAATCCTGTAGAACGTGTTTTGTTGCCATGTTATCCAGGGTACAGTGGCATTGGCTGGTAGTTCCTATTTTGATGTTGGTGAACATGTGGTTTCTCATTCTGTTGTGGCCAGTGCATAGGCGAAGTATGATGAATTCATCCCTACTTCATGGTTGGTCCATATGAAAACATTCGAGCACTACAATCATACGGCTATAAAGACCACCAGGTAGCGCCATTGAGCATATTGCTCTCTTTTTTTAAATCAGGTAAGCAGCTACAAGGGTATGAAGATAATGAAATAGAAGTAAAAGAGAAAGAATAGCAAATATATATAGAGAGAATAAAAGATAAGTAATTAAAGAGGAAGAATATTATTTCAAGAAGGAAAGGACATCAGAAAACAGAATAAAGGAAAGTATTAACAAAGGAAGATTTGACAACATCAATGGAAAAATCAATAGATTAAGAAGAAAGAAATGATGATAGAATGAATAGAAGAAGAAGAAGTGGGATGAGGAGGAGGCGAAGAAGAAGAAGAAATAATATGATGAGGAAGTTGACGAAAAAGAGGAAGAACTAGTAGCAGGAGGAGGAGGAAGCTTAGGAGGAGAAATGGTACAAGAAAAAAAGTCGAAAGAGGAGAAGAAAGTGGAAGAGGGGGAGAAGAAAAAGAGAAGGAAGAAGAAGAAGAAGATGATGATGATAATAATGATTATGATGATGATGATGATGATGATGATGATGATGATGATGATGATGATGATGATGATGATGGTGATGATGATATCACTTGAAGAATAACGCAAGCATCTGTTAAGCTTTCACACAACATATAAGACGTGTCGTTCTAGAAAGCGAATGCAAAAGGCCGGCACTCCTGGACATGCTTTCAAGAAATCCAGATAAACACAAGAGATCAGTTATACCCGAAGACAATAAAAGTGCCGTAATTTGTTTCCAGCGGCCAAGAACGGATGGCTAGAGAAGGTTAACAAAATTGTTCCTTTTCATCGGTCTCCAAGGAGGACAACTGTCTCACGGCGACAAGCAGATTTAGCTTCTTTTGGCGGACAGTAATTGTACTTGATTCCCGCTTGTCCACAGCTCGAGCTTTCAGGATTTCCACCAATCTCGAGAGCCTGTGTTTAAAAAGTTGAGAGAGAAAGAGAAAGAGAGAGAGAGAGAGAGAGTGGGAATTATGAAATGCGTGTGAATTCAGAAGGATCTGTTGATTATATTGATTTAAGATGTGTGAAAGTATCACGAGTTATGGAATATACAATTTTAATTTGTGGCTCAGTGGTTAGTGAACTGGACTACAAAGGACAAGAGGTGGGGTTCGATCCCAACCGACGGCTTCCGAGTTCACCCAGCCGTAAAGTTAAGTTAAACGGGCGTAATACCGACCACATTACCCCAAAAATCATATCCCGAAGGTCTATAAAAGTTATGGTCACTAACATCATATTCTCTATACGCCACTTGGCGTAACGGGGGTAAGTAAAAAAAAAAATAAAGTACCCCCGTCATGCCAAGTAGCGAATAGGGAATATTGTGTTAGTGACCATCAATTTTACAGACCTTCAGTACATGATTTTTGGGGTAATGTGGTCGGTATTACGCCCGTGCCGCTTACTTTCCCAGAAAAAAATCCGGTACCCATTTAAGGCTGGGTGAACCTGGAAGCCGTCGGTTGAAATTGAACCCTACCTTTTGTCCTTTGCAGTCCAGTTCACTAACCACTGAGCTACTGCGGCTCTCGTAACGGGGGTACTTTACTTTTTTTAAAAAATGCAATTAAACACAATGAAGAACATGTGGCAGAATACCTGCAAAACGGCCAAATTAAAATTACTGAGGACATGTATCTTCCCAATAGCATTATGTGGTTGTAAATCATGGACAAACAACAAAGAAAAACGTTTTTCTTCACGATTCATTCGAGAGAAAAATGCTACAGAAAAATCGTTACTTAGATAATGAAAAAGAGCGATGAAGACATTAAAAGAGAAACATTAAAAAGAGATGGCTTATAAATTATATTCTACAGAGGAACTTAAAATACTATGGCCAGCTCAAAATACGCAGAGAGCTGGAAAGAACAATAACGGAGGGCATGGTTCCTGGACGACTCATCAGGGACAGGTGCTCTTCCAAGAAGAAAATGGTTTCAAAACATCAAATAGATCTTGAACATGATAACAGAAGTGGGAGATCTGGCTAGCGACAGAGATTCTTTCAGACAGGCTGTGGTGAATGCAACGTTCTGTGGGAGATCTGGCTAGCGACAGAGATTCTTTCAGACAGGCTGTGGTGAATGCAACGTTCTGTGGGAGATCTGGCTAGCGACAGAGATTCTTTCAGACAGGCTGTGGTGAATGCAACGTTCTGTGGGAGATCTGGCTAGCGACAGAGATTCTTTCAGACAGGCTGTGGTGAATGCAACGTTCTGTGGGAGATCTGGCTAGCGACAGAGATTCTTTCAGACAGGCTGTGGTGAATGCAACGTTCTGTGGGAGATCTGGCTAGCGACAGAGATTCTTTCAGACAGGCTGTGGTGAATGCAACGTTCTGTGGGAGATCTGGCTAGCGACAGAGATTCTCTCAGACAGGCTGTGGTGAATGCAACGTTCTGTGGGAGATCTGGCTAGCGACAGAGATTCTTTCAGACAGGCTGTGGTGAATGCAACGTTCTGTGGGAGATCTGGCTAGCGACAGAGATTCTTTCAGACAGGCTGTGGTGAATGCAACGTTCTGTGGGAGATCTGGCTATAGATAGAGATTCTTTCAGACAGGCTGTGGTGAATGCAACGTTCTGTGGGAGATCTGGCTATGGATAGAGATTCTTTCAGACAGGCTGTGGTGAATGCAACGTTCTGTGGGAGATCTGGCTATGGATAGAGATTCTTTCAGACAGGCTGTGGTGAATGCAACGGTTTGTGGGAGATCTGGCTAGCGACAGAGATTCTTTCAGACAGGCTGTGGTGAATGCAACGTTCTGTGGGAGATCTGGCTATGGATAGAGATTCTTTCAGGCAGGCTGTGGTGAATGCAACGTTCTGTGGGAGATCTGGCTATGGATAGAGATTCTTTCAGACAGGCTGTGGTGAATGCAACGTTTTGTGGGAGATCTGGCTAGCGACAGAGATTCTTTCAGACGGGCAGTGGTGAAAGCAACGTTCTGTGGGAGATCTGGCTAGCGACAGAGATTCTTTTAGACAGGCTGTGGTAAATGCAATGTTATGTGGGAGATCTGGCTAGCGACAGAGATTCTTTCAGACAGGCTGTGGTGAATGCAATTCACCAATTAAAAAATAACAATTTGTGTAGCTAGACCTATAACATTGTTGTTGGTATCTTGAATAAGCTGTAGAATAAGAAGAACTCGGACAATTGTCTGGATGGAAATGTGCTTATCAAAAACAGCGAATTACTACAACCCTCAGCACAGCACGCATGTTGTTTGTAGTTTTCTGAGAGAGAACAATATATCTGGACGTGCCTCAGATGCTATTAAATTAGTTCAGTTAAGTGTGGTATAGTTAAAGTAAAGTTCCCTCGTCACGCCAAGTGGCGGCGTATGGGGAATATGGTGTTAGTGACCATAAATTTTACAGACCTTCGGCACATGATTTTTGGGGTAATGTGGTCGATATTACGCCCGTGCCGCTTTACTTTCCCGGAAAAAAATCCGGTACCCATTTAAGGCTGGGTGAACCCGGAAGCCGTCGGTTGGGTTTGAACCCTACCACTTGTCCTTTGTAGTCCAGTTCACTAACCACTGAGCTATCGCGGCTCCCTAAGTGTGGTATAAGCTAGAGAATAACATTTAGAAAAAGAAGTAAATTTACAGAGTAAGTGATGTTTATGCTAAATGATGATAATGGTAATGACGGTTATAGACGTGACGATGAGCAATATGATGATACCCAGATATTTCGTCAAGAAAATTAACAACAAGTTAAACACTCATTTAACAATTAATGAGGCATCAAGTGTGGTAACTACGGAAGCCAACTGAGAGTATTACACAACAGGCCCTTTTTGGGAACCCCCAAGGAAAAAGACAAAGAGGAAGACCAAGATATTCTAGGAGAAGACAGATGGAAGTTTAGATGAAGATGATGGGGAAGACACGGAATGATCTTAAAAGAATTGCAAGAAACAGAACGGCTTAGAAAGTATGTGTTGAAGACCTGTGCTCCACAAGGAGCTGAAAAGGTAGAAGAAGAAGAAGTGTGGTATTAATTCATAATTGAGCGTTATTAAGGAGGTCCAGGACTCACACGAAATGTTGTGACGTACAGATGGTGTAAGCTATATCCACCAGACCGCCGCTGTTGGCCAGACCACCGAACCGTGGGAACATTTGACCAATTTAAGAGAAAAAAAGGCACTACTGGTGAAGGAGAAGGTGACTGAAAGATAAGCTTTGGACATTTAAACAGCATGACTGTTCACCCCAGTATGCACTTACCTGAGTGCAGGGGGCCGCGGAGATCATTTAGTTAAGTGATTATCCATACCCGCGGCGAATTTTTACATTTTACACTGTAATCAGACATCAAATGAAAGTGTTCTTATCGCCTTTCAAGTATTTTTCTTATTTTCTCATGTTATTTTTTGTTTCATCAAAACTAAACTCTTGATATTATCATTGACATATTATTGTTACTCATCAAACTCTTCTTTCGTTTTTACTTTCTGGCAAACTCGATTTCTTAATCTATATTTTTCTCTTCCCGTTCCTCTTTTCATCGCTTTATTTATCCATGTTTTTCTTCTTTCCATCTTCCTCTTTATTTATTTCTCTCTTCTTCCTACTCTGTTTATTCATCCCTCGGTCTATCTATATTTTTTTAATCACTTCCCCACCCCCACCCCCCAGCTTTCCTACTCTTCTATCTTCCCTTCTAAATGGTATATAGATTGCATATACGTATATACACATAGGTGATAATAATATATATGTATGCATGAATAGTGCATCTTACAATCTTACAAAACGTACAATCTTACATATATCTGGGCAGTAATATAGATAAAGAGGGAGGAACAGAAAATGATGCCAAAATAAGGATATCAAAAGCGAGAGGAGCTTTCATTGTATTGGGAAACATATGGAAATCCAAAGAAATTAGGTTAAATACAAAAATAAAAATGTTCAACTCAAATGTTAAGTCGGTCCTGTTATATGGCTGTGAAGCATGGAGAACAACAAAATTGACAGTCACGAAGATACAGACTTTCATTAATGGATGCTTACGCAGAATAAAAGGATGGAAATGGCAGGACAAAATCACAATCATAGAATTATGGAAATGTACCAGTCAAATACCAGTGGATAAAGAGATACAGCGAAGACGATGGCGCTGGATAGGACACACACTACGGAACCCAACTGAGAGTATTACACAACAGGTCCTTTTTTGGAATCCCCAGAGGAAAAGACAAAGAGGAAGACCAAGGAATTCTTGGAGAAGACAGATAGAAGCATAGATGAAGATGATGGGGAAGACATGGAATGGTCGTAAAAGAATGGCAAAAAAACAGAACGACTTGGAAAATGTTTTTGAAGACCTATGCTCCACTTGGAGCTAAAAAGGTAGAAGAAGAAGATGAATATATATTCAGGTGGCGACTGAAGACAGACGTTCGTGAGGGTTGAGATCTGCTTACGTTAAACATCAGCAGCAATCGTGCGAAACAAGCACACGTTCCATATGTAGGTCACGGCTGAGGTGAGCGGGAAATATGGTTCGTATGCCAGATCAATGCCTATAAAAGTAACTGTTTCACTGCAAAAGGACAGAAAATCATAAGAAAAACAAAAAAAAAATAATCACGGATGGTAAAGATGACGCTACAACATTACAGTTTTTGTGTTGATGCTTTTAAGAGTATTGCTGCTAACTTGTCAGAATGGTGAAGTAAGATTAGGGCAGGATAATCTAGGAGAGAAAACAACTCAAGTAAATCGTGCAATTCTGAAGCTATCACTTCAAAAGTCAACCTCCAGCACAACACCCTCATCGATAGATCGACAGCAACATCATCATCATCCACGACAGATTGACATCAACATCCTCATCCTCGACAGATTGACACCACATCATCATCCTCGACAAATTGACACCAATATCATCATCCTGAACAGGTTGACACCAACATCATCATCCTGAAAAGATTGACACCAACATCATCATCCTGAACAGCTTGACAACAACACCATCATCCTGAACAGGTTGACACCAACATCATCATCCTGAACAGATTGTCACCAACATCATCATCCTGAACAGCTTGACACCAACATCATCATCCTGAACAGGTTGACACCAACATCATCATCCTGAACAGATTAACACCAACATCATCATCCTGTACAGATTGACACCAACATCATCATCCTCAAAAGGTTGACACCAACATCATCATCCTGAACAGATTGACACCAACATCATCATCCTGAACAGATTGACACCAACATCATCATCCTGAACAGATTGACATCAACATCATCATACTCGACAGATTGACACCAACATCATCATCCTTGACAGATTGACACAAACATCATCATCCTGAACAGATTGACACCAACATCATCATCCTGAACAGATTGACACCAACATCATCATACTCGATTGATTGACACTATCATCATCATCCTCGACAGATTGACACCAACATTATCATCTTGAACAGATTGACACCAACATCATCATCCTGAACAGATTGACACCAACATCATCATACTAGATAGATTGACACCAACATCATCATCCTGAACAGATTGACACCAACATCATCATCCTGAATAGATTGACACCAACATCATCATCCTGAACAGGTTGACAACAACATCATCATCCTGAACAGATTGACACGAACATCATCATCCTGAACAGGTTGACACCAATATCATTATCCTGAACAGATTGACACCAACATCATCATACTCGATAGATTGACACCAACATCATCATCCTCGACAGATTGACACCAACATCATCATCCTGAACAGGTTGACACCAACATCATCATCCTGAACAGATTGACACCACCATCATCATCCTGAACAGATTGACATAAACATCATCATACTCGCTAGATTGACACCAACATCATCATCCTCGACAGATTGACTTCAACATCATAATCCTGAACATATTGACACCAACATCATCATCCTGAACAGATTGACACCAACATCATCATACTCGATAGATTGACACCAACATCATCATCCTGAACAGATTGACATCAACATCATCATCAACTTCGACAGATAGACATCAACATCATAAACATCCTCGACAGATTGACACAAACATCATCATCCTGAACAGACTGACATCAACATCATCATCCTTAACAGATTGACATCATCACCCTGAACACATTGACATCAACATCATCATCCTGAACAGATTGACATCAACATCATCATCCTTAACAGATTGACACAATCATCATCATCCTGAACAGATTGACATCAACATCATCACCCTGAACAGATTGACACCAACATCACCATCCTGAACAGATTGACTCCAACATCATCATCCTGAACAGATTGACACCAACATCATCATCCTGAACAGATTGACACCAACATCATCATCCTGAACAGATTGACACCAACATCATCATCCTGAACAGATTGACACCAACATCATCATACTCGATAAATTGACACCAACATCATCATCCTCGACAGAATGACACCAACATCATCATCCTGAACAGATTGACACCAACATCATCATCCTGAACAGATTGACACCAACATCATCATCCTGAACAGATTGACACCAACATCATCATCGTGAACATATTGACACCAACATCATAATCCTGAACAGATTAACACCAACATCATAATACTCGATAGATTGACACTACATCATCATCCTCGACAGATTGACACCAACATCACCATCCTCGACAGATTGACACCAACATAATCATCCTGAACAGATTGACATCAACATCTTCATCATCATGAACAGATTGACACCAACATCATCATCCTGAAAAGATTGTCACCAATATCACCATCCTGAACAGATTGACACCAACATCATCATCCTGAACAGATTGACACCAACATCATCATCCTGAACAGCTTGACACCAACATCATCATCCTGAACAGGTTGACACCAACATCATCATCCTGAACAGATTGACACCAACATCATCATCCTGTACAGATTGACACCAACATTATAGTCCTGAAAAGGTTGACACCAACATCATCATCCTGAACAGATTAACACCAACATCATCATCCTGAACAGATTGACACCAACATTATCATCCTGAACAGATTGACACCAACATCATCATACTCGACAGATTGACACCAACATCATCATCCTTGACAGATTGACACCAACATCATCATCCTGAACAGATTGGCACCAACATCATCATCCTGAACAGATTGACACCAACATCATCATACTCGATAGATTGACACTATCATCATCATCCTCGACAGATTGACACCAATATTATCATCTTGAACAGATTGACACCAACATCATCATCCTGAACAGATTGACACCAACATCATCATACTAGATAGATTGACAGCAACATCATCATCCTGAACAGATTGACACCAACATCATCATCCTGAACAGATTGACACCAACATCCTCATCCTGAACAGGTTGACACCAACATCATCATCCTGAACAGATTGACACCAACATCATCATACTTGACAGATTGATACCAATATCATTATCCTGAACAGATTGACACCAACATCATCATCCTGAACAAGTTGACACCAACATCATCATCCTGAACAGGTTGACACCAACATCACCATCCTGAACAGATTGACACCACCATCATCATCCTGAACAGATTAAAACCAACATCATCATCCTGAACAGGTTGATACCAACATCATCATCCTGACAGATTGACTCCAACATCATCATCCTGAACAGATTGACACCACCATCATCATCCTGAACAGATTGACATCCAACATCATCATCATGAACAGATTGACACCAACATCATCATACTTGATAGATTGACACCAACATCATCATCCTTGACAGATTGACACCAACATCATCATTCTGAACAGATTGAGACCAACATAATCATCCTGAACAGATTGACACCAACATCATCATACTCGATAGATAGACACTTACATCATCATCCTCGACGGATTGACACCAACATCATCATCCTGAACAGATTGACAGCAACATCATAATACTCGATATATTGACACCAACATCATCATCGTCGCCCGATTGACACCAACACCATCATCATCCTGAACAGATTGACACCAACATCATCACCCTGTACAGATTGACATCAACATCATTATACTCGATAGATTGACACCAACATCATCATCCTCGACAGATTGACACCAACATCATCATCCAGAACAGGTTGACACCAACATCATCATCCTCAACAGATTGACACCAACATCATCATCCTGATAAGGTTGCCACCAATATCATTATCCTGAACAGATTGACACCAACATTATCATCCTGAACAAGTTGACACCAACATCATCATCCTGAATAGGTTGACACCAACATCATCATCCTGAAAAGGTTGACACCAACATCATCATCCTGAACAGATTGACACCACCATCATCATCCTGAACAGATTGACACCAACATCATCACCCTGAACAGATTGACATCAACATCATCATACTCGATAGATTGACACCAACATCATCATCCTCGACAGATTGACATCAACATCATAATCCTGAACATATTGACACCAACATCATCATCCTGAACAGATTGACATCAACATCATCATCCTCGATAGATTGACACCAACATCATCATCCTCGACAGATTGACACCAACATCATCATCCTGAACAGATTGACATCAACATCATCATCATCCTCGACAGATAGACATCAACATCATCATCATCCTCGACAGATTGACACAAACATCATCATCCTGAACAGATTGACATCAACATCATCAGCCTTAACAGATTGACATTATCACCCTGAACACGATGACATCAACATCATCATCCTGAACAGATTGACATCAACATCATCATCCTGAACAGATTGACATAAACATCATCATCCTGAACAGATTGACATCAACATCATCACCTTGAACAGATTGACACCAACATCATCATCCTGAACAGATTGACTCCAACATCATCATCCTGAACAGATTGACACCAACATCATCATCCTGAACAGATTGACACCAACATCATCATACTCGATAGATGGACACCAACATCATCATCCTCGACAGATTGACACCAACATCATCATCCTGAACAGATTGACACCAACATCATCATCCTGAACAGATTGACACCAACATATCATCCTGGACAGATTGACACCAACATCATCATCGTGAACAGATTGACACCAACATCATCATCCTGAACAGATTGACACCAACATCATCAACCTGAACAGGTTGACACCAACATCATCATCCTGAATAGATTGACATCAACATCATCATCCTTAACAGATTGACATCATCACCCTGAACACATTGACATCAACATCATCATCCTGAACAGATTGACATCAACATCATCATCCTTAACAGATTGACACAATCATCATCATCCTGAACAGATTGACATCAACATCATCACCCTGAACAGATTGACACCAACATCACCATCCTGAACAGATTGACTCCAACATCATCATCCTGAACAGATTGACACCAACATCATCATCCTGAACAGATTGACACCAACATCATCATCCTGAACAGATTGACACCAACATCATCATCCTGAACAGATTGACACCAACATCATCATACTCGATAGATTGACACCAACATCATCATCCTCGACAGATTGACACCAACATCATCATCCCGAACAGGTTGACACCAACATCATCATCCTGAACAGATTGACACCAACATCATCATCCTGAACAGATTGACACCAACATCATCATCCTGAACAGATTGACACCAACATCATCATACTCGATAGATTGACACTACATCATCATCCTCGACAGATTGACACCAACATCACCATCCTCGACAGATTGACACCAACATAATCATCCTGAACAGATTGACATCAACATCTTCATCATCATGAACAGATTGACACCAACATCATCATCCTGAACAGATTGACACCAACATCATCATACTCGATAGATTGACACTACATCATCATCCTCGACAGATTGACACCAACATCACCATCCTCGACAGATTGACACCAACATAATCATCCTGAACAGATTGACATCAACATCTTCATCATCATGAACAGATTGACACCAACATCATCATCCTGAACAGATTGACACCAACATCATCATCCTGAACAGCTTGACACCAACATCATCATCCTGAACAGGTTGACACCAACATCATCATCCTGAACATATTGACACCAACATCATCATCCTGTACAGATTGACACCAACATTATAGTCCTGAAAAGGTTGACACCAACATCATCATCCTGAACAGATTAACACCAACATCATCATCCTGAACAGATTGACACCAACATCATCATCCTGAACAGATTGACACCAACATCATCATACTCGACAGATTGACACCACCATCATCATCCTTGACAGATTGACACCAACATCATCATCCTGAAAAGATTGGCACCAACATCATCATCCTGAACAGATTGACACCAACATCATCATACTCGATAGATTGACACTATCATCATCATCCTCGACAGATTGACACCAACATTATCATCTTGAACAGATTGACACCAACATCATCATCCTGAACAGATTGACACCAACATCATCATCCTGAACAAGTTGACACCAACATCATCATCCTGAACAGGATGACACCAACATCATCATCCTGAACAGATTGACACCACCATCATCATCCTGAACAGATTAAAACCAACATCATCATCCTGAACAGGTTGATACCAACATCATCATCCTGAACAGATTGACTCCAACATCATCATCCTGAACAGATTGACACCACCATCATCATCCTGAACAGATTGACATCCAACATCATCATCATGAACAGATTGACACCAACATCATCATACTTGATAGATTGACACCAACATCATCATCCTTGACAGATTGACACCAACATCATCATTCTGAACAGATTAAGACCAACATAATCATCCTGAACAGATTGACACCAACATCATCATACTCGACAGATTGACACCAACATATCATCTTGAACAGATTGACACCAACATCATCATCGTGAACAGATTGACACCAACATCATCATCCTGAACAGATTGACACCAACATCATCAACCTGAACAGGTTGACACCAACATCATCATCCTGAACAGATTGACATCAACATCATCACCCTGAACAGATTGACACCAACATCACCATCCTGAACAGATTGACTCCAACATCATCATCCTGAACAGATTGACACCAACATCATCATCCTGAACAGATTGACACCAACATCATCATCCTGAACAGATTGACATCAACATCATCATCCTGAACAGATTGACACCAACATCATCATACTTGATAGATTGACACCAACATCATCATCCTCGACAGATTGACACCAACATCATCATCCTGAACAGGTTGACACCAACATCATCATCCTGAACAGATTGACACCAACATCATCATCCTGAACAGATTGACACCAACATCATCATCCTGAACAGATTGACACCAACATCATAATACTCGATAGATTGACACTACATCATCATCCTCGACAGATTGACACCAACATCACCATCCTCGACAGATTGACACCAACATAATCATCCTGAACAGATTGACATCAACATCTTCATCATCATGAACAGATTGACATCAACATCATCATCCTGAAAAGATTGTCACCAATATCACCATCCTGAACAGATTGACACCAACATCATCATCCTGAACAGATTGACACCAACATCATCATCCTGAACAGCTTGACACCAACATCATCATCCTGAACAGGTTGACACCAACATCATCATCCTGAACAGATTGACACCAACATCATCATCCTGTACAGATTGACACCAACATTATAGTCCTGAAAAGGTTGACACCAACATCATCATCCTGAACAGATTAACACCAACATCATCATCCTGAACAGATTGACACCAACATCATCATCCTGAACAGATTGACACCAACATCATCATACTCGATAGATTGACACTATCATCATCATCCTCGACAGATTGACACCAACATTATCATCTTGAACAGATTGACACCAACATCATCATCCTGAACAGATTGACACCAACATCATCATACTAGATAGATCGACACCAACATCATCATCCTCGACAGATTGACACCAACATTATCATCTTGAACAGATTGACACCAACATCATCATCCTGAACAGATTGACACCAACATCATCTTACTTGACAGATTGACACAATATCATTATCCTGAACAGGTTGACACCAACATCATCATCCTGAACAGGTTGACACCAACATCATCATCCTGAACAGGTTGACACCAACATCATCATCCTGAACAGATTGACACCACCATCATCATCCTGAACAGATTGACACCAACATCATCATCCTGAACAGGTTGATACCAACATCATCATCCTGAACAGATTGACTCCAACATCATCATCCTGAACAGATTGACACCACCATCATCATCCTGAACAGATTAAAACCAACATCATCATCCTGAACAGGTTGATACCAACATCATCATCCTGAACAGATTGACTCCAACATCATCATCCTGAACAGATTGACACCACCATCATCATCCTGAACAGATTGACATCCAACATCATCATCATGAACAGATTGACACCAACATCATCATACTTGATAGATTGACACCAACATCATCATCCTTGACATATTGACACCAACATCATCATTCTGAACAGATTGAGACCAACATAATCATCCTGAACAGATTGACACCACATCATCATCCTCGACAAATTGACACCACATCATCATCCTCGACGGATTGACACCAACATCATCATCCTGAACAGATTGACACCAACATCATAATACTCGATATATTGACACCAACATCATCATCGTCGACCGATTGACACCAACATCATCATCATCCTGAACAGATTGACACCAACATCATCACCCTGAACAGATTGACATCAACATCATTATACTCGATAGATTGACACCAACATCATCATCCTCGACAGATTGACACCAACATCATCATCCTGAACAGGTTGACACCAACATCATCATCCTCAACAGATTGACACCAACATCATCATCCTGAACAGGTTGACACCAACATCATCATCCTCAACAGATTGACACCAACATCATCATCCTGATAAGGTTGCCACCAATATCATTATCCTGAACAGATTGACACCAACATTATCATCCTGAACAAGTTGTCACCAACATCATCATCCTGAACAGATTGACACCACCATCATCATCCTGAACAGATTGACACCAACATCATCACCCTGAACAGATTGACATCAACATCATCATACTCGATAGATTGACACCAACATCATCATCCTGAACAGATTTACACCAACATATCATCCTGAACAGATTGACACCAACATCATCATCGTGAACAGATTGACACAAACATCATCATCCTGAACAAGTTGACACCAACATCATCATCCTGAACAGGTTGACACCAACATCATCATCCTGAACAGATTGACATCAACATCATCATCCTTAACAGATTGACACCAATATCATTATCCTGAACAGATTGACACCAACATCATCATCCTGAACAAGTTGACACCAACATCATCATCCTGAACAGGTTGACACCAACATCATCATCCTGAACAGATTGACACCACCATCATCATCCTGAACAGATTAAAATCAACATCATCATCCTGAACAGGTTGATACCAACATCATCATCCTGAACAGATTGACTCCAACATCATCATCCTGAACAGATTGACACCACCATCATCATCCTGAACACATTGACATCCAACATCATCATCATGAACAGATTGACACCAACATCATCATACTTGATAGATTGACACCAACATCATCATCCTTGACAGATTGACACCAACATCATAATACTCGATATATTGACACCAACATCATCATCATCCTCGACAGATTGACACCAACATCATCATCATCCTGAACAGATTGACACCAACATCATCACCCTGAACAGATTGACATCAACATCATCATACTCGATAGATTGACACCAACATCATCATCCTCGACAGATTGACACCAACATCATCATCCTGAACAGATTGAGACCAACATCATCATCCTGAACAGATTGACACCAACATCATCATACTCGATAGATTGACACCAACATCATCATCCTCGACAGATTAACACCAACATCATCCTGAACAGATTGACACCAACATCATCATACTCGATAGATGGACACCAACATCATCATCCTCGACAGATTGACACCAACATCATCATCCTGAACAGATTGACACGAACATCATCATCCTGAACAGATTGACACCAACATATCATCCTGAACAGATTGACACCAACATCATCATCGTGAACAGATTGACACCAACATCATCATCCTGAAAAGGTTGACACCAACATCATCATCCTGAACAGATTGACACCAACATTATAGTCCTGAAAAGGTTGACACCAACATCATCATCCTGAACAGATTAACACCAACATCATCATCCTGAACAGATTGACACCAACATCATCATCCTGAACAGATTGACACCAACATCATCATACTCGACAGATTGACACACCATCATCATCCTTGACAGATTGACACCAACATCATCATCCTCGATAGATTGACACCAACATCATCATCCTCGACAGATTGACACCAACATCATCATCCTGAACAGATTGACATCAACATCATCATCATCCTCGACAGATAGACATCAACATCATCATCATCCTCGACAGATTGACACAAACATCATCATCCTGAACAGATTGACATCAACATCATCAGCCTTAACAGATTGACATCATCACCCTGAACACGATGACATCAACATCATCATCCTGAACAGATTGACATCAACATCATCATCCTGAACAGATTGACATAAACATCATCATCCTGAACAGATTGACATCAACATCATCACCCTGAACAGATTGACACCAACATCATCATCCTGAACATATTGACTCCAACATCATCATCCTGAACAGATTGACACCAATATCATCATACTCGATAGATGGACACCAACATCATCATCCTCGACAGATTGACACCAACATCATCATCCTGAACAGATTGACACCAACATCATCATCCTGAACAGATTTACACCAACATATCATCCTGAACAGATTGACACCAACATCATCATCGTGAACAGATTGACACCACATCATCACCCTGCACAGATTGACACCAACATCATCAACCTGAACAGGTTGACACCAACATCATCATCCTGAACAGATTGACATCAACATCATCATCCTTAACAGATTGACACCAATATCATTATCCTGAACAGATTGACACCAACATCATCATCCTGAACAAGTTGACACCAACATCATCATCCTGAACAGGTTGACACCAACATCATCATCCTGAACAGATTGACACCACCATCATCATCCTGAACAGATTAAAATCAACATCATCATCCTGAACAGGTTGATACCAACATCATCATCCTGAACAGATTGACTCCAACATCATCATCCTGAACAGATTGACACCACCATCATCATCCTGAACACATTGACATCCAACATCATCATCATGAACAGATTGACACCAACATCATCATACTTGATAGATTGACACCAACATCATCATCCTTGACAGATTGACACCAACATCATCATTCTGAACAGATTGAGACCAACATCATCATCTTGAACAGATTGACACCAAACATCATCATACTCGATAGATAGACACTAACATCATCATCCTCGACAGATTGACACCAACATCATAATACTCGATATATTGACACCAACATCATCATCATCCTCGACAGATTGACACCAACATCATCATCATCCTGAACAGATTGACACCAACATCATCACCCTGAACAGATTGACATCAACATCATCATACTCGATAGATTGACACCAACATCATCATCCTCGACAGATTGACACCAACATCATCATCCTGAACAGATTGACACCAACATCATCATCCTGAACAGATTGACACCAACATCATCATACTCGATAGATTGACACCAACATCATCATTCTCGACAGATTGACACCAACATCATCATCCTGAACAGATTGACACCAACATCATCATACCCGATAAATTGACACCAACATCATCATCACCCTGGACAGATTGACATCAACATCATCATCATCCTGAAGAGATTTGCATCAACATCACCATCCTCGACAGATTATCATAACCATCATCATCCTCGACAGACTGACACCAGCATCATCATCCTGAACAGATTGACACCAACATCATAATACTCGATAGATTGACACTACATCATCATCCTCGACAGATTGACACCAACATCACCATCCTCGACAGATTGACACCAACATAATCATCCTCAACAGATTGACATCAACATCTTCATCATCATGAACAGATTGACACCAACATCATCATCCTGAACAGATTGTCACCAATATCACCATCCTGAACAGATTGACACCAACATCATCATCCTGAACAGGTTGACATCATCATCCTGAACAGATTGGCATCAACATCATCATCCTGAACAGGTTGACATCAACATCATCATCCTGAACAGATTGACACCAACATCATCATCCTGAACAGATTGACATCAACATCATCACCCTGAACAGATTGACACCAACATCATCATCCTGAACAGATTGACACCAACATCATCATCCTGAACAGATTGACATCAACATCATCATCACCCTGGACAGATTGACATCAACATCATCATCCTGAACAGATTGACACCAACATCATCATCCTGAACAGATTGACACCGACATCATCATCCTGAATAGATTGACATCAACATCATCACCCTGAACAGATTGACACGAAAATCATCATCCTCGACAGATTGACATCAACATCATCATAACCCTGAACAGATTGACATCAACATCATCACCCTGAACAGATTGACACCAACGTCATCATCCTCGACAGATTGGCATCAACATCATCATCATCCTGAACAGATTGACATCAACATCATCATCATCCACGACAGATTGACATCAACATCATCATCATCCTGAACAGATTGACACCAACATCATTATCCTCAATAGATTGACACCAACATCATCATCCTGAACAGATTGACACCAACATCATCATCCTTAACAAATTGACACCAACATCATCATCCTCGACAGATTGACATCAACATCGCTCTCCTCAACAGATTGACATCAACATCGCTCTTCTCGACAGATTGACATCAACATCTCTCTCCCCGACAGATTAACATCATCATCTCTCTCCTCGACAGATTAACATCAACATCATCATCCTCGACAGATCAACTTACGACATCATCCTCCTCGACAGGTCAAAACACGACATCCTCCTCTTCGGCAGATCAACGCACAACATCCTCCTCCTCGACAAATCAACATTCGACATCATACTTCTCGATAAATCAACACACGACATCATCCTTCTCGGCAAATCAACACACGACATCATCCTTCTGGACAAATCAACATACAACATCCTCCTCCTCGATAAATCAACACACGACATCATCTTTCTCGATAAATCAGCACACAACATCCTCCTCCTCGACAGATCAACACTCGACAAGACCCTTCTCGACACATCAACACTCGACATCATCCTTCTCGACAAATCAACACTCGACATCATCCTTCTCGACAAATCAACACTCGACATCATCCTTCTCGACAAATCAACACTCGACATCATCCTTCTCGACAAATCATCACTCGACATCATCCTTCTCGACAAATCAACGCTCGACATCATCCTTCTCGACAAATCATCACTCGACATCATCCTTCTCGACAAATCATCACTCGACTCCATCCTTCTCGACAAATCAACACTCGACATCATCCTTCTCGACAAATCAACACTCGACATCATCCTTCTCGACAAATCATCACTCGACATTATCCTTCTCGACAGATAAACATACAACACCATCATTCTCGGCAGATCAACACACAACATCATCCTCCTCGACAGATCAATATATAACATCATCCTCCTTAATAGATCAATATATAACATCATCCCCCCTCGACAGATCAATATATAACATCATCCTCCTTAATAGATCAATATATAACATCATCCCCCCTCGACAGATCAATATATAACATCATCCCCCCTCGATAAATCAATATATAACATCATCCCTCCTCGATAAATCAATATATAACATCATCCCCCTCGACAGATCAATATATAACATCATCCCCCCTCGATAAATCAATATATAACATCATCCCCCTCGATAAATCAATATATAACATCATCCCCCCTCGATAAATCAATATATAACATCCTCCCCCCCTCGATAAATCAATATATAACATCATCCCCCCTGGATAAATCAATATATAACATCATCCCCCCTCGATAAATCAATATATAACATCATCCCCCCTCGACAGATTAATATATAACATCATCCCCCCTCGACAGATCAATATATAACATCATCCCCCCCCCTCGATAAATCAATATATAACATCATCCCCCCTCGATAAATCAATATATAACATCATCCCCCTCGATAAATCAATATATAACATCAAAATCCTTAATAGATCGATATATAACATCATCCCCCCTCGATAAATCAATATATAACATCATCCCCCCTCAACAAATCAACACTCGACATCATCCTTCTCGACAGATAAACATACAACACCATCATCCTCAACAGATCAACACACAACGCACACATTCTAACAGATAACGTTGACACTGTGGCCGAGAGGGACAAACAACAAACAGGCATGACTGAAACACAAAACAAATACTTCACTGAGATTACCTACCAGTGGATAAACTCCAGTAGTTTACATTCTCCTTTCATACACCCATCCGTGCATATAAACACAAACATTTGGACATAAAACGCACATATACGCAATCATGTTCTGAGGCATTTGTACACTTTATGTGTACACAGAGACATATGCATAAATGTACACATGTATATGGGACCCCCGATAGCTCAGTGGTTAGTGAACTGGACTACAAAGGACAAGAGATAGGGTTCGATCACAAACGACGGCTTCCGGGTTCACCCAGCATTATGGGTACCGGGTTTTTTTTCTGGGAAAGTAAAGCAACACGGGCGTAATACCGACCACATCACCCCAAAAATCATGTGCTGAAGGTCTGTAAAATGTATGATCACTAACACAATATTCCCTATACGACGCCACTTGGCGTGACGGGGAATCATTACTTACTTTTACACATGTATATATACACAGATGCTGTTACTGTTATTAGGATCATCATCACCACAGTACACTGGACGATGCCAAAGGTGTTTCGATATCCCCCCCCCGGAGAATCATCGCTCACGTGCACGAACAACGAAGCACTGCATAGGATCCATAAATATACATATAAACATACACATACATACATTCATACATATATACATACATACACATACATACACATACATACATATATACATACACATACATACATACATACACATACATACATACATACATACTACATACATACATACATACATACATACATACAACATACATACATACATACATACATACTACATACATACATACATACATACATACACATACATACATACATACATACATACATACATACATACATATACATACATACATACATACATATACATACATACATCCACACACACACATACATACATACATACATACACATACATACATCATACATACATACATACATACATACATACATGCATGCATCACACACATACATACATACATACATACATACATACATACACATACATCATACACATACACACACACACATGCATACATACATACATACATATTACACATACATACATACATACATACATACATACACATACATACATACATACATACATACATACATATACATACATACATACATACATACATACATACAACATACATACATACATACATACATACATACATACATACATACACATACATACATACATACATACATACATACATACATACATACATACATGCATGCATGCATGCAGCATGCATGCATGCATACATACATACATACATACATACATACAATACATGCATACATACATACATACATACATACATACATACAAACAGACTGCAGTATATGGTTTTATATATCAACAGATTCACCATATAGTTTTCTATCTGAAGAGACTTCGCTTTATAGTTTACTATATCAAGAGACTACATTGTAGAGTTTCTATATATCAACAGATTCACTATATGGTTTTCTATGTCAACAAACTCCACTATATAACTTTCTACCTCACAGACGAATATTGCTTTCGATGCCAGCAAACTCCCAATATATAGCTTTCTATATCAACAGTTCTTAAATGTTTTATGTAGAGCCAGTTTTAACACGTGGATCTGAATCGTGGACAATATGACAACAGACAAGAAAATCACTGGAGTCTGTAGAAATATGGTTTTACAGAAGAATAATGAGAATATCATGGACCGCTAAGAAGAGTAACGAAAAAGCTCTGAAAGAGGCTAAAGCAAAAAGAGAGCTAATTTCCAAGATTAGGAAGAAACATTCATTTTTTGACCATGTAATGAGAAGAGAAGAACTGGAATATATTATAACAAATGGGAAAATTGAGGGACGAAGAGATAGAGGGAAGCAAAGAGAAAAATAACAGAAAGGTTAAAAGAATGGCTTGGCAGAAGGTCATTAAACAGAAATGATAAATAACTGTTGAGATCGAAAGTTGTGGAGAGACATGATCACCTACGCCAGCAGGCCCGGTACTTGATGATATCAACAAACCCCACTATACAAAGAGACTCCACCACCGCAGTGACTACACACAGCCCACACGTCTCAAGACTGTCTATTTTCAAACATGATTGTTACCATGGAGACCAACTTGCACGTGTGGTGGAGCCTTGATCATCTGTAGGTCATTGAAGAAAAAGTATAAGTCATCATCATCATTGAGTGCCGTATCTGCATAGAAGGTTGGCTACCATGGAGCGCCATTCCGCTCTAGCGTTTGCTTTAACGGGGCAGATTGTCTTAGGTTGATTTGTCCATCTTTGATGTTACTCGTCCATGTTAGTCTTGGTCTGCCTCTGTTACCTTGTATTTTCCATTCCAATATTACTTTTAGTAGGCTGTTGTGTCTTTTAACATTTCCAAAAAAATTCATTTGTCTTGTTCTAATTGTTTTTAGTAGTTCTCTTTTAATGTTTAGTTGTTTTTAAAACTTCATCATTTAAAGTGCTAAAGGGATATATTCACAACTCTGCCAGACAATCAATAGATGCACAGACACCATTGCCAGTCTTTCTGTCCCTCTTATCCCCAGCTTTTCTCTTCGTCCTTTAATGTTATTAGAGTCTGTAAGACTATGAAAGGGCATTATAAATCTGACTGCCGTGCCCTTCGATGACCGTATGATAAACCGTCCCGTCGTGAACCCATCTTTTAATCAGCTCCGGGTCAACTCTGATGACCCCGCAAGGTTAATGAACAAGCCAATCAGAAAGCGCGAAGTTCAGAGGTCAAGGGCGTATCAGAGTAGGAAGCCGCTGTCTTGTTGATGATGAAGTCGGGAGCCGTTGAGATTGTCCTGGCCTGTTATAAACAGCTGCGTGGAATATGAAGAGACTTCCAAATGTGAATGGGTAATGAGCCACAGCCATTGTCTTCTTAATGGAAATAATAAAGATTTATGATTGCTAGTGGTGCACCAGATTTGGACAACATTAGTTAAATCCGAAGACGTCCGAAAATAAGGCAATGGTTCGATATTTAGTGAAGTAATAATGCACTTGTTAATAAGGCAATAGATGCGATTATGTTAGAGGAACCGGCGCATTTGATAAAGACAAAGGAAGGGACGGAATAATATAGGGTTCAATGATGTTTATATGTTCACGAGAATAGAAGCGCGAAATGAGATGTTCATTCACTGAACTCGAGAGCTTTAATTAAAACTTCAATTGAGGTGAGGAAAAAAAATAGTGGAAATGCTAAAAGAGAATCTGGTGTAGAACAATATATGAGAAAGCAGGAACAAATTGAGTCTCATGGGTAGTGCTTGGGAGGGGAGTACAGATTTGTAATAAATGGGGTGCGACATATTAAAGTAAATTATTAATAAAACAAGAGAGATTAGATAATGATATTGTTGAGAATATCATTGATAAGAAAGGTTATGGTGGTAATAATAATGGTAATGATTATTATAACAGCAGCGATATGGATGTATCGGTTATGTGCTAAATGATGATGTTGATAATGAGAATAATGATGGCATTGATGACACTAGTGAATCATTGTTGGGGTGATGATGAAACATCGGAGATCGATGTGCTAATGTTGCTGTTTAAAATTAAATTGTTTATGAAAATGATGATGTTGATAATGAGAATAATGATGGCATTGATGACACTAGTGAATCATTGTTGGGGTGATGATGAAACATCGGATCGTTGCTAATGTTGCTGTTTAAAATTAAATTGTTTATGAAAATGATGATGTTGATAATGAGAATAATGATGGCATTGATGACACTAGTGAATCATTGTTGGGGTGATGATGAAACATCGGAGATCGATGTGCTAATGTTGCTGTTTAAAATTAAATTGTTTATGAAAATGATGATGTTGATAATGAGAATAATGATGGCATTGATGACACTAGTGAATCATTGTTGGGTGATGATGAAACATCGGTGTGCTAATGTTGCTGTTTAAAATTAAATTGTTATGAAAATGATGATGTGATAATGAGAATAATGATGGCACTGATGACACTAGTGAATCATTGTTGAGGTGATGAAACATCGGAGATCGATGTGCTAATGTTGCTGTTTAAAATTAAATTGTTTATGAAAATGATGATGATAGTTGCATAATGATGATAATATGTTATTAGTGGAGATAATAAAGAAGTTGATGATAATGATACATTTCAATGCATATATTGAGGGTGTGGCGTACTGCTAGAATTCTGTGTAACAAAGCATTAAGCCAAAACTTCGAAGGTCCCTTAGCCTCTGAAAATGGGTACAGTGATTGTAGGAAAGCTGGTGTGACGCTGACCACTTCACCAATAATGTACTCATGATCAGGGAGAAACATGAGCCTTCACATCACATTTCTCATTCTCTGTGATGAGTGCCCTTTACTTTGACGAAACATATCATTTAAAAGCAAAATGTTTTAACTACTGAGTGTTTCTCGCCAGAGACGTCGGCTATTGAGTAGTTAGTGCATTTAGAATTGGTCAGCAAGTTATCAAGCGCTGTACATTAAAATAAAATATGACGATCAACATTTTTAGGAGGGGAACTTCCGTCAATATGGCGGATAGGCCGAAGGAACCGTTAAAGGCTGTCTGAAAAATTTTCCTTGTTGCTGTTTCCTCATATTCCAAGTTTAGCTTGCTGCAGGAGCTACTGAGTTAAGTGTTCTGTGCACACCGTGAGCTGTGCGTTTCATTCGTTGTGGTCGTGTTTCGATATTTCGATTGCTTACGATGAATGATGATACCGTATGACGGGGAACAGATGGCTGTGTCACTTTCTGTGCGGTTTCACCTTATGTATTTTGGCGTGTGTTGCGACTGCTATGATGGGGACTGTATCTAACTTTCTTTGTTTGGGAGATGATATATTAATTCGGATGATTCCTCTGGCACGGGTGGTTGAGCAAATATGGATTATAATTTGTTTGCAATGATACATAGGCCTTCCATAACCATAACAACTGGTCACAGGGGCCCAGGTTAAATTTTCAGGTGTGTATATTTCAAATATCCAGATGTGGCGACTTTTTAGAGCCGACATGGTTTCTGAGTTTCGCCGGTGTCTAATGTGGGTACGAACGATTTTTTTCTGGAACGTTAGAGCGGCCTGACGTGATACCGACCACATGATTTACTTAAAAAATGTATCAGCCATCACTGGTAAAGTATTCACTAACAGCACATCCCCATACTACTAGAGCCTCGTGGGCTGAGTGATTAGTGTGCTCGCTTACTGACCAGATGGATCCGGGTTCGATCCAGCAGTGGCGGATTTTTTTCGGACTGACAAAGCTTTGGGATTCACCCAGACTCTAACAATGGATACCAGAGATTTTTCTGTGAAGTAAAGGCGGCCTGGCGTGATACTGACCACATCACCCAAATATGCCGTGGTCATAGAAAATATGGTCACTAATACCATATTCCCCATACGCCTAGCAATGCGTGGAGGGAACCTTTTTATATACCCATACAAGACCTGGATGGAATCTTTACTTTAATTTTTTTTTTTTTATTTAATGTATTAAAACAATACGATTTTCCAAGTCACCACGTCAGTCCTGCTTTTTGAATCAAAAATCCTAACAATTAATGGAAACAAAGAAATGCTACAAAGTCAGGCCAGAACTCAACAATAAACAACACCCGCATTACGCATCGCATTTGTATTAGTTAAACCATTAAGCACAAGACAAAGGTACTTAGCATCACTCAGTAGCGAAAAATGTTATAAAGCGCTCAATATTGAAGTCGAACTACTAAAATCTTAAAATAAATATCCAATATTATTCTAGTCTGGAGTCAGTGTCGAATCTTCTTTCACCGATCACCGCAGACCGTGTCAAATTTTAAAAGCTCTACGACGCTTTCACAAGCTTTCAGCCCTGCCCTGAGTAAACAGCAAAACTTCTACTCCGCCAGCGACCATGCGGAGAAAATCTCATTACAGCAAGTTCAATGACAATTACTGGAAATTTCGCTCCCCATTTCCAATAAAACAATCGAGCAATGTCTGGCAAACCATCTCGTCCAACTGTTAGGTTATTTCGTCGTTTTGCAGATGTTCTAGACGACGGCTGATAATAGAGGTAGCACATCAACGGGGGGTGGGGGTTAAAAGAGGGGAACCATCAGTGACTAAAACGTGATAGGAGAACTAGTGGCTGGGAATGAAATAAGCACAGAACATAAAAGAACTGTGGAGGATAATGAAAAACGACGTGAAAAAGAGTGAATGTAAAGAATGACGAGTAATCATTCGGTCATGCTTGGGCGCACAGAGTCCATTGTTTGTATACCTAATAGGAGTCTGAGTAGTTCATGCGCTACGACTTTGGCCGTTGATGCAATGAAAGTGATCGATACGTTGCAATCATTGAAACAATGGAAGCGAATCTAAGAGCGCTAACTGTTTTACTATTAGGAATCTCTCTCATCGTCCATGTTTCTAATTCACTTTCTCTCAAACGCTCAACCGCTCGTACAGTTATCCTTTCTTTGATAAATACTAAAGAGCGTGGTTTGTCTTAAATGACCGTAAAATGCCAGAAACACAAAGAGTATTTGTAAAACAAAGGACATTTGGGTAGAATGCGAAACAGACAAAGAGCACATTTGAAATATAGAAAGTGTGGATGTGGGAAAACAATAAATACAGTGGATGTAGGTGAAACATGTCCAGTGTGGTTTAGGTACACAGTGTTAGTTTAAAAGATGTTATTGGTAGAGGAATGTCAAACATAAAAAGTATAGGTGAGTAACTTGGAGGTTGAAACATACGACACAGTGGACACACGACTCAGTGAGTATGAGCTAAATATGAAAAATAAGGTAAATTATACACGAAGAGTAGGGATGTAAAATAGAAGAGGAACGAAAACTGGCACAATCATATATATATAGAGAGAGAGAGAGGGAGGGAGAGAGAGAGAGGGAGAGAGAGAGAGAGAGGAGGAGAGAGAGGAGAGAGAGAGAGGAAGAGAGAGAGAGAGGAGAGAGAGAGAGAGAGAGGGAGAGAGGAAGAGAGAGCGAAGGGAAATAAAGAACAGGAGAAAACATTAAACACAATTGAAGATCTGGAAAATATCAAGTTTAAAATGTGGAGATGGAAACACAGTCACTGAAAGGACATACGTAAAACATGACAAATTGTAAGAGCATCAATTACACGATGGATGCACTTGCTAAAGAAAGTAGATATTGAAAAAACAAGAGTGCCATAAGTAAAATGAACATAATATGAAAAGGAAAGTGTGACACGTTGATTGAACCGATTAATTTCCAATCAGCCAAGCATGAGTTCGATTCTTGGTAGGATCAATTTGGCCTTTTCTGTGAGGGTAGAAAGATAATGTACCCAGTGCACTGCGTTGTGACAGCATTGGGAACATTGTATTTATTCCTTATCCCTCTATGAACCAGGGAGCCGCGATAGCTCAGTGGTTAGTGAACTGGACTACAAAGGACAAGGGGTAGGGTTCGATCCCAACCGACGGCTTCCGGGTTCACCCAGCCTTTAATGGGTACCGGCTTTTTTTCCGGGAAAGTGAAGCGGCACGGGCGTAATACCGACCACATTACCCTAAAAATCATGTGCCGAAGGTCTGTAAAATATATGGTCACTAACACCATATTTCCTATACGCCACTTGGCGTGATGGGGGTACTTTACCTTTTTTTAAATTCCTCTATGAACCTCCAAGCAGACACTTTTTTCTCAAATGTGCGAGTCATCTTCTTCTAAGTACGTCAGAGGATCACTTCCGTTTCGTTTCGCCTTTAAAGGGCTTTAAGTGGTCGTATTTGCGTTATGTTGTGGTTTACAGCTAAGTTACGACATATATCTGCGCCTTTCGGCGAAACCCATCCGACTTGATCATAGCACATTTTTTTTTTTTTTTTTTTTTTTTTTTTTTTTTTTTTTTTTTTAGTACGGGGACTTGCCTGCTCATTTGCTTGGCCAGAACTGTTTTAGGACCTCAGTGGGATCTTAACCACTTCTGTTCACTTCTACCTTGACGCAAACATAACGCTGTCCGCTAGGATTATCAAATGTCAGGATTTCGCAGGATAAATTATTCCTTTAAAATGTGTATCTTTCTCGAGTCAGGAATCTACCTCATTACACAACAATTGAAAATGATGTCATATTATCCATCTGCTATATAAAATACGGGAGCCACGATAGCTCAGTGGTTAGTGAACTGACTACAACGGACAGGGTAGGGTTCGATCCCAACCGACGGCTTCGGTTCCCCAGCCTTAAATGGGTACCGATTTTTTTCTGGGAAAGTAAAGCGCACGGGCGTAATACCGACCACATTACCCCAAAAATCATGCGCTGGGTCTGTAAAAGTAGGTCACTTAACACCATATTCCCTATACGCCACTTGACGTGACGGGGGTACTTTACTTAACTTTATTTTTTTTACTTTTATACAAAATACAATCTTACTTTTCCAGATATAATTTCAGGCCTTTAATATTCTTTCCACCCAGTAATCCTGCGTCGAATGCCGTGGTCCGAAGAGAGCAAGTAAAATATAAGTATGTTTATATGTATGTGTTCGCGATTATGACTTGCTTGCCTTCATGAGTAAAATCGCTGACTACATTATTGTTTAACACTGACTGCATGCATGGCTATACAAATCATGCTACTTTTCATGCTGTACTAAAAGTACATTTCCGTTGACACGTCACTTCCCCTCATTGCCACCAAATACCATTTCCGTTTATACAATTAATTCCAATAGTAACGGCATTTTACGCGGATGTTTCCTCAGTATCATCATAATCCTCGGCGTTTCAACATCACTTCCGGTACAAAATGACATGGCTTAATTTCATTTCCGAACTACAACAGTCTTTGTTTTTAATAAAAACAAAAGGAAAAAAACTAAATAAAAATATCACGTACATAGCAATGAATGATCCGTGTCCCGACCACTCACTTACAATGTCCGTTCTCTACAATTGACGCTAGCAGCGCTGGCTCTTTCCTACGGCTTTTTGATGACTCCCCACACAATGGAACCAACACAGAGATCGATTGCTTGTAACGCGTGAAGTTTCTATCACAACTTCCAATACCGTTCCGTAATTTTTAACTCATCAGTCGTTAGGGTTTTTTTTTGTCATCACTTTCAACAATCATCCTCTCTCTCTCTCTCTCTCTCTCTCTCTCTCTCTCTCTCTCTCTCTCTCTCTCTCTCTCTCTAAATTGCTGCCAGAAAAAAAACAAGTGGAGGAAAAAGACGAGGGACTATTTAGACGTCGACAATGTGTTGATTTGCGAATGTGACAGGGAAAGTCGTTCTATAGTGATTTTTTCCCCCCTTCCTCTGATTGAAAAGAACGGTAACAATAAAAAGTCATTCTCGCTCAGGCTCGTTTACATGTTTCAATATCCCGGCTTTAATTTCCGTGCTCGTGAAATGGAAGGAAGTAGTAGATTGATTGTAATGTGGGGGTGGGGGGGGGGGGGGGGGGGGGGGGGAGGGTAGTTGGCTGATGTGGCTTTAGTTCTTTGCTAACTTCACGCCGGGTGGTTTTGAAGTGGACGGGTGAGTGGGTGAATATGTTGCAAGATGGGTGCATGTGTGGAGGGAACTAATGTGAATACGTGTGGTGGGTGTGTATGTGTGTGTGATCAATAGCATAGACCTCTTAGATAAATATTATTGCGTCTGTATGTATGTGGCTGCTGCTAGGCGAGGTGTGTGTGTGTGTGTGTGTGTGTGTGTGTGTGTGTGTGTGTGTGTGTGTGTGTTGTGTGTGTGTGTGTGTGTGTGTGAGTGAGTGAGAGAGATCACAAATGATGACTTATGTGTAAACAATCAAGACTGGATTAAAACTTTCGCGTACGTATATATATATATATATATATATATATATATATATATATATATATGTGCGTGTGTGTGTGTGCACGCGTGTGTGTGTGTTTGCGATCTTCTTATGAGTGAGATTGTGTGTTACCCACTTCCACATGTTGGGGATTTGGAATATTCGGCGATGTGGTTTTATAAAAAACGTAATGTAAAGGGGGACATGTGTAGGAAAATTATAAACTTCAGTGAAGAGGAAAAGAGGAAAAGCAAAAGAGAAAGAGAAAGCATGGAGGCCTATGAGAACTAAAGAAACATATAGAGAGAAGTGAATTATTATTGAAGAACTTAGCATTACATTAACGAAAACAGAAATGAAGGCTCGGAGAAAAGAAATTAACTTTCTCCCATACAGAGTTTATTATTTAACATGTGCAGAATTTATTGAACTCGTACACTGAGATGCTCAGTTCAAAATTTCAAAATAAAAAATGCAAATATATTATCTTCTGTAAGTTCAACCGTTATCAATTTCAACTATGATGAGATATGCATACAATCTATGTTTTATTTCTTTGTAATATTATAATTTATGTGCATTTCCCCTCGACTTCTATTATTCTTTTATATTGTTGCTGTGCCATGATTACTCTCTTTGTTACTTCGTACATAGTTTTCTAATATTAAAAAAAATAATATGTACACAAAACGTTCATAAACTCATTCTGTAATCTACGACATAATGCAACAAAATTTCCTATAAGGACAAAATAAAAATACAGAAGGAAAATGAACTTTCAAGGCGCTATTCTAAATAGGGATCAAACGTACATATTTTAGCAAGCGGAATGAGTTTCTAGCTCTGGCAAGGGTCATGTAGTTATTCTATAAAGTTTATTTTTCTTCCTCTCTTCTCTCTCTCTCTCTCTCTTTCTATCTCTCTTTCTATCTCTCTCTCTTTCTATATATCTTTCTCTCTCTCTCATATCTCTCTCTCTCTCTCTCTCTCTCTTTCTATCTCTCTTTCTATCTCTCTCTCTTTCTATATATCTTCCTCTCTTTCTCTCTCTCTCTCTTTCTATCTCTCTTTCTATCTCTCTCTCTTTCTATATATCTTTCTCTCTCTCTCTCTCTCTCTCTCTCTCTCTCTCTTCGTGTTTGAGAAGCTTTAGTCACACTATGCCATTTCATCAGGCCGATGTTTCCAGTCCTCACCAAGGTCTTCGTAATGCCCCCACAATGTGTCTTGTACGTGTGTAACGTTGGGCCAGGTATGACGTCCAAGTCCAGTATGGTTGTTCTAAAACAGGAGAAGGTGCTCGCGAGCCTAGGCACCTTTTATGCTGCTGTATTGGTCTGTGTGGGTTATTCCTAGGAGGTAAAAAATGGCTCTGAAGTCTGGACCGCTCCTATGCTGCTGTATTGGTCTGTGTGGGTTATTCTTAGGAGAAAAAGATGGCTCTGAAGTCTAGACAGCTCTTATGCTGTTGTATTGGTCTGTGTGGGTTATTCCTAGGAGGCAAAGATGGCTCTGAAGTCTGGACAGCTCTTATGCTGTTGTATTGGTCTGTGTGGGCTATTCCTAGGAGCCAAAGATGGCTCTGAAGTCTGGACAGCTCTTATGCTGTTGTATTGGTCTGTGTGGGTTATTCCTAGGAGGCAAAGATGGCTCTGAAGTCTGAACAGTTCTTATGCTGCTGTATTGGTCTGTGCGGATTATTCCTAGGAGGCAAAGATGGCTCTGAAGTCTGAGCAGCTCTTATGCTGCTGTATTGGTCCGTGTAGGTTATTCCTAGGAGGCAAAGATGGCTCTGAAGTCTGAACAGTTCTTATGCTGCTGTATTGGTCTGTGCGGATTATTCCTTGGCGTTGAAGGTGGTTCTGAAGCCTGGATCTCTCCTATGTTGCTGTATTGGTCTGTGCGGATTATTCCTTGGCGTTGGAAGTGGTTCTGAAGTCTGGACCCCTCCTATGTTGCTGTATTGGTCTGTGTGGGTTATTCCTAGGAGGCAAAAATGGCTCTGAAGTCTGAACAGCTCTTATGCTGCTGTATTGGTCTGTGTGGGTTATTCCTAGGAGGCAAAGATGGCTCTGAAGTCTGGACAGCTCTTATGCTGCTGTGTTGGTCTGTGCGGATTATTCCTTGGCTTTGAAGGTGGTTCTGAAGCCTGGACCCCTCCTATGTTGCTGTATTGGTCTGTGTGGGTTATTCCTAGGAGGCAAAGATGGCTCTGAAGTCTGGACAGCTCTTATGCTGCTGTGTTGGTCTGTGCGGATTATTTCCTTGGCTTGTGAAGGTGGTTCTGAAGCCTGGACCCCTCCTATGTTGCTGTATTGGTCTGTGTGGGTTATTCCTAGGAGGCAAAGATGGCTCTGAAGTCTGAACAGCTCTTATGCTGCTGTGTTGGTCTGTGCGGATTATTCCTTGGCTTTGAAGGTGGTTCTGAAGCCTGGACGCCTCCTATGTTGCTGTATTGGTCTGTGTGGGTTATTCCTAGGAGCCAAAGATGGCTCTGAAGTCTGGACAGCTCTTATGATGCTGTGTTGGTCTGTGCGGATTATTCCTTGGCTATGAAGGTGGTTCTGAAGCCTGGACCCCTCCTATGTTGCTGTATTGGTCTGTGTGGGTTATTCCTAGGAGATAAAAGTGGCTCTAAAGTCTGCGGCGACCGTTCTAAGGAGGAAAATGATGGTCTGGATGTGCAGTGACAACAGATGTATTTAGTCCTGTATGTTTTGATTCATCTAGTAGTAACATGTCAATGGTCTCTGGATAAGGAATCAATAAAGAATAAAGTAGAGAAATCGTGAAAATCACACAAAATCATTGGCATTGAGTGGATGAAAATAGTGGAAGGTGTAGTGATAACGGTATGATGGCGAGATCTTGATTCCAAAAAAGATATCTTTATTTCTTTCTCTTCTGTCGTTCACTTGAAGGCTACTAAAACAATGCATAGTCTTCATCGTCATCTGTCCTTAAATGGGTGCTAAGTGGACGTATGTACATTGTGTTGTGGTTTATGTATACGTTTCGGCCTAAAACATTCGACTTCAAGTCGACATTTTTTAGTAGATTCCAGGTCTGAGCCATCAACTATGAGTCGCTGGTAGCTTCCAGCTCTGAGCCGTCAGCTATGAGTCGCTGGTAGCTTCCAGGTCTAAGCCGTCAGCTATGAGTCGCTGGTAGCTTCCAGGTCTGAGCCGTCAACTATGAGTCGCTGGTAGCTTCCAGCTCTGAGCCGTCAACTATGAGTCGCTGGTCTGTGTGCTTCCACTTCGATGGTAGCTTCCAGTTCTGAGCCGTCAACTATGAGTCGCTGGTATCTTCCAGCTCTGAGGCGTCACTATGAGTCGCTGGTAGCTTCCAGCTCTGAGCCGTCAACTATGAGTCGCTGGTAGCTTCCAGCTCTGTGCCGTCAACTATGAGTCGTCGTAGCTTCCAGTTCAGAGCCGTCAACTATGAGTCGCCGGTACTCCAGTTCAGAGCCGTCACTATGAGTCGTCGGTAGCTTCCAGCTCTGAGCCGTCAACTATGAGTCGTCGGTAGCTTCCAGCTCTGAGTCGTCAACTATGAGTCGTCGGTAGCTTCCAGTTCTGAGCCGTCAACTATGAGTCGTCGGTAGCTTCTAGTTCTGAGTCGTCTACTATGAGTCGCCGGTAGCTTCCAGCTCTGAGCCGTCAACTATGAGTCGTCGGTAGCTTCCAGCTCTGAGCCGTCAACTATGAGTCGTCGGTAGCTTCCAGCTCTGAGCCGTCAACTATGAGTCGTCGGTAGCTTCCAGCTCTGAGCCGTCAACTATGAGTCGCCGGTAGCTTCCAGCTCTGAGTCGTCTACTATGAGTCGCCGGTAGCTTCCAGCTCTGAGCCGTCAACTATGAGTCGTCGGTAGCTTCCAGCTCTGAGTCGTCTACTATGAGTCGCCGGTAGCTTCCAGCTCTGAGCCATCAACTATGAGTCGTCGGTAGCTTCCAGTTCTGAGCCGTCAACTATGAGTCGCCGGAAGCTTCCAGCTCTGAGCCGTCAACTATGAGTCGCCGGTAGCTTCCAGCTCTGAGCCGTCAACTATGAGTCGCCGTAGCTTCCAGCTCTGAGCCGTCAACTATGAGTCGCGGTAGCTTACAGCTCTGAGCCGTCACTATGAGTCGTCGGTAGCTTCCAGTCTGAGCCGTCAACTATGATCGCCGGTAGCTTCCATTCTGAGCCGTCAACTATGAGTCGTCGGTAGCTTACAGCTCTGAGCCGTCAACTATGAGTCGTCGGTAGCTTCCAGTTCTGAGCCGTCAACTATGAATCGCCGGTAGCTTCCAGCTCTGAGCCGTCAGCCGTCGCTAGTAGCTCTCTGATGGTGTCAGGCACAATGCCTTCCAAATGCGGGTCTGAAGGCTTTGATTGATTAATCGATTGATTGATGTTAATCTTTCTATATTGCCATCCAAGTTATATGTTGTATTTTTGTTCAGTTTCTTCATAATCAACTGCTTAGTGCGTATCCATGGTCCATATACATGCTGAGTCCATGCATAACGAGAAGTGTAACATAAGGTATGTGAGACTAACATGTGACGATAACTTTTAGTCGCATCAAGAACAAAACAAACAATCAACTTTCCTTAGTCACGTCATGAGATGTGAAAAGCCTGAAAATTTCGTGCAACAGAGAATATGAAAGCAAAAGAAGACATACAAAGTCAATACTAAACAGCATAACAGTATGTCAAGAAAGAGATTGACAAACTGACAAAAAGAGGGGAGTGAGAAATAAATAGAGAACGATGATCGCCTCAGCAATAGTCATTGCACCTGATGGTGGTAATGATAATGACTGACATGTGATTGACAGAAGTATGCCACTGGGAAAAATAAAATGGATGAAAAGTGAATAATTCACACTCTGAATGAAAAAAGGGAAGAGAAGGAAGGGCACAGTACAAGTTCTCAGTCAATGCAGTATACCTGAATGGCAGACCTAGAACATAAAGAAACGTACATAAAGTAGTGTTCTGCTCTGATCTAATATGCAGTAATAATAGCATTATGATAAAAGGGACATACACCATGGTCGGTATGCAGAATTTATTAATAACGGTCTGTTGTACTTTTAAATATAGATCTAGTTAACGTATGTATGTTTTAGGCATATATCTCACATATTGTGACACGCAGTCAGCGATGCTCATAGTGGCAATGAAAAGAAATAATGCATATTTTTTTGTTAGTACCCCCCCCCCGTAACGCCAAGTGGCGGCGTATAGGGAATATGGTGTTAGTGACCATAAATTTTACAGACCTTCGGCACATGATTTTTAAGGTAATGTGGTCGGTATTACGCCCGTGCCGCTTTTCTTTCCCAGAAAAAAATCGGTACCCATTTAAGGCTGGGTGAACCTGGAAGCCGTCGGTTGGGATCGAACCCTACCCCTTGTCCGTTGTAGTCCAGTTCACTCACTGAGCTATCGCGGCTCCCTAATAATAATGCATACAGGAAAGTTAAAAAAATCAAGCAGATATATGTGTTTTCATAATGAAATAAGACTCGTGTGGCCATTACCGATACCATACCGGGACAAGCTGTATGGTGGTGTCACCAACCTTATCTGAACGCTTTCTTTGGTCTTATTCATATTTTTTTTTTCGTTCGCCAGCTTTGACCTCTGACGAAGTCCCTAGAGACTAGGAACTGAATTTTGCGTGTTAATCCATTTTTCACTGGCAGCCGTGTGCACAGGGGTCCCTCGCCGCACAGGTAGACAACTCCGACTACGGAGGTACTCATATTTTTTTTCCATCAATGAGTAATTGACGTTTCAAATCGGGCCTCGCTTTTGAGCCCAGCGGTGGTTGCCGGAGAGAAAAAAATCATAAATAAAAACCCTAGCTGGTGCAGCCGGGATTTGAACCCACAACCTCTCTTTCCCGATGCCGGCGTCTTGCGTCGAGACCAATCAGTTCCCCCATTCATATTGATGTCTACAGGTGTTATTTTGTAGCAGCAGCAGCAGCAGAAGAATAAAAATAAGTAGAAGAAGAAAAAATAAAATTGGAAAAAAAACCAGATAAAACAAAGACAGATGACATACTTGTCTGTTGGCACGATGCTATAACGAAAGGTGCATATTTGACCCTGCCGTTTTATTCAGCACTTTTAAAATGTAATTTCTTTCTGCTTGTGTGTATTTTCTGCACTTTTTTGTTTCATTTTTTTCCTCTTTGTGTGTATTTTTTGCACTTTTTTGTTTCATTTTTTTCCTCTTTGTGTGTATTTTTTGCACTTTTTTGTTTCATTTTTTGTCCTCTTTGTGTGTATTTTCATCACTTTTTTTTTTACTTTATCATCTTCTGTTTGTGTGTATTTGTCTATGTCTTGGTGTGTGTGTTTATGCTGATATGTAAAGTTGTGAGTGTTAAATGAAACGTTCGTCTCTTTCTGTTGGTTAGTCATTGTTCAACAATGGAAAGGGAAGCTTGGAAAAGAAAAATATATATTACTGGACAAAATAAGGGAGCCGCGATAGCTCAGTGGTTAGTGAACTGGACTACAAAGGGCAAGAGGTAGAGTTCGATCTAACTGACGACTTCCGGTTCACTCAGCCTTTAATAGATACCGGATTTTTTTTCTGGGTAAGTAAAGCGGCGCAGGCGTAATACCGACCACATTACCCCGAAAATCATGTGCCGAAGGTCTGTAAAATATATGGTCACTAACACCATATTCCCTATACGCCACTTGGCGTGACGGGGGTACTTTACATTTTTTTTTTTATTGGACAAAATAAAGAATTTGGTCTAAAAGACGCAGAAGCTTGTTGGCACAAATAACGCCACACTTACGTCATGTTAAGTTCGAGAGTTGAAGAAGAAGAAGAAAGTGGTCACGGAAATCAGTGATTGTCTGTCTGTTCAACAAAGCACATACAAACCCACACATACAAACCCACACATACAAACCCACACATGCAAACCCACACACATACCACACACACATACACACACACACTCACACACACGGGACGAAACCGTAAATAATGTTAATAAATGTACATTTGAAGAAACTCTTTGATTTCAATACCACAGTCATCATGTGACTTTTGCATGCATTAATGATGATCCTGTGAATGTCAGTAGCGGATCGACTATCGCAATGGCTCGGGGATAAAGTGAACGTTGGTTTTATACCAGCCTTACACTATCCGATCGATTCAGTAACAATGGGAATGTGTACGTGGTTCACTGAGTTTAATGGATAATTATAATGAAGAACACCGTCCCACAACCAGACTCCCAAGTATCTGCAGTGTAGTTAAATTTAATATTTGTTTCCCTGCCACCTTATATGTTGCTGGGCAGTCTTGATGCTTAGTTTCTATGATGATTTTTCGAAGAAGTTCAAGGTACGGGTTGGTTCGGGCATATCACAAGATATAACGGTTTCACCAGAACTATTACACAGTGTTTCGTGATAGGTAGGAAGTGTACAGATAGACAAAAGAGACAAATGAATTGAATGTATCAAATAATGGAATAAAGAATAATTGAAATTAACACAGAAACTGAAACACAAGAAGGGAAGACTGGAGAAAGATTGTGAACAGCTCATTATGCTTGGGGAGCCGCGATAGCTCAGTGGTTAGTGAACTGGACTACAAAGGACAGGAGGTAGGGTTCGATCCCAACCGACGGCTTCCGTTCACCCAGCCTTTAATGGGTACCTGATTTTTTTCCGGGAAAGTGAAGCGGCACGGGCGTAATACCGACCACATTACCCCAAAAATCATGCGCCGAAGGTCTGTAAAATATATGGTCACTAACACCATATTCCCTATACGCCACTTGGCGTGACAGGGGTACTTTACTTTTTTACTCATTATGCTTGCACTAAAGAAAAACATCAAGAGAGCTAAGCGATCACAGAGACAGGGTGGCCTACAATGAAGACGTTAGCTCTAGACAAAAAATCTCGGTTTCGAGTCCCATCACGGGTTAATGGGAGTTTAGTTGTTCACTTCTAGTGTATGGGGTTTTTTTTCGTGGCTTTACTTGTCGCTGATTTCTGGAAAGCGAGATCCGATATGTAGCTCTGTCGAATAACAGGAAAAACAACATGAAGTTCGGAGTCGAATATACGCACGTTAAAGAAGCCCTGACAGTTAAAAAGTATAAACGGACTTATGTTGAAAGCAACAGATGTGGCAGGCTTGCATTAAATTAGATAAAGAACACAACCATGTTCATTTAATGGGTGAACACTCAAAAAGTCGAAGACAGACTGGCAGAAGTAGCAGTATCTTCAATATACAACATAAAGATCAGCATCTTCAATATATAACAGAAATAGCAGTAGATTCAATATTCAACGCGAATAGCAGTAGCTTCAAAAGACAATAGGAATATCAGCAATACTTTTATATCTGCTGTGTAAATTCACTTTCGTAAGTTCAGATATTTAACTCTTATTTGTTTTTAATCTGAGTAAACTGTTTCATGGCTATACGGAAACAAAATGTAAATATTACAATCTTTCAACATTTGAAGTTACGTCCATGACAATATAAGAGTAAGCTGACCATACATCCTTGAGTTAGAAACGGAATATGGAGACGGCTAAACTGGGGACGGTGGGAGCCGCGATAGCTCAGTCGGTGGTTAGTGAACTGGACTACAACGGAAAAAGGTAGGGTTCGATCCCAACCAACGGCTTCCGGGTTCACCTAGCCTTTAATGGGTACCGGATTTTTTTTTCTGGGAAAGTAAAGCGACATGGGCGTAATCGACCACATTGCCCCAAAAAGCAATTGCCGAAGGTCTGTAAAATATATAGTCACTAACAGCATATTTCCTATACGCCGCCACTTGGCGTGGCGGGAGCACTTTTTTTTTTTTTTTTTACTAAACTGGGACGAGCGTAAATTTATGTCATGTTTTTTTTTTATTCATGAAAATGCAAGACAATATTTAAAACAAAAAGTTTAATTACATACATTACTATTATAAGTTGATGATAGCAACATTATCAGGCTTAATGTTGATCTTCACTGACAGAACCCACACAAAATTAACGTCCTCGATGTTTCTGTTTGAGTTTTATCTTCATCATCATCGACATGTACCATACCGGTTGGCGTAGGCGATCATGTCCCTCCACAATCTTCTATCTACAGTGCATCGTATCAGTTCTGTTGTTGACTGTTTTTCATGCCACGACACCAAGATATCCAGTATTTTCTCTCTTTGTTGCCCGCGATCTCTCTTTCATTTTATTTTGCCAGTTGTAACCAAGTATTCAAACTTTCCTCTTCGCATGATGTGCTCGAAAAATGTTGATTGTTTCTTTCTGGTGTTTTTTAGGAGCTCCCGTTTTGTGTTGGCCTCTTTGAGAATTCCTCATTGGTCTTTTTAGCTGTCCAGGGAACTTTCAACATTCTTCTGAGAAATCCCAAGATTTATCTTACGAGGCAAATTTCGGTCTTGTAAAAGAACTCCCACTCCATGACATAATTATGATTGTATTCGTCCATGATTTTACAAACTACTGGTGTCCATAATATTGTTATACGATTGAATGTTATGGTTTATAACAGACTTATTTTAAAGTATATTCATAATTTTTGTTAAAAACGGGACAAAAACTGACATTTATTGTCCCGTTTACAACGGCACGTATGGTCAACCTGTTTAAGAGCAAAGCTATAATATATATATAATATATATATATATATATATATATATATATATATATATAATATATATATATATATATATACATATATATATATATATCATCAAATATCATGCCTGCTGGCGTTGGTGACCATGAATCTCCACAACTTTTCATTTTCGACAGTCATTTATCATTCCTGTTGTTGACCTTCGGCCAAGCCATTCTCTTAATGTGTCTGGTATCTTTTTCTCTTTGCTTCCCTCTATCACTTCGTCTCTCAATTTCCCAAGTTCCCGTCTCATTTCATGGCCAAAGAAATGATGATTATTTTTCTTAATATTGGCAATTAGCTCTCTCTTTGCTTTGGCCTCTTTCAAAACGTTTTCATTATTCTTCTTAGCTGTCTATGGTATTCTCAACATTCGTCTCTTTTATATCTTATTTTATTTATATATATATATATATATATATATATATATATATATATTATATATATATATATATATATATATATATATACACTTAATTTTGTGACTTTCATTGTAGATTTATTGATCTGAATTCTAAAGAGCGATAAAACGGGAACAACCAACCTCCGATCTATTCATCCATCTTGCTTGTGGACAACTCAGATATTATTTTGTGTTTGTTCGTTCGTTTGTGTTCACCTGAGAACTAAAGGTTAGATCTCTTCCTTATTTGCTCTGAAAAGGACGTTATATTATCGTGTTTGCGTTGTGTTGTGGTTTATTGTATAACTGTGATATTTGCGCCTTTTGGTACAACATATCCGACTTCAGTGTGGTATTTTTGAGTACCTGATTGGCTTCTCTCTGGATCCCTTTTCACTTAGCCAGACTAGATAAGTTAGTCTGTTACTAGCGGCACCTGCGAAGAGGTGCAGTCTGGGTAGTTCTGGTTCAAAAATCCCAAGCCATCAGCTATGAGTCGTTGACGACATTCAGCCCTGTTGCTGTCGGGCGTCTCCGTACATATTTGTGTGTGCGCGTCTGTGTGTATGTGTGTCTCGTATTTTAAGTTGTTTATACATTTGCCCATTTGGCGTTTTTGTAAGCGTTTCTCCTCTGACCACGAGGGTCCAAGTCAATTCTCAAATGTGCCGAAATTTTTGGACCTACACGACTTCGGGTTTACTATAATCTGAAAATGGGTACCTGAGATTTCCTATGTGCACGTGGGATTGCTTGTGATGAAATCGATCACGTCACTAATAGATGCTTACATAGACAAGCAATAATATGGATACTAACTCTTTCTTCCTCTTTCGTCTTACAGACTTCGTCAAATTTCTCTGTCTCTCACTATTTTTGTCATTCTTTGGAACCCTGCAAAGTCGAGACTTGCTCATTATTTATTGTTATTTCCCATCTGTTTCTCTACCTACCTCTCCTTCTCGCAGTTTTCACAATTACTTACATAATGGTCTTTGCTAGAACAAACAGGCAGGCTGATACAAAGACTATATTCCCATTAAACACCTCTAGCAGAAGGGAAATTTACTTAATTTACCAGATAGAGAAATAATAATAAATGAATATTACTAAGCAGGGAAACTTCCGAGGCGATAAATTATTTCAGTGGAAGGGGACTGTTTGGTCTCGAGGCAAGACGCCGGCCTTGAGACAGAGAGGTTGTGGTTCAAATCCCGGCTATCATCGGTTGGGATTTTTATTTATGATTACTCTCTGCGGCAACCACTCCTGGTCTCAGCAGCGAGGCCCGGCTTGAAACGCTAATTACTCATCGACGGAAAAAAATATGAGTACCTCCGAAGTCGGAGTTATCTGCCTGTGCGGCGAGGGATCCCTGTGCACACGGCTGCCAGGGAGAAATGGATTAGCACGCAAAATTCAATTCCTAGTCTCTAGGGGCTTCGTCAGAAGTCAAAGCTGGCGAACGGGAAAACAATTTTTCAGGGAAAGATATGTTTATAACACTGGGAAAAAAATGTCAGGGAAGAGATATGTTTATAACACTCGGGAAAAAAAATGTCAGGGGAAGAGATATGTTTATAACACTCGGGAAAAAATGTCAGGGGAAGAGATATGTTTATAACACTCGGGAAAAAAATGTTCAGGGGAAGAGATATGTTTATAACACTCGGAAAAAATATCACAATCATCAACACAAAGAAAACAAAAAAAAAAATAGATGATCCAAAGCAGGATCATACCGTACTTTTCGGCACAGCGTCTTGCCACGAGGAATCAAACGTTAGAGGACACGTCCAACTAGGCTATCTAAAAAAGATAGCTATCATTGGCGATGTCTTTCACGCAGGTGTACTCATGACTATAGCATAGGGTTACGAACACGACTCGGGTATAAATTATGTATCTGTATTTTTCCCTTAATATACTAATTTAACCAGAATAAAAGTTCTTAAATGTTATGTAGAGGCTGTCTTAACATATGGATGTGAATCATGGATAATGGGAAAATAGATAAGAAAATCACCGGAGTCTGTAGAAATGTGGTTTTACAGAAAAATGTTGAGAATACAATGGACAGCTAAGAAGAGTAATGAAAAGTTCTGAAAGAGGCTAGGGCAAAAAGATAGCTAATTTCCAAGATTAGGAAGAAACAATCATCATTTTTGGGTCATGTAATGAGAAGAGAACAACTGGAAATATTGTAACAAATGGGAAAATTGAGGGACGAAGAGATAGAGGGAAGCAAAGAGAAAAGATACCAGACAGTTTACGAGAATAGCTTGGCAGAAGGTCAACATCAGAAATGATACATAACTGTTGAGATAGAAAGTTGTGGAAAAACATGATCATCTTCACTAGCAGGCCCGGTACTTGATAATGATGATGATGTTCCTAATTTTGCATGGGATATCTTATAATTTGTTGAAAGTTCTCACATTTAAAATCCTCAACAGGGAAACATACAGTGTCGCATGAGAAGCCCTGTAGAAGTCGGTCGAAGAGTTATGGCTGAGGAGTCAGGGACACATTTAATAAGTGTGTTATCTGTCTGAGTCTCTGCTTTAGCCCAGATGTCATCTTATGCAGGGCACGTGCCTCCATGACCTCGCCCCCGAACCCGGTTCAGTGGCCCGCGCTTTTCGATTCTGGAGATTGGTGCGGTTGAAAATAATGAAGCGCCAGCCGTGATCCAGACGTTGCATGATGGTTTCCCTTGAAATATCCAGAAATAGTTGTCATCATCATCGGTGTCGTGCCGACGGACATAGGCAAATCGTAGGTTCTCACAATTCTCTATCCCTTGATTTATGGTGTCTGCTAGTTCTGTTGCTAAGTTGCATGTCTTCCTATTTGAATATCCAGCAGACTCTCTCTCTCTCTCTCTCTCTCTCTCTCTCTCTCTCTCTCTCTCTCTCTTACTTTCTCTCTATCTCTTTTACTTTCTTACTCTTAGTTTTTTCTCTTGTCACGTCTTTCAATTTCCCTTCCTTCCTTCCTTCCTTCTTCCTTCCTTCCTTCCTTTCTTCCTTCCTTCCTTCCTTCCTTTCCTTCCTTCCTTCCTTCCTTCCTTCCTTCCTTCCTTCCTTCCTTCCTTCCTTCCTTCCTTCCTTCCTTCCTTCCTTCCTTCTTTCCTTCCTTCCTTCCTTCCTTCCTTCCTCCCTCCCTCCTTCCTTCCTTCCTTCCTTCCTTTCCTTTCTTCCTTTCTTCCTTCCTTCTTTCTTCCTTCATTCCTTCCTACACCCTACCCTCTCTCCCTTCCTTTCTTCTTTCCTTCATTCCTTCCTTCTCTCCATTCATCTCCTCCTACACCTCCTCCACATCCTCCCTTCCTTCCTTCATTCCTTCCTTTCCTTCTCCCTGCCTCCCTCCCTCTTTTTTCAGTCCTTCCGTCCTTCCTTCCTTCCTTCCTTCCTTCCTTTCTTCTCTTCATTATCTCTTTCACACACCACACACACATCCACGAATCGTACCCGCTTCTAGAATGCACTCTAAGCATCATCTATACACAATGTGTCCAAGATTAGATTATCTCTTCCAATGTTTGTGATAAACATGCTGAGCGTATTGACTTTCAATAGCATATACGTTTGTTTTCTTATGGATTCTCACTTATCTTATATTTTTTTTTTACTTTCTTATTCCAGTGACATCAAGGGATCCTAACGTTTGTTTATTTATTTATTGCACATGCCCTGATTCAATATTCCGAATTTTGTCCCCATATAATAATTAAGAGCCATATATCTCTCCAACTCTGATAAATATGTGTTTCTTGGATAATGTTTGCATCTTGAGCCAACGATCTTGGCCTTGTTGGTTAATTTCTTTATTTCTTTCTTTATTTATTTCAAACACACATCTCCCGTCTCATGTTATTATGGGCGTTCTGTTATATCAAACTTAAAATATTTGTTTCAATTTACTAAATGTATTTTTTATTTTTTGCGAAAGCCTAATTCGATGAGATGATGAGCACTCCCACTGTCAAAATTTGTTAGACCGAAGCGCTTTATCTGTAGTTTCTGTTTCTGCCGTGTCTATCAGTTCTCGCAGAGCTTATCTGAAGGTAAAGAAAAAAATTATTTCCAACAGTTTGTTATTTTATCTTTCTATTGAATACTTGGGAGCCGCGATAGCTCAGTGGTTAGTGAAATGGACTACAAAGGACAAGAGGTAGGGTTCGATCCCAACCGACGGCTTCCGGTTCACCCAGCCTTTAATGGGTACCGGATTTTTTTTTCTCAGGGAAAGTAAACGGCACGGGCGTAATACCGACCACATTACCCCAAAATCATGTGCTGAAGGTCTGTAAAATTTATGGTCACTAACACCATACTCCCTATACGCCACTTGGCATGAGTGGGGTACTTTACTTACTTTTTTAAAAATTGAATACTTACTTGTAGAAACCACATGTTAAAGGACATGATGTATTAGATAAAAGGTACGAGACTTGAAACAAATAATAATAATGAAACATTATTATAGAGGGAAACTTCTGAGGCGATAATCAGCGAATCAATTCAGAGGGATAGATATGTTTACAGTACTCGGAAAAAAATGACAAATAATCAACAACAACAACAAAAAAACAAAGAACAATGTATGATTCGAAGCAGGATCGAACCCGTACTCCTTGGCACGGCGCCTTGCCACGAGACTTAAATCAGCGTCTTGGCAGGCGGGTTTTTACCCATTTGTGCTCAGCCGCCTATCCAGAAGTGTTCGGCGACTCCTGTCTAGTGTCGCCTCAAGCATCGTAACTCGCGAGAGATTGTTTCTAGTGCTACACTAGTGCCAATTTTTGACAGCAGCTGGGTCGACCGCGGTGGTATTTGTTTCCAACCACGAGTAAAACTCACACTGCTTCCAGCGGGAATCGAACACGTGTCCTAACGCCAGTAGTTAGTGCGGTGGTATTTACCATCAAGGCTACCGAGGTCACCGAGCTGGAAGATAAGACTTCTACTACTATTCCTTCGCCCGTGTTGCTACCACCACGCCTGATCCTTGAGCGCCTGCACCTGCGTCGCAATAGCAGGGTCGGCGCACCATCAGCTGACCAAGACCTAGCAGTTCTACCTCCTCGTGGTTTCCTCCGGTAACAGTCTGAGTCAAAACAGGGTGGCTGACAGTTGTTGATGTTGACGGAATGCACGAGTTGATGCGGGCAGGGTGCCCTTGATTGTGTCAGGGTGCATTTGATGTGGTGGGTGGTAATGGCTTTCTTGACATTCCGGCTCTTACTGGAGAGGTTGGAGTTTGTCTATTGAGTTATTGAGTTATTTGCGGGTCATCATCATTGCACTCCGAACATAAATGGAGTTTGCCTATCCCAGGCTATGCTGGAAAACTACTCAGTCTATATCAGTAACAGCCACCACAACAGGGAACACGACGATCCTAGCTTCTGTTAGCCAGCCTGTTTTTGAGCAGACTGTTACCAAGGGACCACGAGGAGGTAGAACTGCTACTCTTGGTGCCCCTGCCCGCATCAACTCTTGTCATTACGTCAACTCAACAATCAGGGTCAGGGATATAAGAACATAGCAGTGTCATGTGTCACGCATGTGACGAAGATACCACGAAGGAAGTTTTTGTCGCCAAGATCTTCGACAGTTTAACGGAATTCGCATATCTGAGCTGGAGCCATCTTCAGTACTTTCGCTAGTGTATGATGGATTGGATTCATACTTGGGAACTTGGTGAGGTGTGAATATTTGCACATGGAGTTCAAACCTACGTCAAATTCACGAGGTGAATTCCGTTTTTTCCACAGTAATGCAACTAAAATTAGAATATTTAACTTCTCGCCAAAGGGTGGATGGGGTAATAGACTAATTATAGCCCAAATTAATTTCCAACAGACTGTAAGGGGGATGATCCCGCTCTCCGAGAATTGGACGGTGCTGAAGTCGACGATACTGGGCTAGAATATACACCCGACACCATACACCTGACACCATACACCTGACACCATACACCTGACACCATACACCATACACCTGACACTACACACCGGACGTCATACACCTGACACTATACACCTGACACCATATACCTGACACTATACACCTGACACCATACACCTGACTGACTATAAACCTGACACCATACACATGACACTATACACCTGACACCATACACCTGACACTATACACCTGTCACCATACACCTGACACCATACACCCAGACACCATACACTTGACACCATACACCTGACACTATACTCCTGACACAATACACCTGACACTACACACCTGACACCATACACCTGACACTATACACCGGTCACCATACACCTGACACGATACACCTGACACTATACACCTGACATCATACATTTGACACCATACACCTGACACTATACACCTGACACCACAACACCTGACACTGACTCCCATACACCTGACACCATATACCTGACACCATATGTCTGATACCATACACCTGACACCAAACACCTGACACTATACACCTGACACCACAACACCTGACACTTGATCCCATACACCTGACACCATATACCTGACACCATATGCCTGATACATACACCTGACACCAAACACCTGACACTATACACCTGACACCATACACCTGACACCATATACCTGACACCATACACCTGACACCATATCCTGACATCATACACCAGACACCAAACATCTGAGACCATAGTAATCCACCGGCCATGGTCCTTGTGAAAGCCATCGTCAAAATAATGTGTTCATGGAGCTCCACTTCACAAAAAGATATGCAGTAATCTATGTCCAACTTATCATATAAGAAGATATGCAGTATCTATGCCCAAACTTATCATATAAGAAGATATGCAGTAATCTATGTCCAAACGTATCATAGAAAAAGATATGCATTTATCTATGTCCAATCGTATCATAGAAGAATATATGCAGTAATCTGTGTCCAATCGTATCATAGAAGAATATATGCAGTAATCTATGCCCAATCGTATCATAGAAGAATATATGCAGTAATCTGTGTCCAATCGTATCATAGAAGAAGTTATGCAGTAATCTATGTCCAAAAGTATCATAGAAGAATATATGCTGTAATCTATGTCCAATCGTATCATAGAAGAATATATGCAGTAATCTGTGTCCAATCATATCATGGAAGAATATATGCAGTAATCTGTGTCCAATCGTATCATAGAAGAAGTTATGCAGTAATCTGTGTCCAATGGTATCATATAAGAAGATATGCAGTAATCTATGTCCAAACGCAAAGGGGAAGACAACAAATGAAACTTGCAACAACAACAAATGATCAATTAATTTGAGCTCTGCAATACAAAACAAGATTGTTCGAAATATTTGACTTCATCTCAAGGTAACTATGAATAAATTCTTATTAAAACAACAGACATAATATGTTCATCATTCTCTTCTTTCCTCTAATTTTTTTTTTTTTTTTACAATTTCAACGATAAATTTCAGCGTTTCCATTTTATTGCAAAGTCTATAGATCGTGATTATTTCATTGTAAGAATATGGTTATCTGTAATTTTCTGTATTTTTTTTTCCTTTCTATGACCGTTAACACATTTTTTAGTCTGTAGTCAGTGTCACGCCAAATCTACAAAATACGAGTCAATTTCCAGCATCCTTTTCCAGAGATTCAGTCAGCGTCAGACCAAGCATACAGTGCAAGAGTCTTTCTCCTACAACTTTTTCCAGAGTTTGAGTCAGCATCACGCCATGCCTACTTTACAAGTGTCAGTACCTTTACCCAGACGTTGAGTCAGCGAACCTCGAACTCCTTTACAAGTGTCAGTCCTTTACCCAGACGTTGAGTCAGCGAACCTCGAACTCCTTTACAAGTGTCAGTCCCTTTACCCAGACGTTGAGTCAGCGAACCTCGAAACCGCGTGGATCGGAAAAAAAATGTTCGCCAACAGTAGTTCGACCTGGACAACCTGCACAGTAAAGTACGCTAACGACCCTGCTCTTGTGTCTGTTAAAATTCAAAAGTGAACAATTAAATATTCTTATTAACAATGTGACACACCACAACGTTTATTGGGCACCCTGACACTTGTAAATGCTCTGCAACTGCTAATCAGCATTAATTGTGTGCATGAGTCGTAAATATCATTTTAATGAGTCGTAAAGACATATATAAGATATCATTTTGATGAGTCGTAAAGACATATATAACATATCATTTTGATGAGTCGTAAAGACATATAAGATATCATTTTGATGAGTCGTAAAAACATATATGAGATGTCATTTTGATGAGTCGTAAAGACATATATAACATATCATTTTGATGAGTCGTAAAGACATATATAACATATCATTTTGATGAGTCGTAAAGACATATATGAGATATCATTTTGATGAATCATAAAGACATATATGAGGTATCATTTTGATGAATCTTAAAGACATATATGAGATATCATTTTGATGAGTCTTAAAGACATATATGAGATATCATTTTGATGAGTCGTAAAGACATATTCGAGATATCATTCTGATGAGTCGTAAAGACATATATGAGATATCATTTTGATGTGACGTAAAGACATATTCGAGATATCACTTTGATGTGTCGTAAGACATATACGAGATATCATTTTGATGTGTCGTGAAGACATATATGAGATATCATTTTGATGTGTCTTAAAGACATATACGAGATATCATTTTGATGTGTCGTAAAGACATATAAGATATATCATTTTGAAGATGCATATGTAGACTTTAGTAAGATAGCAAGATGACAATATGTACAAAAATAGTCTGACGTAATGTTCACAATATCATCATCCTTCACCCATCTCCGAAGGTCAAGTCATCTGACAGCGGCAGGGCTGAAGTTGCCAGCGAATCATAGCTGATGGCAGAGCTAGTGAACCAGAATAATGCATTCCCTACTCCATCTCTCTGTGATGCCTCTAGTAACAGACTAACCAGCCTAGTGTGGCCAAGAGAGCAAGAATCAAGAGGAAAAACCGCTTGCTTCTCAAAAATGACATGCTGAACAGGATGTCCGGGCCGAAAGATACAAATATCACAGTTCTACCATAAACTACAACACAGCACATAAACGATGTCTACTTAATGTCCTTTCGGGGCGGATGATGAAAAGGTGCATTTCTTTACTCATCGATTGAACGAAACCACCTCCCCTACACCCCCAGAAAAAAATAAAGAAAAACGTGCTGGTCAGTGTGAAAAAAAATGTGAATATTAACACCACAATATATTACAGTTGAAGCGTCATATGGTTCTTTTTTATGTAGTAAATAAGTACATATTCTTGAAACAAGCAAATATACGAATACAAGAATATAAATCTAGCCACAATCTGCCTTCCTGTACATATACATAAATCAATGTAACTGCTGGCCTATTGCTATTTCCATTAAATCTTCATATAGTTGTTCTAAACTGCCCTATCCGCGGACCGCCACATTCTTCCCAAAACCGCTTCTTCTGAAGGCAAAAGTCATCTTGTCGATAAGGTGGCAGCCAACATTATAGAGATGAAAACTGCGCACGGTATGGCAAGGCTGTCTTGGAAATGACTCGCGCGACCTTCATTTCCGTTATGAGCGAGATAGTATCCTGGGTCGAGAACCTGACACGTCGCAGCCGTTGTTCTGTGGAAGAGGTTTCCCGGCATTCCTCACCAACATTAATGTATTATATCAAGTGTGGGAGCCAAGTTCTTCCAGTAGTAATTGGGCGAAAAAAAATTTCACGGTCTTCAATGATTGTATTCCGTGCTGGATAAGCTGGGGGACACACGATCCGCTGAAGGCTCGTGAGTCGATTAGGGAATTACATCAGCCAGAGTGAGAATTATGGACAAGTGCTCAAGTTAAGGGAAGGCAAACAGTGCGGCGTCCACGCAAGCCGCGTAAGGCCACCAGTATGACGGTTGATGGTGGAATAACTGGACACTGAGGAAATGATGTGACGGAGGACGGACGAGTGTGTGACGAGTAGCGTGCAGAGGTTTGTACAAGGAGGGAGGTAACTTCAAATATATTTATTTGTATGAGAGTTATGTAATATAAAATAATCAAATTAGGGTTTTGTATGAGAGTGAGGTAAATAAAGTAATCAAATTAGGATTTTGTATGAGAGAAAGGTAAAACAAAGTAATCAAATTCGGGCTTTGTATGAGAGAAAAGTAAAATAAAGTAATCAAATTAGGGTTTTGTATAAGAGAAAGGTAAAACAAAGTAATCAAATTCGGGTTTGTATGAGAGAAAGGTAAAATAAAGTAATCAAATTCGGGTTTTGTGTGAGAGAAAGGTAAAATAAAGTAATCAAATTAGGGTTTTGTATGAGAGTGAGGTAAAATAAAGTAAAAAGTGTTAGTTTAGAGAATAGGGGAATCTGTTAATATCTGATATTGATTTTTTAAAAATTTAAATCAAATGAAAAGATATTAAATAAAGACGAAGATTGTCATGGTGAAAGAGTGAATTAATATAATGAATATATTTTAAAACAGACAGACACCAAGCATTCTTGACATATTATCATCATCATCAAGTATCATGTCTGCTGGCATAGGTGATCATGTCTCTCCACAACTTTCGATTTCGACAGTTATTTATCATTTATGATGTTGATTTTCTGCCAAGTCATTCTCTTAAGCTGTCTAATATCTTTTCTTTTTCATTCCCTCTATCTCTTTGTCCTTCAACTTTCCCAGTCGTCACAACATTTTCCAGCTGTTCCCTTCTCAATACATGGCTACAAAATAATAATTGTTTCTTCCTAATATTGGAAATTAGCTCTCTCTTTACTTTGGCCTCTTTCAAAACGTTTTAATTACATTCCCTAGCTGTCCCTGGTATTCTCAACATTCTTCTGTAGAATCACATTTCTACAACCTCCAGTAATTGTCTTGTGTGTTGCCCTATTGTCAGGGAACCTCAGACGGAAGATGTACAAAAGATGTGACATGCAGAATGGCCCAGGCAAAAGCAGCTTCCAAAAAATGAGGAAGATACAATGCAATCCATTTTTGACAATAGAAACAAGTAAAAGAGTTTTTAAATGGTATGTAGAGCCAGTTTTAACATATGGATGTGAATTATGGACAATGGGACAACAGACACGAAAATCACTGGAGTCTGTAGAAATGTGGTTTTACAGAAGAATGTTGAGAATACCTGGACAGCTAGGAAGAGTAATGAAAAAGTTCTGAAAGAGGTCAAAGCAAAAAGAGAGCTAATTTCCAATATTAGAAAGAAACAATCATCATTTTTTGGCCATGTACTGTGAAGAGAACAGAAGGAAGCAAAGAGAAAAAATACCAGACAGCTTAAGAGAATGTGTTGGCAGAAGGTCAACAACAAAAATGATGAAAAACTGCCGAAATCGAAAGTTGTGGAGAGACATGATCATCTACGCCAGAAGGCCCAGTATTTGATGATGATGTTGCCCTATTGTCCATGATTTGCATCCATATGTTAAGACTGGCTCTGTATAACATTTAAGAGCTCTTTTTCTTGTTTCTAGTGTCAAAAATGGATTGCGTAGTATCTTCCTCATTTTGGAAAGCTGCTTTTGCCTGAGCCATTCTGCATCTCACCTCTGTTGTACATCTACCATCTGAGGTTAACCTTGTTCCCATATATTTAAATTCATTTACCTGTTTTAATATTGTTTCACTTGTCTTTATTGTGCGTTGCAATGATGTCTTTTTCTGTGTCGCTACCATTACTTCTGTCTTTTTGCTATTAAGACAGAGTCTTATTTTTTGCCTTCCTTCACTATAATATCTAACATTTCTTGTAACTCATTTATCCCTTAGCGATTAAGACTGTATCATCAGTATACCTTAGATTATTTCTTTTATGACCGCAAAACTGTTATTCTAGGCATGTCCCTTATGGATCTTAAAATAATCTCACTATACATGTTAAATCAAATACAATTTATCGGACATTTTAAAATCAGTGATTACTGATCCTATAGTGGTAGATGACACCGACATTTTAGTTCATACCGTCATTGAAACAAAGTAACCAATATTCTTGACATTTGTAAAGGCCAACGTGTTAGTGAAGTACTTAAAATTTGATGCAAGAGAAGGAATTCAAATACTGATTGTAATAATCAAAGTATTAAAAAAAAAGTAAAGAGCCCCCGTCACGCCAAGTGGCGTATAGGGAAAATGGTGTTAGTGGCCATAAATTTTACAGACCTTCGACACATGGATAATCAAAGTACTATAAGAATGTCACATCCCATAACAATCTGGAAATTTCGCGATTACGGAAGCCCATATTTGTGACCGTCGGTATATTTTTTTATAAAGAGGTTAGCATTACGTCCCCGTCTCATCCCGTAACATCTGGAAATTTAGCGATGACGAGAACCCGTATCTTTCCATCCGTTGACCATCGGTATATTTTTAATAAAGAGGTCAGCATTACGTCAAAAGTACAGCGATAATGTTATCGTAATTGACATCTCTAACACAAATCGTATAAGATGGTTGGCTGGTTGCGTTCGCCCGATGACTAAAGATTCTAGAGTATCGTGGTAGACCAGAATATTCCTCTTCATCATCCGCCCTTACAAGGACGTAGTGGACGTGTCTGAGTTGTGTTGTGTTTGCAGTATAACTGTTATATTTTACGCCTTTCGGCCCAACACATCCGACTTCAGCACGACATTTTTGAGTACCGGGTTGTCTTCCTCTTCGATCCCTGCATGCTTGGCAAGACTAGACAGGTTAGTCTGTTACTGGAGGCACCATGGAGAGGTGGAGCAGGGTCTGGATGGTTTTGGTTCACCGATCCTGGCGCAAGCCATCAGCTGTGGGTCGCTGACAACTTCCAGCTCTGGGGCTGGAGGTGCGCCTTCGCCTAAGATATTTTCTTCGTAGAAGATGAAAAAGTTCTCAAAAACATATAAGCAATCCGGAGTACATGATTCTCTTTGACTGTTGTGAAGAAACGTAAAATGAAAAGATCTGGCTACGTATGTGGATCATCTGTCCTAGTAAAGACCATTCAGTACGGAACTGTAAAAGATGCGAGACGGAGTGGTAGGCAGATAACGAGATGGGAAGATAACATAAAAGAAGGGATAGGTTCGATATTGCAGAGTCCCCCAAAAAATTACTCAAAATAGAGAGAAATGGAGAAGGAAGATAAAGTTTGTAAGAGGGCCCCAACGACCGCCAGGATTATAGAAGAAGAAAAATCCGACGACAGCCTTATTGTATAAGGCAATAACATAACATATAACTCCGTGTATAATCTTTGTTTATAAGCTACACATCAAGCGCTCTTCTAACACTATGTTTCATTGCTCATTAAGTGCTCTGGCATTAATTGATGTCTAGACTTACTGGAGCATAATGACACTACAAAAGATCTTTCAAATGAGAACCAAAAACGTAAGCTACAAAACTTACAAAATTAAAAAGACTAATTGTCTTAACGATAAAACTAAGAACCAGTTTTAGAAGCATTGTTTAATGTGAACTCGTTCAAGAGACAGGTAGTGATTAAAATTTATTCTATCAATTCTACACAATTTTATTTATTATTGATGATAGCATGATACTTCGTATATATCGAAATGCACAAGAAATACAATTCAATTCAAGTAACATAATTCAACAAATTCTTAGTGAATAAATAATAATATAATATCTAAAATATAGAACACAGAACACATCCGATGTTTTATAGATACCGCGTAGACCGAGAATGAACTAATACAACTTCATTCAAGTCAACAATTCAACCCAGATACAACTAATACGAAAGCACGGATTATAACAAAAGGAAATACTGAATAATGTAAAACTGTACGAATACGAAATTATAATTCTGAAAATACTGTGTAATTAATTTTAAAAGAGGATATATGCTATTGAAAGTCATACACATCTGTCAGTTCATCTGTTGAGTAAATATTCTATTGCTCATTGTTGATAACGTGGACATTACAGCACTCCTAGCAAACCCATAGGTGCTACTCTTCTGTATTAGAAAATGGTGTATCTATACACAATGATGGTCCTAAAAGCATGGTAGCGCTTCCTTGCAGGTTACCATTCCTGCTTTATCCACAATGTGTTCACTGTTGCTGCCGCAGGTGCACATTTTCACTGATAGCAGTGTTGATTCCAACGAGTGATAGCTGAGGCCCTTCAAAATGTTATCCCTATGATGCTTATCATCTCAAATATAGGTGCACATGAGATCAACCAATCAAATGTTTATTTGCTACGAATTCCAGTGTAGCCTAGACGGTACATTAGGGAGACGCGACAGCTCAGTGGTTAGTGAACTGGACTATAAAGAACAAGAGGTAGGGTTTGATCCCAATCGACAGCTTCCGGGTTCACCAGCCTTTAATGGGTAACGGAATTTTTATGGTAAAGTAAATCGGCACAGCGTTAATACCGACACATTACCCCAAAAAAACCATGTGCCGAAGGTCTGTAAAATGTATGGTCACTAACACCACATTCCCTATACGCCACTAGGCGTGACGGGGATACTTTACTATTTTTTTACTAGACAGTACATTCATAAGAGCTATCTTTCTTGATTTAAGTGTGTTGTTGCCGCTGTGGTGGAGATATAGGTTCTATACATTACGACATGACAGACAATCCGACACGGTATCTACCTCATTCAACTGTGTCTTTGAGAACACATGAAGGATCTTCAGGTTCAGTGCACTGGAGGTCGATGTTCATGAGTGAGTCATGTCCCGGTTGGACCCCCCCCCCACCTCTCTCTCTCTCTCTCTCTTCTCTCTCCTCCTCCCCCCCCCCCCACCGAGTGTCAAGAAGCTTAAATGGCCAAAACTCTTTCTCAGCGGGCGGTTACTGCTGATGACGAGGTCTCATTACATACTGGAACACAACGTTCACAAATAATCAACAACAGAAACAAGAAAAAAAAAAAAAACAAGAACAGCAGGCAGTGGAAGTGGATCAAACCCGTGCTCCTTGACACAGCCCTATGCTGAAGTCATGAGTACACGTACGTGAAAGACATCGTAACGATAGCTACTTTTTTAGGTTGTTTAGTTGGCCATGTGTCGCTCAACACAAGCACATCTGCGAATATAACAGCATCGTAAACAACAAATGTTGTTTTTTAATTTTAATACAACACAGTAACACGAGAGTCTTCTTTAATGTAAAACTAAATCTTAATCTAGTAAATATTGCGAAAATTAGTAATAGAAAAAAAATGGATATTGCTAAATACATATAAATAAGGAAACCTCAGTACAGTGAACTTGTTAGTATCCGATAAGCTCGCTGGCAGCTCTGGCACTGAGTTGGCCTTGCTCTGGACAAAGAGGACATCGCCAAGATTGTTCTTCATTCCTTAAGAGAAGAGGAGAATGAGTGGGGCAATGGTGTATATATTATTTGAGAGATTGAGGAGTCTAAAGGTGGAAAAAGGGTTTTGTCGATCCGGAATGTTCTCCGAGATTCTGCATTCGCAGAGAAAGAGAGCACATAAAGAGAGCTACTTTCCAATATTATGAAGAAATAATCATCATTTCGTAGCCATGTAATATGACGGGAACAGCTGGAATAAATTGTAACAACTGAGAAAATTGAGGACGGATAGATAGAGGGAAGCAAAGAGAAAAGATACTCTCTCTCTCTCTCTCTCTCTCTCTCTCTCTCTCTCTCTCTCTTTCTGCGATCAAGACTCAATCAGAGTAGGATTCCAGACTCTCTCATGAAGTCAGCTGTTTGTTTAGCGAATAGATTGCCCCATATAGTTTTTCTTCCAGGGAGGTGGGCGTGGATCACATTGCTCTTCTCAGGTCTTGTGTAAAAGATACCAGACAGTTTAAGAGAAAGTCTTGGCCGAATAGGTAAACAACAGAAATAATAAATAACTGTTCAGATCGAAAGTTGTGGAGAGACATGATCACCTACGCCAGCAGACATGGTACTTGATGACGATGCTAGAGAGAGAGAAAAAAAAAAAGAGAGAAGAGAGTTTTATCATGAAGTCAATGAAACATTAAAAATAGTTCTCAGAACGTAACGCCCCATACGAGGAACTACAAACTGAACAGCAAGAAATATATAAAAACCAATCTCGCTAATATCCTTCAGACCAATTTAATTGCTACAGCTTTTTTGTGAGTCTGGCCAAAGTGGAGGACTCATTACATGGCACCATGTTATCCGTCACGCCTGACGACATCACTGCACGTGTAGTACGCGTGCACACGCACGAAATGTTTGGAAATATGAACAAGAACCGGAAACGATTGAAAGGAAATATGGCTGGCGAATTGTCGTATTTAAGCCCGAGCAATTCTGATCTCGAAGCCAAGCTGCTCCCGACATAGGATAATAAAAAGAGCCGGAATCAAAAGTTGGGGTCGTGAAAGTTGCTAGTTCTTAAACCGGTTAATTGCGCATCAGATCACGTGATACAAGCCTTATATTGTCTACATTCACGAAATGGCGCCTTCGTGTCAGTGGATTCCTAGCTCTCATGATGTTATTTGTATTTTATTTTTATGAGCCGCCTTCGATCATAAAATTAACTTCATAGATGCTGGTGCTATTGCTATCATATTATTTTTCATATTCCTCACACTTTATCTCTGTCTTGTAAAACTGATAAATGACTTTTCTATACATTAGATGTGTGTGTTGTATATGCGTGGATTACGTGTGACTTCTTAATACTTGCTTTGTATAACTGTGCTTTTCGATCCGATATATTCGCTTTTGATAAATACTTTATTTTCAGTTTGATTATTTTTCGCTTTTGATCGTCCCGACGGATAACAGTTTACTATCAAAGTTTATCTCCCCCTGGACAGATTATTTAATTACCCGTTAAAAGAAATGTTTCGTCGACAAACACAAAGCTGCACAGTTCTTCCAAAACAATGACGCAATGGATGCACACTGAAAGTTCCTGTGGTTTACCAGTTAAACAGACATCTGATCTATGTTCTCAATTGTTTCATTTTGCTTGTACCTAGTTTGACTTCAATTTGCAGCGTCTTATCATAGCTGCACCCTTACCTACTATTCATGACTGGCGTGCTTCATCTAATCAGTGTTACCTATATCTCAAAACCTGCCGACTGAAGGGGTTTTTCCCAAAACGCCCAATGACTGTGACGTTTTCGAGCAGGGACGATTGTGGATAAAATGACGTCAACCGTCTATTGCTCGCATAGGTCAAGATGTCACAAGATTTAGCCCTTTCGAGAAAACTACCTCAACGGGCAGGCTTGAGAAATATAGGTGGCGATGGTCTAATAATGGGAGCCTCGATAGCTCAGTGATTAGTGAACTGGACATCAAAGGACAAGAGGTAGGGTTCGATCCCAACCGACGGCTCCGGTTTACTCAGCCGTTAATGGGTACCGGATTATTTTCTGGGAAAGTAAAGCGGCACGGGCATAATACCGACCACATTACCCCAAAAATCATGTGCCGAAGGTTTGTAAAATTTATGGTCACTAACACCTTATTCCCTATACGCCACTTGGCGTGACGGCGCTACTTTACTTTTTTTATGGTATAATAATAGGGAGAGGGGGCGGGGTGAGGGGGTTCAAGCTTGTTCTTCATTCCTAAAAGAAGAAGTAGATGAGTGTGACAAGGATGCATATATTGGGAGACTGATGAGTCCAAGGTGGAAAAAGGGTCTGGTCGTGGCCGGAATGCCTAGAGGGAAAAGCAGATGCATCTATAATCAATACCTAAAAGGTGCAGTCAGTATGAGCTTCAAGAAATTATGGGACTTTCGGTGGAGTGGATATGGGGATGCCCGACTGTAATGAAACTGATACAAAGAACAAAATATATAACAGGGGTCTGGGTGGTCTAGAGGTATGACATCGGCCTCTGGACAGGAAGTAGACGGGTTCGAATCCCAGCGGTGGAAATTGTCACCTCGAATTCGTGGATTATCTGGGTTTTCCCTTTTCTTGGTTTCTGGGTAGGGAGATCGGTGTCTTGTCCTATCTGGGTAGGGAAGATCCGGTGTTTAGTCCTATCTGGGTAGGGAGATCCGGTGTCTAGTCCTATCTCGGTAAGGAGATACGGTGTCTAGTCCTCTCTGTGTAGGGAGATCGGTGTCTTGTCCTATCTCGGTAGGGAGATCCGGTATCTAGTCCTATCTGGGTAGGGAGATCCGGTGTCTAGTCCTATCTCGGTAGGGAGATACGGTGTCTAGTCCTCTCTGGGTAGGGAGATCCGGTTCTAGTCTTCTCTGGGTAGGGAGATCCGGTGTCTAGTCCTATCTCGGTAGGGAGATCCGGTGTCTTGTCCTATCTTGGTAGTTAGATCCGGTGTCTAGTCCTCTCTAAGTAGGGAGATACGGTGTCTAATACTTTCTAGGTAGGGAGATCCGGTGTTTAGCCCTCTCTGGGTAGGGAGGTCCGGTGTCTAGTCCTCTTTGGGCAGGTAAATAGTCACTCTGCTATCATATAAACCCATGATATCTTCGAGTGCTTCTGAATATATCTCTCCATTCAGCATTTTTCTTTTAGACCAAAGTTCGTTATTAATTGTGGACTAGGAATTGTGTTTGATTTTATTGCCTGTGATCGTTTCCAGTAACAACTGGCAAACAACTTTTAATGAACACATTTAAAAAAACACTTGTAATGTGGCCAACAATGCATCAGCGCCATCTTTCTTTCTCAGGTAAAATATAAAAATTATGCATTTATTCAAGTTTGGATTAATATCGAAGCCATCAGTTGGTACTGGGAGCCGCGATAGCTCAGTGGTTAGTGAACTGGACGTTCACCCAGCCTTTAATGGGTACCGGATTTTTTTTTCTGGGAACGTAAAGCGGCACGGGCGTAGTACAAACACATTACTCTAAAAATCCTGTGCCAAAGGTCTGTAAAATTTATGGTCACTAACACCATACTCTCTATACGCCACTTGGCTTGACGGGGGTACTTTACTTTTTTTTTTTTAACATCAATTGGTACTAAACCCGACTTGTTAACATCAGTAGAACAGTTCACTAACCACTTCTCTACAGCGTCTCCCTAAGGATAAAAAAAGTATATAACTTTTCGATTGTCCAGGATGATGGTTTATTTTAATGTCGGAGTGTGGATTATATGATAAAAAGTGACCGAAAATGTGTTTCTAAAAAAGAGTTGCGTAAAGTGTTCAATTCAAGATGGAAGACAAGATCAGATTTGTAGTTTTAAAATGTAACCAGCTACAATTTTAGACTGTAAATGATTGCACAAACACACACTCAAACACACACACACACTCACACATATATACACACAATCACACACACAAATATAAACACACACACACATACACACGGACAAAAAAAACACACACACACACACATATACACGCACAAACACACTCTAATTGTTAACAGTGAAATTGACCAACGTTTTTGTCTACACCAATAGGTGTCCAAAAAAAGGCAATTCAACACAACAAGAAACTACACCCTCCGATATAGTTCCCTGTGTGGGAAGCCCACTTGAATGAATCCAAACTTTAGCTACCTTTGTCTATGGTTACTACCACCCTCTTATTATTTGAAACAAATATATAATGTGATAAGCAACTACAACCTTTGGCAAATAAACAAGGATAAACAATTCTCACTTTCGATTCGCAAAAATAAAAGAAACTATTTGGTTATTGGTTATTTGGTTATAGAAGGCCCAGGTATCACTTCAAACGAATTAAAATCCATAATTGCTCAACCGCCCGTGCCAGTGTAATCATCCGAATCTCATCTCCCAAACAAAGAAAGGTAACTGTAGTCCCCATCATAGCAGTCTCAGCACACGCCAAAAGACATAAGGCGAAACCGCGCAGAAAGTGAACACAGCCAACTTTTCCCTGTTATACGATATTATCATTCATCGAAAGCAATTGGAATATCGAAACATGATCAAAACGGATGGACACACAGCTCACGGTGTGCACAGAGCACTTAACTCAGTAGCTCCTGCAACAAGCCGGACTTGGAATATGAGGAAAATGCAACAAGGAACACTTTTCATGCATAGCCTTCAATTGTTCCGCCGCCTATCCACCATATACCGGGAGTTCACGTCCTCTTGAAAAGGATGATCGTCATATTTTAAAAACAATGTAGCGCGATTGATGATGTTAGGCCATCGTTGTTGACGTCAATTCCGAAAATATAGACACACAGTTAGTCGTCAGATTATTCCCGTCGCACATCAAACAACCGACCGTAAGATTAACGCACGGCCGGTCTAGACTCAAGGGATGTATGATGAACCATTACGATGACGTAGCACACACAAAAATGTCGTACACACAATTTCGCCCCCTTTCGATTTCTGATTACTCTAGTAAAAGCATCCCAGGACGAACAAAACACTATGCAAATTCCGTAAAGAGATAAAACTGCGGCCGACGAAGTAGTTTACATTGATAAGTAACATGGAAATAACTTGCGTCAAGGAATTCCAATAACGGCCATGAACAGCACCAATGTAACGTAAAGCGCAGATCAAGACTAGACGTTGGAAGGTCGCATTCACAACACTTGATTTGTCAAAATAGGACTGTTGCCGACGTACAACATCGCTTTAGCGGCGCAGATGTAATAAGATCATCACTTTTACTTTAACGCAGAAAAATACAACGGAGAACCGAAATTAATCAGATCCCGAATGCACTTACTGCAGCGATCAAGAGAACTTGACCTAGATCCCACCATCTTCACAACGGAAGTTGACAAAAAAGAAACTATGAACTGGAAAGACGAAGTAATCTACTCTAGCATTGGTGGCGCTTTAGTAATCAAACTTCATGATAGCATACATGAACACAACGCTAATGTGACTTGAACACGATACAAGAACGAACTTGCAACCTATCTCAAGATAAAAGAAACCTATGATTGCTATATAATAAAAGTTTTAAAAAATTAAACTTATAAAGCGAAACTGATTACTTGTAGGATAAAACTTAGATGTAAAGAAGTCAACAAGGTACCATGAAAGACTTCAATATCTATGAAAAATATAAGTAAATAAACATGAATTGCTTCAACATCCATCAGAGACTTCAATAATATCCAGGAAAGATGTCAACATCAATGGAAGACTTCAACATCCACAATAGACGTCAACATCCATTTAAGACCTCACCATCCATGAAAGACTTCAACATTCATTAGAGAATTTAACATCTATTATAGACTTCTGCAACAATGAAAGACTTCACTATCTCTGAACGACTTCAATATCTCTGAAAGACTTCAATATCTATCAGAGACTTCAAATCCATGAAAGACTTCTACAGAAAATAACAGACTCCTTCAACATGAAAGACTTCAGCATCCATGAAATATCTCAACATCTATGAAAGACCTCAACATCCGCGAAAGACCCCAACATCCATGAAAGACTTCAACATTTATGAAAGACTACAATATCCATGAAAGACATTAACATGCAAAGAAAGACTTCAACATCTATGAAATACTTCAGTATCCATGAAAGACCACAAGATTCATGAAAGAATTCAACATCCATGAAAGACATTAACATTCATAAAAGACTTCAACATCCATGAAAGACCTCAACATCCATGAAAGACTTCAACATCCAAAGAATGACCTCAACATATCTACGAAAGACCTCAACATCCATGAACGGCCTCAACATCCATGAAAGACTTCAACATCCATGAAAGACTTCAACATCTATGAAAGACTTCAACATCTATGAAAGACTTCAACATCTATGAAAGACCTCAACATCAATGAAAAGCCTCAACATTCAAAGATAGACTTTAACATCTATGAAAGACCTCAACATTCATGAAATACTTCAACATCCATGAAAGACCTCAACATCAATGAAAAGCCTCAACATTCAAAGATAGACTTTAACATCTATGAAAGACCTCAACATTCATGAAATACTTCAACATCCATGAAAGACCTCAACATCAATGAAAAGCCTCAACATTCAAAGATAGACTTAACATCTATGAAAGACTTCAACATCCATGAAAGACATTAACTTCCAAAGAAATACCTCAACATTCATGAAAGATTTCAACATCCACGAAAGGTCTCAACATCAATGAAGACTTCAACATCTTTGAAAGATTTCAACATACATCAAAAAGAAAGAGAAAGGAATATAACGCAAAATCTCCCATTTCTTTTGTTAGACATGTTCAATGTCTAACACGCCATGATGTCTTGAAATCACTTTCTTATTGATCTGCCCTATCTCGTTTTCCCGGGGCTGTATCTTCCATTATTGTTCTATGTAGTCAAATGTGTCTTTTGGCTTAGACATAGCATTTATATTTCCTCTGTAGAATGGTGTTTATACGCCATTTCTTTCCAAAGTGTAGGTCTGTTAATGTCGCCATTCATCATCAGCATCATCATCATGTGCCATACCGGTTGGCGTTGGCGATCATGTCCTTCCACAATCTTCTATCCACAGTGCATCGTATGAGTTCTGTTGTTGACTGTTTTCCATGCCATGACACTAAGCTATCCAGTATTTTCTCTCTTTGTCGTCCGCGATCTCTCTTTCCTTTTATTTTGCCAGTTTTGCCAAGTATTCCAACTTTCCTCTTCTCATGATGTGCCCAAAAAATGTTGATTGCTTCTGATGTTTTTTAAGAGCTCCCTTTTTGTGTTGGCCTCTTTGAGAACTTTCTCATTGGTCTTTTTAGCTGTCCAGGAAACTTTCAACATTCTTCTGAGAAATTCCATCTCTGTGGCCTCTAATCGTCTAAATGTCGTCATTGCTTCTCTCATTATCCTAATTATCTTAAGCCTTTATCTATATCAGGGAGCCGTGATAGCTCAGTGGTTAGTGAACTGGACTACAAAGGACTAGAGGTAGGGTTCGATGCCAACCGACGGCTTCAGGTTCACCCAGCCTTAAATTGGTACCGGATTTTTTCTGGGAAAGTAAAGCGACACGGGCGTAATACCGACCACATTACCCCAAAAATCATGTGCCGAAGGTCTGTAAAATTTATGGTCACTAACACCATATTCCCTATACGCCACTTGGCGTGACGGGAGTACTTTACTTTTTTTTTACTTTTTATCTATATCGTTTTGTTTCGGGTGAATCCGTTATCTTCATTGTTATTTTCGAGCTTGTCCACTATTCACAGCCATATGTTGTTGTTGTTGGGATGATACATGCCCTCAATAGTTTTAATGTTGCTATCGTGTTGATATTATCCCAAATGTTCCTCATATCATTTAATTTTTGTTTATTGCTGTGTTCTTTTGATTTCTTTCTGGCAGTCTCCATTGTTAGTTAACACGGACCACCCGGTATTTATAGCTTGTTACAATTCCACATTTTTCGTTGTTGATGATAATTTTGCTTTTCTGCTCTGTCGATGCACGTTATTTTCGTTTTCTGCATATTTAGATGAAGGTTTTACTCTTCACTAATATCTTCAGCAATCAATAGAAGACGATGGTCATATGTTGGACATGTGATGAGGAGAGATAATAACCGAATAACAAAGCAAGCCCTCATGAGGGAAACAACAGGTAAGAGGAAAAGAGACCGATCCAGAGAGACACTGAAAAGAACATTGATCAGAGAAGCAAGAGCTGCAGGAATCGACTCCCTCAATGAGATAGAATTGCTTGCACAGAAAAGAGACAAATGGCGAGATTTGATAAAAGATCTTTACAAGGATTGAAAACTGCTAGAATAAAAAAAAATTAAGATAAGAGAAAGAGTATCTGGGTCTATGCCCTATGGGCCGGGTACGGCTCGATAGATCAATAGATTTGCTCTTCACTATGTTTTTAACACACTCAGTTATCACCTTTAATCCATTGACACTGTTTGAGAGAATGACTATGTCACCAGCTTATCTGAGCTCCGGTAAAAGATCATTAAAAAAAAAACATAATAAAAGACAGATAATGAGAACATAATATGAATTTTTTTAAAAAGGACCAATACAAGAAAAAGAAGAAAGGGACGACTTAAAATTGTCACGAATTGCAGTACCAGAAAATATACACTAGAGACCAGTAGAGTCCGTTAGCAACAAGATGTTGACAAGGGTTGGACGTTTGGGATAGTAGAGGGAAAATGGACGTACAGAAGTAGAAGCGTTAAGGATACATAGAGCGTAGAGGAATGAGTAATGTTGTTACCTGGAAATGTGTCTTGAATAAAATTAGTGCGGTCTATTGGATATTATGTTGACAGTTTTCATAGCAAGGATTTCAGTGGCAGTGAGTTAGGGAATAACAGAAATACTGACAGGACAGGGAATATTCTTCTCAGGTAGAGTAGAAGATGTCATCAATCATGACTATAGATAGAGTCAACTGTCAAAAGTTGACGATTAGAGTGTTTATGAGTATCACTATGTTCTTAATAAAAACAATGTCCGAGATATAAACATTCTGAGTGTCATTAGTCGTCTACAATAAGCTATCGGGGAGTTTCATTGAACTCAGGTCAGGCGTTATTTCATTTCTTTGGTTATGAGTAAACGTTGTAAAGTGTCATCTTCATTATTAAACAATGAGTATGAACAACGACGAGGAGATTCTTTAGGCGACTAACCGAATAACCTGAGAGTAAAGGTACCAACACTATCATCGAACCAAAATTGAATATAAAAATGTTTAGGCCTATATACAGGAAATATATATTGAGAACAAACGATCTGTATCTTACAATCAGGCATTAGAGATCAATTATTGCATTATGTTGTATTTATTGTGAAAGGGTCGAACTTTACATAACTGGCATCAATTCTGACGTTTCTCATGATTTTTATTCAGTATAGATGTTGAATAGGTATGGAGAGAGGATGGACACCTGCCGAACCACCACCCTTTACTCCCTGACTCCCCCAGTAGTAAGATTTATATATTTACATTACTGATTAACGTTTTAATTTTATTATTAAATTATCTTTTTACTTGTCATTGTTTCAGTCAAAATGATGGTACTATTATTTGTCATTTTGGCGGTGAACATATACCCAACAAGATCAATTCTGAGTGATGTTTAAGAATATAAAAAAAGTAGTGCCCACGCCAAGTGGCGTATAGGGAATATGGTGTTAGTGACCATAAATTTTACAGACCCTTACCACACGATTTTTAGAGGTAATGTGATCGGTATTACGCCCGTGTCGCTTTACTTTCCCAGAAAAAATCCGGTACCCATTAAAGGCTAGGTGAACCTGGAAGCCGTCGGTTGGGATCGAACCCTACCTCTTGTCCTTTGTAGTCCAGTTCACTAACCACTGAGCTATCGCGGCTCCCTTTTAAAAATAAAAATAAACATAAATCTTCGCCAAGTTCAAAATCATTCAAACACATTTTTCCCTCTTCGGGTCTAACATCTTGTGTCCAATAACCAAGAGAAGTTCAACCACAGACTGTGCCAACAGATACCAGAAACCTACACAAGCGATGGGGAAAAAAATGCTAACCCGTTTTCTATAAAATTTGGCCTGAGATGCCGAAGCTATATCGATGGTGATAAAACAATCTAACTGCGTTCCTGGGCTCTCTGACAGGCGGCCAGAGTTGAGGAATTGGTAAAAGGCTCGGATCGATATTAGCTTCTCTCAGTTCCAATGTGAGTCAGTGTCCCAGGGGACCGCCCCCTTTCATTCTGAGGTCACGCCCATAAGGTGGAACAACCGAGTAGAGACGTAAACACTCTTGCAAGAAGCCAAATGCGTGTTCAGAAAATAGAAAGCAGAGCACACTATCTGTTTTATGTGTTAATGTTACAACTTGTGTGACAACATGCACAATTCTAGACGAGTTATTTAGATCAAGAAGAAGATATATTCTCAGATGAGGGTGAAGATTTTTTTTTTTTACATTTACCGTTTTAAAATTTGCACGTTGCAAAGAACATAAGAATTTTTGCATTCGGAAGAATTGATCTGTAAAGGTTGTGTTTGTGAATGTTTCTTACTGGTGATTGTATTTTATATCAATTTGTTTACATGTGTAAATGTATATACATATCGTCTCTTGGAATATCCAAACCTGACAATTATTCTCCGCTATCTATTAATGTAGACAATATGATTCTCATTCTGTGCGTTTTGTTTCTTTCATAGTTTAAACGTATTTTCTAACAATGAAATAATTCAATCTTATATATTGAATAGAATAATAATGCCTCTATGTTTACAACTGTATCATTGTTTAACTAATTAATGCGCAACTTTTAGCATCTGTCATATCTATTCATTCAGATATCTGCTCATCGCAGTCAGCTCTTAAGAGCTTTCTGTTTAGCAGGTACAATGGAAGTTAATCTCGTTGACTGACTCCCCCGTCCTTCTCTCTCTCTCTCTCTCTCTCTCTCTCTCTCCTCTCCCTCTCCCTCGTTCGCTATCTATGAATCGATATTTTCCTTGCGCAGAAGCACCTTCTTATTTATTTATTGTTTTTTTCCCCTCTCCGATCATTTCCCATATGTCTGTAGTTTCAGCAAATTATCTTTTATGGGATTGAAGAGTCTCGTGAACACGACTTTAGATAAGTAAATGCCGAGGATAAGGTGAGGGGAATTCAAATGCGAATCATAGTAGATTGTATGTAGTCACCAATCATTACTTTTAGACTTACATTTTCTCATATTTATAGTACGGCATGTTCAAGCATTCAGTTCGTATTTCTTTTGTTAATCTCTTCTTATTTCTATTTACCCACTGTTTTCCCCATTTCTTCTTTCATTATCGTCATTGTTTTCTTCTCCTTCGTATTATTCGTTTTCGTCAAAATCATTCTCATCTTTAGTGGTCTTCATTATAATCCCAATCTTATTCTTTCCTTCTTTTTGTTTCCTCTCCCCTCTTCCCTTTCTTCTCTACATTTTTTTTTTCATTTCAGTCTTTTGTTTTTGAAAATAAAGACCGGCTCCGTAAGACAAAAAAGGGAAATCTTAATTTCATTTTTAAAAATTTAGGTTATTTTCTCAAGCGTGGTTTAAGATAAACAATCTGCAAGATAATAGATCCAATTCTCTCTGTTAAAAAAATTATATCAGGAGATGAGTCTAACTGTTAGAGTAGACCTTCATGAGTGTCGTGAATGTGTCTATGAGTGCCGTGAATGTGTCTATGAGTGCTTGTAATGTGTCTTTGAGGTTCGTTAATGTGTCTATGGGTGACGTGAATGTGTCTATGAGTGCTATGAATGTGTCTAAATCTGTTTCTCTTGTGCTCAGGTTTCGGTTCTAACGACTCTGCTCTGTTCACACGTTCGGAGGTATGCTGAGTTTAGTTGTTGACTTCTAACATGTGCACTGCGGAGTCTAGGCCATCTGTAACTGTTAAGGTGGGCGTGTAATCTTGTACCCTGTTGGTTTCCCGTTCCTAGAGCGTGTAATCGTGTGTCCTGTTGGTTTCCCGTTCCGAGAGCGTGTAATCTTGTGTCCTGTTGGTTTCCCGTTCCTAGAACGTGTAATCGTGTGTCCTGTTGGTTTCCCGTTCCGAGAGCGTGTAATCTTGTGTCCTGTTGGTTTCCCGTTCCTAGAACGTGTAATCTTGTGTCCTGTTGGTTTCCCGTTCCTAGAACGTGTAATCTTGTGTCCTGTTGGTTTCCCGTTCCGAGAGCGTGTAATCTTGTGTCCTGTTGGTTTCCCGTTCCGAGAGCGTGTAATCTTGTGTCCTGTTGGTTTCCCGTTCCTAGAGCGTGTAATCTTGTGTCCTGTTGGTTTCCCGTTCCTAGAGCGTGTAATCTTGTGTCCTGCTGGTTTCCCGTTCCTAGAGCGTGTAATCTTGTGTCCTGCTGGTTTCCCGTTCCTATAGTATGTAATCTTGTGTCCTGTTGGTTTCCCGTTCCTAGAGCGTGTAATCTTGTGTCCTGTTGGTTTCCCGTTCCTAGAGCATGTAATCTTGTGTACTGTTGGTTTCCCGTTCCTAGAGCGTGTAATCTTGTGTCCTGTTGTTTCCCGTTCCTAGAGCGTGTAATCTTGTGTCCTGTTGGTTTCCCGTTCATAGAGCGTGTAATCTTGTGTCCTGTTGGTTTCCCGTTCCTAGAGCGTGTAATCTTGTGTACTGTTGGTTTCCCGTTCCTAGAGCGTGTAATCTTGTGTCCTGTTGGTTTCCCGTTCCTAGAGCGTGTAATCTTGTGTACTGTTGGTTTCCCGTTCCTAGAGCATGTAATCTTGTGTCCTGTTGGTTTCCCGTTCCTAGAGCGTGTAATCTTGTGTCCTGTTGGTTTCCCGTTCCTAGAGCGTGTAATCTTGTGTCCCGTTGGTTTCCCGTTCCTAAACGGAAAATGGTAGTGCCTTGCTATTTCCTCTTGGTGATAGACTCTAGAGAGAAATTACTACCTGTTCTTATTCTCCATGCAATTATGTACTTTCCATTAACATCTTTATTCCTTTCTTTACTACTTAAATGGAATTGTTTTTTTTTAAATGATCGCTTGTTGCTAGTTTATTAGTCTCTTTATTTCCGACTATGCAACAGACAATTAGCAACTACATTTTATAGGCATGTATTTGTTGGTTCGATTTAACTAATTCAAATCTTCGGTCGTTTTCCTTCTTAATTCGTTTTCTTGTTTGCTTTTGGCAGTTTAGAGTGGTACCCATTGGTACCAAAGTGGCTGGATGAACCCGGAAGCTGTTGATCGGGATCGAACTCAACCTCTTGTCTTTTATAATCCAGTTCAATAACACCAGTGAACTATCGCGGCTTCCTTTTAAATCCAAATACAGAAACCTAATTACGATGAAGTTGAATACTTGCCTTCCCTGTGATATTATAAATTAAAGAACATCGTTTAACATTTCAAGCAGGAATGATCTTAGATGAATTAAATATAACACTGTCAGGCATGCTATCTGTAGCAATTCATTTGACATTTAGCCAGGAATAGTGTTTGGAATGTGTGTTTTTGTTTTCAAGCCTAGCAGTAAGAGATTGTTATTAATAAATATATAATTGGTCAGACATATAGAAACACATTATAACGCTGGCATTCTTTTGTATGTTGTGTTGTCTTGCATTGGGGTTTTGCCCACTTCTTGGCGAGTCTGATCTGTTCATTGTCACACTGGGTCCTCTAGATTAAACGGACGCTGCCGTACGAAAGTGTAAATGGCTTTGGGCTCGACCCATGTGCAGACGAATGAAGGCTAGTATCTTTTCTGTTTGTTAATGGACTTCCTAATCTAAATAAAGGATGTCAATTGGGCACAAGTTGCGTTTTTTTTATAATTATAAATTTTAATTTTTTAAAATGTTAATTGCATTACAGTCAGCTGCGATAGTACACCTTTCAGCAAAAGTCATCTGACGTCAGTGCGGCATTTTTTCTTTTCTTTTTTTCTTTTTGTCTTTCCTTCTCACTATCCACGATCTGTACCTGGAATGTTAGCCTGTCTCTGGGACCATAACGAAGAGACGAAGTAGGAAATTGGCCAGCTCTGGTTCCTTGATCCTGACGCTGGGCTAATGCCCTTCGGAACGTATTTTATAATAATAATAATAAAAAAAAGTAACGTCACACCAAGTGGCGTATAGGGAATATGGTGTTAGTGACCATGAATTTTACAGACCTTCAGCACATGATTTTTGGGGGAATGTGGTCGGTATTACGTCTGTGCCACTTTATTTTTCCAGAAAAAATTCCGGTATCCATTTAAAGCTGGGTGAAGCGGAAGCCGTCGGTGGGATCGAACCCTACCTCTTGTCCTTTGTAGTCCTGTTCACTAACCACTGAGCTATCGCGCCTTCTTCTATAATAGTGTGTAATTTAATGTTTCCACAACAGACTAGAATGGGGCTGGTTTTATGTTGTTGGTTGTTTTTTTTTTAGTGCAAGGGATGGAACTCTGCAGTGCAATTAACAAATTCGAATAAAAGGTTGATCAATACAGAACATCACACAGCCTGCACGAGATAAAATATTCATATCGTATTTGCACGATCGATAAGAGAGTGACAAAGCGTTCTATAACTTGGCGTGGCTTTTATTTTTACCAGTGCTAGCTATTCTGTATTTAGTTCAGTGCCAACAAAATGACACGCTCTCAACAAGTCCTTTTTAGCTATTGAAGTAATGTGTCAATATAACACAGTGTCAGATAGACATAATAAAAATGAGTTAATTGTGAATCTATTTTTACGGAGAGCAATAATAATATTACCATTTAATGTGAGTTTATTCTTTTATCTATGGACGAGTCACGATATAATGAAAATAACATAAGGTCTAATTGAATAAATCTTTAGGGACTGGTTGGTGAAACCGAAAGTTTATTCTTTTGTATGTCATTTTCATAAATAACAAAACATTAATATTATCTTATGCCATTTAATTTTGACGTGAATACAGTCTGGCGCATAAGATTATACTTTAGTATTATAAAAGAATTAATCCAGTGCGAACATTGCAACCGATCATGTCTCAAGATTTACTCTTAAATCTGCACCTGAATGTAGTTCATGAGCTCGTAAAATGAAAGCTAAGATCAGTTTATGGCGGCGTTCAAGCTGTGAATGGAAGGAGTGGTGCAAATGTCCTACTTAGATCTGACGGCAGAAGTTAAACTTGTAATTATGTTAAGTCCACAAATTGCTATGTTGTGGGATTAATAGCAGTTGGCGTGAGTTCGAGTTAAGGATAGGAGTATTGTATAACATTAAGCTCTTCGTTTAAGACTGATTAAGGAAGGCTGTTTATGAAATGTAATTATGTTAGGCATGAACGACAACAATAATAATAATAATAGTGCTTTATCACTAGAGAGTGCGTATATCGGAACTGGCTGGCTGTAAAGTGGCAACAAGCAAAATGGCTCCCAGTTAACACACTTTAAATGATAGTCAAAATAGAGGTGTGATGACAACACAGAAGAAGAGAAGGAATCGTACTATATTGCAAGCGATGGTGACAACATCATCAGATAACTTAAATGGGATCCACATTGCCTTTTAAATGGATTTAAGCGAAGAAGAGTTGCAGTTTTCATCATCAGCCTATACCTCCACCATTCTACCTCTCTCTATCTCTCTATCTCTCTTCTCTTCTTCTCTTCCCCCACCCCACCTTTTTTCTCTTTCCAACTTCTATTTTATCCTCCCCCTTCTTCTTCTTCTTCTTCTTCTTCTCTCTCTCTCTCTCTCTCTCTCTCTTTCCCCATTCATTCTCTCGCTTTAACTCCCTCTCAACCTCGTTCTCCCATTTCTTATCTCTCTCTCTCTCTCTCTCTCCCCCAATTCATTCCCTCGCTTTAACTCCCTCTCTACCTTGTTCTCCAATTTCTTGTCTCTCTCTCTCCCACTCTCTCCCAATTCATTCCCTCGCTTTAACTCGTCTCTACCTTGTTCTCCAATTTCTTGTCTCTCTCTCTCTCTCTCTCTCTCTCTCTCTCTCTCTCTCTCTCTCTCTCGTGCCGATATAATGAAACCAGTGACAAACGGACTGGAGATCAATGACTGCCAAGCTTTAAAAGCCGAAGAACACAGTTTATTCGAGGAGGTCATATTATATTGGACTATAGGATAGCTGAAACTGCTGCCACAATAATTGAATACCAAACTAATCAACCGAATCGCATTCCTTGCTGACTGTAAAACTAAACCAATGTTTAAATTTAAACTTATTAAAGCCCACTTATTATACATGGATATAAAGCAAAGTAAAGAGCCCTGTCACGCCAAGTGGCGTATAGGGAATATGGTGTTAGTGACCATCATTTTGATAGACCTTCGGCACATAATTTTTGGGGCAATGCAGTCGGTATTACGCCTGTGTTGTTTGTTGTTCCTGCTGAAGGTCTTTTGGGCCGAAATACCGTTAACATTTGTATCATCCATTAATGAAAACAAAAGTAAAGAGCCCCATCACGCCAAGTGGCGTATAGGGAATATGGTGTTAGTGACCATAAATTTTACAGACCTTCAGCACATGATTTGTGGGGTAATGTGGTCGGTATTACGCCCGTGCCGCTTTACTTTCCCAGGAAAAAAAAACCGGTACCCATTTAAGGCTGGGTGAACCCGGAAGCCGTTGGTCAGGAACGAACCTAACCTCTCGTCTTTTGTAGTCCAGTTCACTAACCACTGAGCTATCGCGGCTCCCATAGATGGATATAATGCATAATAAATAGAATTACTAGGAAGCTGCTTACATTATGCAACAGTAGAACAGTTTAATGGAGGCTCGCAGTACGTGCCAGACCTTGAGTATTCTCCGAAGTACAGTCAAGAGACAAGACAAGTGGCAATTGTTTATTTCCACACAGCATGACGTCACAAGGCGCAGTCACGTCTGTCTGCATTACTGGACGATAGGTAGAATAAAATTATAACCAGGAAAAGAGAGTGGAAAAAGAAGACAAAATAAGCAACAGGATGAGATTCCCATTATTAATCATATATATATATATATATATATATATATATATATATATATATATATATATATATATATATATATACATATATATATTAAATAAGGGACAGTTCAATATTGGTAGGTTTGTTTTAATTTTATTTTCGTATATTTTTTTTTTATTGAATGAGTTTTAAAAAGTGTGTTATTGACATACCAAGCATAATACTCAATGGCATGGAAACACAATTTGATCTTAGGCCGTAGTTTAGAGACCTGGGAGCCTTGGTAGCCTAGTTGGGAAAACCACCTGACTGGACTACTGACTTTCGGACAACCCGTGTTCGATTCCCGCTGGGAGCAGTGTGAATTGTACTCGTGGTTGGAAAAAAAAATACCCTCACGGTCGACCCAGCCGTTGGCAGAAATGGGTACCATGGTATTATCCTGGGAATGTGAGGAATGTCGCCTCGCATCGCGAGTTTCGATGCTTGAGGCGACACTATCCAGAAATCTCCGAACATTTCTGGATAGGTGGCCGAGCACATATGGGTGATAACTCACGTGCTAAGACGCCGATTCAAGTCTCGTACTTTACCTTTAGCTAGTTTTGAGACCTATGTTAGAGACACTGGGACAGATTATTACCTCTAGAATGTAAAGAGTGCCGCTCTAAATATTAACTTGAACAATCTAAACAACTCTAATCAGATTGCTTTTAGTAAGTTCAATAATACACATCATGTCACCTTCAGTAATCTAAACAATTATACACCACATAACCTGTAGTAATCTAAACTTTAAACGTTCGTACATCATATACCTTTAATAATCTAAATTTTAAACACTAATACATCATATACCTTGAATAATCCAAACACTCATACACCAAATCATCTTCAGTAATCTAAAGATTCATATATCATATCACATAGATAAATCGAAACTTTCTCAATCCATATCATCATCAATAAGCCTAAAGAATCATAAACAATATCACCATCTGCTGGTAATCTAAACAATCGCACGGAATATCACCGCAACAAACTCAACAAACCAATATGTTTAAGTGCGCTAGTTCGATCCCTGAACTATAACAACACTCACAAAATAATCTACACACGCCAATACAAAAAACGCCATCGTAAATTATTTAATAAACATTTCCTGAAATATTACCACGAGATCACAATTAATCCAAATTGGTATAAATCTGTGATAACCAAACAAAACTATTGTTGATATATTATCCGTATTTTGTTAATCCATGTTAGAAAAATGGTGTGCACATGCTTCTATAATTCTAAATCATATTTTTACTCTCTTCCAAGACACTTATAACAAAGTACACACGTTAACAATGTAACACAACCTGCGCCTAACTTTCCGTTAGAAAACACTTGTCGCAAGCTCCAGAACCGTCTCTTAAATTCAGGTACTTTGTGATCTCGTGAGAAGACTGTCCACAGTTATTTCCATTTTCCATGCCAACGATTTTCTCATTTTCTTTCGAGCAGGTACCCGGGGGACGCACATCCCAAACTGGAGCCATCCATAATTCAATCACTGCCTGGAGCTGCTTTCTGCTGCAGCATCTACAATCAGGGGTGGATAAGTTCGCAATGTTTCTGTGACAAGTCTCTTGTAATTCTCCTAGGCTTACTTTCTTTAAGTTCAACCGAGGCAAACTAGTAATGTCTACTCAAAATTGTATGTGAATTATGTATCATTTTATATCTCGTATAACCTAATTTTGTATACGTAAAAATGATTAATTACCATATGTACAAATGCCTTAACACATATGTATACTGGTAACGTGCATACATATACTCGCATATATTTAAAAAATGTATACACGCATTATACACATACAGGGGACCTTTATTATTTTGGATAAATGAATAAGCAATACAAGCGATAGAGATGAAACTAGATGCATTCGAAAAAAAAATGTGTAAGGTAAATACGTTGTATACAATGGAATGATTTCAAGAGTAGTGCAGAAATAAGAGAAATTGCGTGTAGCCAACAATATCAAGAAAATAAAGTTGGCACATGTTAGTCACCTAAGCAGAATAAATAGCAAGCGAGCCAATCACAAATCAAGCCCCTAAAATAGAAACAGAAATAAAAAGATGAAAAAACAAAGGTCCACTTCGAGAGACTCTTAAAAACATTGATACGAGAGGCAATGACAGTAAGCATCATCTCCGTTGATGTCCAGACCAGGAACTTATGTACAAAACAGGAACACTTCGTCGTGCCTGGTGTGACATTATTTGTTTGTTTGTTTAAGTAAAGACATTTACACACACAAAAATGTAAATAACACTCTATGGAACGTGTAGCTCATCTGTTCTGGAAAACAAAAATAAGGTATTTAATCTTCCAAACTTACAGTTATATTCTGTCTATATCTCTTGACTTCTTTCACTCAGTATCTTCTTTTTCCTATCTCACACCCATTCGTTCATTTGCATGCCTATTTTTCTCTTCACATGTTAACAATCCATTTACAAAACTATCCATGAGCCGCACATTCGCCACGAACCAGTCTCTCTGTTGAACCGTCAGTCACCATTCTATTAATCCAATATAATCATCTGTATCTTTATCCAACTCCTTTATTCATCCATCCTCCTTCCACTCGAGCATACACCCATCTATCTACCGATTCATTTACCACCACCCATTTACACATTAATCTATCCACTTATCAATTATGGTACCAATGTATCCACTCATCCTCCGTGCAACTATCTGTTTAATACTCCACCCATCCATAATCCACTAATCCATGCACCCATTCATCCACCCATCCATAATCTACTAGTCCATACACCCATTCCTCCATCCATCCATAATCTACTAGTCCATACACCCATTCCTCCATCCATCCATAATCTACTAGTCCATACACCCATTCCTCCACCCACCCATAATCCACTAATCCATGCACCAATTCCTCCACCCATCCATAATCCACTAATCCATGCACCCATTCCTCCACACATCCATAATCTACTAGTCCATGCACCCATTTCTCCACCCATCCATAATCCACTAACCAATACACCCATTCCTCCACCCATCCATTAACTACTAGTCCATACACCCATTCCTCCACCCATCCATAATCCACTAGTCCATGCACCCATTCCTCCACCCATCCATAATGTACTAGTCCATGCACCCATTCCTCCACCCATCCATAATCTACTAGTCCATGCACCCATTTCTCCACCCATCCATAATCCACTAACCAATACACCCATTCCTCCACCCATCCATTAACTACTAGTCCATACACCCATTCATCCACTTATTCATAATCTACTAGTCCATGCACCCATTCCTCCACCCATCCATAATCCACTAGTCCATGCACCCATTCCTCCACCCATCCATAATCTACTAGTCCATGCACTCATTCATCCACCCATCCATAATCCACTAGTCCATACACTCATTCATCCACCCATCCATAATCTACTAGTCCATACACCCGTTCATCCACCCATCCATAATCCACTAGTCCATACACTCATTCATCCACCCATCCATAATCTACTAGTCCATACACCCGTTCATCCACCCATTCATAATCCACTAGTCCATACACCCATTCATCCACCCATTCATAATCTACTAGTCCATACACCCGTTCATCCACCCATCCATAATCTACTAGTCCATACACCCGTTCATCCACCCATTCATAATCTACTAGTCCATACACCCGTTCATCCACCCATCCATAATCCACTAGTCCATACACTCATTCATCCACCCATCCATAATCTACTAGTCCATACACCCGTTCATCCACCCATTCATAATCCACTAGTCCATACACCCGTTCATCCACCCATCCATAATCTACTAGTCCATACACCCTTCATCCACCCATCCATAATCTACTAGTCCATACACCCGTTCATCCACCCATTCATAATCCACTAGTCCATACACCCATTCATCTACCCATCCATAATCCACTAGTCCATACACCCATTCATCCACCCATCCATAATCTACTAGTCCATACACTCATTCATCCACCCATCCATAATCTACTAGTCCATACACTCATTCATCCACCCATCCATAATCTACTAGTCCATGCCCCCATTCATCAACCCATCCATAATCTACTAGTCCATGCCCCCATTCATCTACCCATCCATAATCCACTAGTCCATGCACCCATTCATCCACCCATCCATTAACTACTAGTCCATGCCCCCATTCATCCACCCATCCATAATCCACTAGTCCATGCACCCATTCATCCACCCATCCATAATCTACTATTCCATACACCCATTCATCCACTTATTCATAATCTACTAGTCCATACACCCGTTCATCCACCCATCCATAATCTACTAGTCCATACACCTATTCATCCACTTATTTATAATCTACTAGTCCATACACCCGTTCATCCACCCATCCATAATCTACTATTCCATACACCCGTTCATCCACCCATTCATAATCTACTATTCCATACACCTATTCATCCACTTATTCATAATCTACTAGTCCATACACCTATTCATCCACTTATTCATAATCTACTAGTCCATACACCCGTTCATCCACCCATCCATAATCTACTATTCCATACACCTATTCATCCACTTATTCATAATCTACTATTCCATACACCTATTCATCCACCCATCCATAATCTACTATTCCATACACCCGTTCATCCACCCATTCATAATCTACTATTCCATACACCTATTCATCCACTTATTCATAATCTACTAGTCCATACACCCATTCATCCACCCATCCATAATCTACTATTCCATACACCCGTTCATCCACCCATTCATAATCTACTAGTCCATACACCTATTCATCCACTTATTCATAATCTACTAGTCCATACACCTATTCATCCACTTATTCATAATCTACTAGTCCATACACCTATTCATCCACTTATTCATAATCTACTAGTCCATACACCTGTTCATCCACCCATCCATAATCTACTATTCCATACACCCATTCATCCACCCATCCATAATCTACTAGTCCATACACCTATTCATCCACTTATTCATAATCTACTAGTCCATACACCTGTTCATCCACCCATTCATAATCTACTATTCCATACACCCGTTCATCCATCCATTTATAATCTACTATTCCATACACCCGTTGATCCACCCATTCATAATCTACTATTCTATACACCCGGTCATCCACCCATTTTTAATCTACTAATTGAAACATCATGAGACTGAGAATTCATCTAGCCCGTTCGTCTTGTATCAAACGATGGGATATAAGACTTTAACTCCACTTGAGAAACTCGTAAGACTTTCATGGCTTTATAAGAGTTCTTGAAATGATTCAGCAAACTCCAACAGACTAAAATTGTTTTACTTTTGTTCAGTAAACTATCTTTGAGAGCTAATTGAAAAGTATGAGCCGGGCATGGCAAGTGGTCAGAGATACTGTGTTTTACAGCTGCAACCATATTAGGCCCATTGTCTATCATGAAACACAAAACTCTTTCCTAAAAGATATCTTTTTGATAGTGTTGGTAATGAAAGCTTCTATTGCAGATGCTGTACGTAAATATTCTGCAAATGGAATAACGGTCTAAACGAAAGTGATGACACACAAAGTCTTCATCCACGAAGTAAACTGTCAAACTGAGGCAATCGTCAGAATGAGTTGATGCCGTCATGTCTTTCCTGAATAAAAACAATTCTTTTTTTTCCTAAAAGTTTCTCAAAGTGTATTTTGTCTTCTTGAGAACAAACTGTTTCCATTCTGGAATCTTGGCTCAGTGTGGTTTACAAACTATTTAAAATCGGTATCTTCTACTAAGGACAATGATTGATTATCTTTGCAGATTGCTTCAGTTACAAATCAGGTTCTTGTTTTAGCTCTTATCAGTTTAGTTCGTACTATCACGGAAGCCATGACATCCACACGTACTGAAACATTATGAATAGTAACAGACCTGCAACCAACGAAAGACACATTAGGGCGGAGAAATAATCAACAATAATAAACCAAAAAAATCAGTAGTTAGTGAACTGGACTACAAAGGACAAGAGGGGGTTTGATCCGGATCGACTGCTTCTGGGTTCACCCAGCCTTAAATGGGTACCGGATTTTTTTCTGGGAAAGTAAAGCGGCACGGACGTAATACCGACCACATTACCCCAAAAATCTTGCGTCGAAGGTCTGTAAAAATTATGGTCACTAACACCATATTCCTTATACGTTTCCTTATACGCCACTAGGCGTGACGTTTTTTTTTTTTTTTTTTTTTAACTATAAGCACCAAAGAATAACAGATACAGCAGGGGCAACATTGTGATAGTTTCTACGGACTCTGTGTAAAAGACCCTGTACATCAAATCCCATACATCCAGTCAGCTATACCCTTCCCTGGTGGCGTACACGGTGTGTTAAAATAAAACACAAATAGGGTTAAGAAAAAGGCCCACAGAAGACCTGGAAGAAAACTTATTGCAGCGTTTCCAGACTCAGATACAACCAGAGGACGACGGCTAGAACATCTGGGGGACTCGCTTTCATTGGAATGTCAATTGAAGCTAATTATCAAAACACATGCTCAGTTGAGGAGGCAGCTTCTGATGATCAGATTGTCTCATTTTGGAAGGCTCTAAAGTTGTTTGGAATGGCGACGGATTATACAGGGCTAAGTAATAAGGAGCACGTACCGAATTCAGTCGCCAGGTGGTACTCTGGGTTACGGTTTGTGCAGGGTGGCTCACTCGCTACCGAATTCGACATATCTTTAATGGGTTGCGCCACTAAACGCTGGGAGCCGCTCTAGCTCAGTGGTTAGTGAACTGGACTACAAAGGACAAGAGGTCGGGTTCGATCCCAACCGACGGTCTTCGGCTCACCCAGCCTTTAATGGGTACCGGATTTTTTATGGGAAAGTAAAGCGGTACGGGCGTAATACCGACCACATTACCCCAACAATCATGTGCTGAAGGTCTGTAAAATTTATGGTCACTAAAACCTTATTCCCTATACGTCACTTGGGGGTACTTTACATTTTACTTCTTTTTACCACTAAACGCTTGCTCCTCCATAGTATACCATCACGTTTTCCAGCTATTCTGTGTGAACTCACAAGTACTGTACACTAGCAGTCACAAACAACAACAGTATTATGTGGGCACCCTCACCCCAGCGGTGGACTGTAAGTTCGAAACTTGAGAAGGCCAGGACGTAAGACTAAATCTAAGATTGTCTTATAATCTGATAATCGTCAACATATACATTACTGCACTTAGCGCTATATATAATAGTTCCTCCCATTGTTGCCCTAAATAATCAATAATTACATCATAATATCTTAGTTATTTGAATTATATTGATGAAAAAGACATGGTTTTGCCTTTAATTAACATATTACAAGTTTATTTAAGTATTTTTATATAAAGAAGCAGCACGCTGATTCAAAGGAGGCTCTATATAACTCTATATAAATAAGGTTGTCTCCTATTGGAATTACTTCTATATGTTTCGATAAACATATAGACTGACATTTTATTAACTGTTCGTCTGTTGCCATGGCATCGACGAGCTGGTAGCTGAAATGGCCTACCTAGTTCTCATACACTTTGCAAAGACGATGGATGCCGTTGTACGGTTGTAGTAGGTTCAATCTCCAAAGACATTGAGGCCTATTTATTAGTAACGGCTCGAATTATTTCAGCTATATCACGGCTATACTAGGGAATACGGTCCCTGGTTGTACATTGACAATTAACTCATTGAGCTGGAATGTGATTATGTTATTTATAATGATAAAATATGAGAGGAGTTGTGGCCTTTGTTGCCTCCTGTGATTTTCCGTCACTACTTCACCCAAATGACAGACATCAACGGTACATCAAGCAGGCTGCGCCACTCAGTATCGCAACTATTAAGCGCCACGCGCACACACACTTCGAGATCATTATTTTCCCATTTCACAAACAATTAACTGTTCAAATGTCGTTGTAATATTGTCGTTGGTGTTCAAATGTCGTTGTAATAATGTCGTTGGTACTCAGATGTTGTTTTAATACTGTCGTTAGTGTTCAAATGTCGTTGTAATATTGTAGTTGGTGCTCAACTGTCGTTGTAATATTGTCGCTGGTGTTCAAATGTCGTTGGTGTTAGAATTATTGAGGAGATGCCGGGTTTAGACGTGAGTGTGTGTTACATTGTAAGATCTAAACTAAAATAAATTAAATTAATTCTAGTATTGTAAGTAAAGTAAAGGATCCCGTCATGCCAAGTGACGTATAGGGAATATGGTGTTAGTGACCATAATTTTTATAGACCTACGGTACATGATTTTGGCAGTAATGTGTTTGGTATTACGCCCGTGCCGCTTTACTTTTCCAGAAAAAAATCCGGTAGCCATTAAAGGCTGGGTGAACCTGGAAGCCGTCGATCAGGATCGAACCCGACCTCCTTTATAGTCCAGTTCACTAACCACTGGAAGCCGCGATAGCTCAGTGGTTAGTGAACTGGACTACCACGGACAAGGGGTAGGTTTCGATCCCAACCGACGGCTTCCGGGTTCACCCAGGGTACCGGATTTTTTTCTGGGAAAGTAAAGCAGCACGGGCGTAATACCAATCACATTACCCCAAAAATCATGTGCTGAAGGTCTGTAAAATATAGGGTCACTAACACCATATTTCCCTATACGCCACTTGGCGTGACGGGGGTGCTTTACATTTTACTCACTAACTACTGAGCTATCGCGGCTACCAATGTACTATTGGCGTGTTTGTTTTTGGCAGCACAATTCCCTTCACATTTAATGGCGTACTTTTAAAGGAACAGAATAAAAACAGCTGAAAAACAACCCACAAAAAAATCTTCTTTCTTTGTTTGGATATTAGATGATTGCGTTTCACTATGATATACACATAAAGATTCAGTGCATCCGACTTCTGTCGGAATTGATGCCCTTTTCTTTTATTTCTTTGGCCTTCTGCAGGGCAGAAGCTGTTTGTAGTTGGAGTTACCTGCCCTGAGTAAGGAGTCTGCAGGTTAATGAAGAGGGTGATCAATTTAAATAGAAATGGTGCCATTCTTCTTTATTATTTTACTGCTCAATAATGTGAAAAATAAAGATACCTTTCCTTTCATTTTGCAACAAATTAGAATCTTATTGAAATTTTTTTCTAACACAATTAAATAGCTGGAATACCGTTGCTGAAAAAGACAATAATATTAGTAGGGGATAAACGTTTAAAAGGAAAAAAACAGCAAATATACATTACTAAGCAGTCGAAATAGAATAGTCGGAAGGAACCAGTAGTGGGGTGTGATAAGCACTTAAAGGTGTGGTGACAGCTGTAAAAGGAAGGAACACAACACAATACTGACGTTCGACCTGTGTCGAAAAAGAGCAGATATACATTACTAAGCAGTCGAAATAGAATAGTCGGAACTCGTTAACTCTGGCTCGTGTCCTGAAAGTCAAACTATAGTTGATTCAGATGCTTGAAATAGAAAGTGTAAAAGGGGAGGGGGGGGGGGCGACGACACATCTAGTTCACAGTTAGGAAAAGAAATTGGAAGAAAGATTGCGTTTTTTAGGACCTCATCTCCAAAATTGTGTTTGTTGTAGCTAAGTTGATCACATCATGTTGAAACACTTCACATTTCACACTATAGGATTAACTTGACAGGGTACGACTGTTTGAAATTGTCATTTAAATAGCTGAAGAGTCACTGCTGAAGAGTGAAGTGTCACTAGTGACACTTCTTACAAGATAATGAATTAAAAATACAACAACTATAAAGTTAATGACAGTGAATAAAAGGCAAAAGCCAGCTATGGAAACACTCGTCAAGTATCGTCACAGAGTTGTAGAGAGATACGAGGTTTGGAAAGTGTGAGAGCAAAAGATGGGTTTAAGAAATAAATAGAGAGAGAAAGAGAGAGAGAGAGAGAGAGAGAGAGAGAGAGAGAGAGAGAGAGAGAGAGAGAGAGAGGGTTGTACCAGGTAGCCAGCCATTTAAAATAGTGTAACAAAGAAACAGAATGGAGTGGCAGGATAACCATAAGCACCAAAGGAAAGTACCAAGCACCAATAGCTGATATGATATACAAATATCTAAATGTGCTTTGCGTATATTGTACCTATCATCGTGTGGTATTTTTCTGCAGTCAAACTTAACCACTCTGGCGATATCCAAGGATAAACGCTTTGTGGCATACAGACAAGACGAGAGAGAATCTGGAGGACCTCCTGTGTAGACACCACCACAAGACCGGCACTTACGACCACCTTGGCGCATTTCCCGGAGGCACGCTCGTTTACAAAATACGCCATTACGCGGTTCAGACACGTAACGTAACATTCCCCAAAGGCACCTTAACTGCCAAGGAGAGGTTCACGTGTGAGATCCACAACGTCACATTTGTCATCATTTGTACAAGTATATTAGGCAAATCAGCAAACGACGTTTGAGTCTAGTTAGGCCGAAATGTTCAGACATGCTTGAATCTGTGTAGCCATGCATTTTTACTGCTGCGAACTACAATGGACCAGACGATGTCTAAATTACTTCGAATCACAAATGCACTTCTAAATATAGAAACTGTTTCAAACTCCCTCATACTTGAATACTGTCGGGTTTTCTTCTGGGGTAATTTTTAAAATTATTAATCTTATCACTTGCAAATTTCTTTTACAATCTCAAGATTTGTCCTTTTCTCGTTACAATTTATCGTTTATCGTAGCTATATATCTTTCTTTGTCCAACTTTCCACTGTAGGCCAGACCCTTGTTAAATTTTGTTGTTGGTGCATAATTGTCGCTTGGCAGTCTTTCTTTCTTTCTTTCTTTCTTTCTTTCTTTCTTTCTTTCTTTCTTTCTTTCTTTCTTTCTTTCTTTCTTTCTTTCTTTTTATTTTGTTTAAGATTTCTTTACCACTGCACTGCATTTGTGACGTTTTTTTTTTTTTTGGGGGGGGGGGGGGTGCACTGAAATATTTGTTGTCGTGATGTGGTTACACTTTGACCTCACCAGAAAAAATCACACCTGTGTCCCCACCTGCAATTAATAATGCTGGCCGACAAACATTGAGGAAATAGCTCTTAAAGTGAAAGAATGCAATAACAAAGAGAGACAACTGGGTGTCTATCTTCAAATCTACTAGTCACTGGTAAATAGATCGACAACGCAAAAAAATGGTAAACACGTCTTCAGGCACTTTATATGACAATAACATAATCTCTTCATTTTGCGACATCCTTTGCGTGGTGCCTAATTCTGGCTTATGTTGTGTTTCTGTCGTCCATAAAGATTGAGTTCAGTCAGATTATCAACTTATATCCCTTTCACTTCCGGAATCAACAGACTGACATTTATTGTAACGCTTTCTAGATTTCTTCTAAACACATGGTCTAGTGCACAAGGAACTACTCACGTGCAAACTCTGCAGCAACACACAACATTACATAAAGCTTCACTAGGCCTACCAGTAGTATCAAATTAGTGATATCTATCAATTGACCTTTCGAGTCGTAGCCGGCCCATAGGGCATAGACCCAGATACTCTTTCTCTTATCTAAATTTGTATTCTAGCAGTTTTCAATCATTGTAAAGATCTTTTATCAAATCTCGCCATTTGTCTTTGTTCTGTGCAGGCAACTCTATCTCATTGAGGGAGCCGATTCCTGTCTCTCTCATCAATGTTCTTCTCAGTGTCTCTCTGGGTCGGCCTCTTTTCCTCTTACCTGTTGTTTCCCACATGAGGGCTTGCTTTGTTATTCGGTTATCATCTCTCCTCATCACATGTCCAACATATGATCATCGTCTTTTCTTAATTAGTGAATTAGGGTGGGGAAACTGTATGGTCTAGAACTAGTACATCAGCTTCTGTACTGAGAGGGCCTGGGTTCGAGTCCTGCAGTAGTTCGATAGTACTTATTTTGTCTTGAATCCATGATTTCTTTTTGGCTTTACATTCTCCTGGTCTCTGTGTAGTGAGATTCGAACTTTATCCGCGTCGAACAACAGCGGAAAAATAGGTCACGTGTGTCCTATGCAAATTTTAAAAACTGTGGCAGTTAAAAAGTCGAATAAAGTAAACCAAATAGGTCGCTGACAGTGCTCACCTGTTAGGAAATGTTTAAAAATAGATCTTTCTGAATATACTGTAGGCGGATGTGTTGGTCCGAAACGATAGATAGTGACGTAACAATATGACGTGTATATGTGTTGGACGCTGATATTGCGGCTCGACACAAACTAGTGACACAGAGCATCCACGTCCGTAATGGGGGAACGTCCAACAACAAAAAAAATAGTGATTTAAGACTAAAATCTTGTATCTAAACACTTGCAGTCTTTCTGTAGAGAAGTCCTAGGCGAGTATCACTACTTTATGTGGACTACTTATGCTGAAGAAAGTGTCAATAGTTGTAACAGCATTGGCTTGGTTATACAGCTTACAAAGGAGATCTAAAAGTAACAATTTATTATCAGTTAGCTATGTAGTGCTAATTTTATTTACCTACATATCTCTGTGTGTGTTGTTTGTCGTTCCTGGCTGAAGGTCCTTTGAGCCGAAACACCGTTAACATTTGTATCATCCATTAATGAAAAAAATGTAAAGAGCCCCGTCACGCCAAGTGGCGTATAGGGAATATGGTGTTAGTGACCATAAATTTTACAGACCTTCAGCACATGATTTTTGGGGTAATGTGGTCGGTATTACGCCCGTGCCGCTTTATTTTCCAGGAAAAAAAATCCAGTACCCATTTAAGGCTGGGTGAACCGGAAGCCGTCGATTGGGATCGAACCCTACCTCTTGTCCTTTGTAATCCAGTTCACTAACCACTGAGCTATCGCGGCTCCCATCTATTAATGGCGTAAAGCTTTAACCATACCATTTTTTCTGTTTTTTTTTTTTCATTTTTCCTTGACATTCAGTATACCTGGTTCAGTTCTCAGAAGCAGCAAATTGTTTTTCAAACTGACATAATTCCAAAGCTCACCTCACCTCTAAAAATGGGTACCAGAGATTTTTCTGGGAAGAAAGACCAGCATGATGTGGTACAGGCCACATTACCCAAAAGTGTAAAGTTGGTGATGACAGTATATGGTCACTAACATCATACTCTTATTCTTCTTAGCCATCATCCGTTAAATTGGCATGGATGTGTTGTCTTGTTAATTTACAATAAGCCACGTCCATTTTTGACATGCTTGCGTTCGCACGATGACTAAAGTATTCTAGAGTATTCGTAGACTGTAGAATTCCTCTTCGTCATCCGCCCTTAAAAGTACGTTAAGTGGGCGTGTCTGCGTTGTGTTGTGGTTTGCAGTATAACTGTTATATTTGCGCCTTTCAGCCCAAAACATCCGACTTCAGCACGACATTTTTGAGTACCGGGTTGCCTTCCCTCTTCGATCCCTGCTGGCTTGGCCAAACTAGACAAGTTAGTCTGTTACTGGAGGCACCGTGGTGAGGTGGAACAGGGTCTGGATGGTTTTGATTTACCGATCCTGGCGTAAGCCATCAGCTGTGGGTCGCTGACAACTTCCAACTCAGGTGCTGGGAGGCGCGCCTTCGCCTCCTTTTTTCGACATGAGTAGATTTCTGGTTTAACAATGTTTACCTGGTCAGTGGTCGTTCTTGGCTTACTATTTTCAGTGTTTAACTGTCAAAGGTTTTTTAATGTGTGTAAAGTGGACACGGGACAGCCTGTTTTTCACCATTATCATGGAAGGTTAGACATTGGATCTGTATACCCTCAGACAAGGGGACGGTAAAGCCACAAATAAACCACAGATTTGAATAGAAACATTCACACTATGCCTAGAATCGAACCCAGGACCTTCCTGTCCAAAGAGTGATGCCTTGCCTCTAGTCCACTCAGTCCCCCCAACCAACACCATCTTCCCACTTATTAAGGTGTGAAGAGAACTTTACCTGGCTCAGTGATCATATCTGAAAAATTACAGTATAGAAAGATTTGTAAATGGCAGTGTCATTAACAATGTAAAATAGAACGATATTAAAGCAGTCATCAGAGTTTAAGATAGTCTTCAGCCATTGGAAATGAGTACCACAAATTTTAACCTGAGATCACATCACCTATATATGTGCCAAAGGACAAAGAAAATATATTGGAATTAACCATAATTATTTTAGATGCAAAAGGCAATAAAAAAACCTTTGGTGGTATTTCTAGACTGTAAGAGGCTTGAACCACTTGTTTCAACAGATGACATTAGGATTTGGTGACTTCATGCAGTAATATGCAGCCAAACATTGTTGTGAGGCAATACAACCATTCAAGCAAGCATGTGTGTTAGGGAAATCAGCAAACAACATGATCTAGATCTTGTGATAGTCCCTATTTCTCAGTCAAGCCGCTCCTTATCCTTAAAGATGTTAAACTGTCACAAGCATAAACATCATGTGACTTCTGTGGCTTGCTAATGTATGTCCACTCAAAAAAGTTAGTGTTCAATACTATATAGGTTACTACCTGTGAATTCTTCGATGTCACAAAATAAAAATTTATGCATTTTTCAGTGTGGATGGTGTACACTTACTCGTGCAGTTACAAGTGAATAACACTAATCATGGGAGGATAATCATTGTGCAACCTAAATCATGTGAAAAATGCCAATGGGGAGAATTTATCACAGATAAAATGCTAGGTAAATTTGTAGAGATTTGTGTATATCACATGGGGAAACGTGGTAGTTGAAATGGAGTCCAACAGAAACATCTTTAATCACAATGCCCAGATTCTACCAACTGCAGCAACTACAGCTATAGGGATGATGTTAATTGCTGGAAAGACTATATAAGCTGCATCACAACATTCCAGTGTTCTTTGGAACACTATATCATGCATTCAAGCTCATTATACCAAACTGGATTCACTGCTGATTGCCACAAGTCAACCATGAGTTACCACCCCTGCACAAGACCAATTCATACGTCTCATGCATTTTTATAACAGGTTTGTCTAGGCAACATGGTCTAGGCAGACCTGCATTTAAGTACTGTCAGTTTGGTAACAGACAGTCACACTTGGCCTGAGCCAGTTAGCATGTGACATGGCCCCAGCATCATTGGGGATTCATAGCATTCTCTGATAAGTAAATATTTTGTTTGCAAGTAATAATGGGCATTATTTAGTGTACACGCATCAAGGAGAATGTTTTGATGACAATTGTGTGCTACAGAGAAGCAGAATGAGAGAAGACATGGTAATGGTTTATGGCAACATTTCTTATATAGCCAGAACAAACTTCATCATCATCATAAAAGGCAGCCTGAAAGATAAGAGAAATGAAATCATTTAGCCACAGATAGAGTGGTTAAAAAAAAGTAAAAGTAAAGTACCCCCCGTCACGCCAAGTGGCGGCGTATAGGGAAATATGGTGTTAGTGACCCTATATTTTACAGACCTTCAGCACATGATTTTTGGGGTAATGTGGTCGGTATTACGCCCGTGCTGCTTTACTTTCCCAGAAAAAATCCGGTACCCATTTAAGGCTGGGTGAACCGGAGCCGTCGGTTGGGATCGAACCCTACCTCTTGTCCGTAGTAGTCCAGTTCACTAACCACTGAGCTATCGCGGCTCCCACTAATTTTTAGGGAATTAGTAAAACCCAGGTGTCCTCGCCAGGGAACGAACCCCGGCTGTTGCCGTGGTAAGCCAACCGAGATAGAGTGGTTCCTCAATGAAAATGGACAAGGCATGATATTGCAGTAAGACAATACTTGTGCACTTATGGCTTTGGACCACTTTCAGAAACAACAGTATAATGTCTTATGATGGTCTGCTGTTTCACCGGAACTTTCTCCTATTGAGCATGTGAGAGACAAACTTGAGTATAGACAAAATCATCCTGAGAACACCACCAGCGAGCACAAGCATTGCATGAAGAACGGAATAACATGCCCCAACAATGGATCTCATTGACTCAATAAGAAGGCACTATCAAGCAGTGCTAACAGCTCAAGGTGGACACAGACGGTACTGAAATCAAGATTTCAATGTTTCATGGAGGTGTTACACTAAATTCATTTTTTATATTTTCCCCATAACACTTTCATAAAAATCAAAGTGATCACATGCTCTGTTATTCAAATTTCAACCTTACTGTATGTCAAGTTTTATTTCATGTTATCTATTAACTTTTTCCGTACGGAAGCTTTTTATCGACGCAACGGAAGAGATTTCAGAGACAAAATTCTTCATGGTTTTAAGAATCAATCTACATATTTATTTTTATCTAACATTTAACATGTTATATATGAATGTTTAGATAATTGAACAAAGTATAAGATTTCACAAATATCCAGATGATACAAGACATGTAAAAAGAATATGGTTTGATGGCGTTCACACTAATAAAATTGAGCATGGCGCACTATGCGGCGAAACGTACGGAAAGAGTTAAATCACAGGCATGTTGTACACTAACTGTTTTCCATGAGATTATTTATGTACATCAGCATGTGATCACATGAGAAAATAACAATATAGTGATAGAGTGGAAATATTTACAATTATTATTTACATTTTAAATCTACTTGAAAAACTAGCAGGACTACCATAGGGTTGACAGCAGTAGTTGTTTTAGTAACAAGAAAACATGATTACCACAGGATGTTTAAAATAAAAGACAGCAAGTTTATTTGCATTTTTTCTTTGTTTAATTTATTCAATAACAAACTACCACAGCTTTAAAAAAAATGCCTTTAAGAAGCAGCATGAAAAGAGTAGTGCTACAGTGGATGCCATCAGAGTGTGGGGTACGTGAAAATGAGAGAGAGAGAGAGAGAGAGGGATAAGAGACTAGGAAAAGTGAGAGAGAGAAAGAGAGAAAGGGATAGAGACTAGGAAAAGTGAGAGAGAGAGAAAGGGATAAGAGACTAGGAAAAGTGAGAGAGAGAGAGAGAAAGAAAGGGATAAGAGACTAGGAAAAGTGAGAGAGAGAGAGAGAGAGAGAGAGAAAGGGATAAGAGACTAGGAAAAGTGAGAGAGAGAGAGAGAAAGGGATAAGAGACTAGGAAAAGTGAGAGCAACACTGGAATAAAATGAAAATCATACTTCAAAAAATAAAGACCTTTATTAAGGTTATTAAAATGATTCATTAATCAGAAGATAACTACCTCAAGCAAGCGAAACAGGTGATCCTTTAATTCATCTAAGAATGGCATACAACAGACTGAATAGTTACTTTGACAACCTAAAGCTAGTCTCATCACATATGAGCATATGTGGACATGTTGCACAATCAGATAAAAACATATTGTGAAGGTGCCAAATATTGGCCAAATTCAAATTGAACCTTGATCCACAAAGACTCACATTGACAATGTATACTATATAGAGGTTTTGATGAACTCTCCAATACAGCAACATAAATTCAGAATTGGACTATTGTGCTGACACTACTCATCATCATCACATACCGGGCCTGGTGGCATAGGTGATCATGTCTCTCCACAACTTTCGATCTCAACGGTTATTTATCATTTCTGGTTTTGACCTTCTGCCAAGCAATTCTCTTAAGCTGTCTGGTATCTTTTCTCTTTGCTTCCTTCTATCTCTTCGTCAGTCAATTTTTCCAGTTGTTACAATATATTCCAGTTGTTCTCTTCTCATTACATGGCCCAAAAAATGATGATTGTTACTTCCTAATATTGGAAATTAGCTCTCTTTTTGCTTGGGCCTCTTTCAGAACATTTTCATTACTCTTCTTAGCTGTTCATCGCATTCTCAACATTCTTCTGTAAAACCGCATTTCTACAGACTCCAGTGATTTCCTTGTCTGTTGTCCTATTGTACATGATCCACATCCATATGTTAAGACTGACTCTACATAACATTTAAGAACTCTTTTCCTTGTTTCTAGAAGTTGACACTACTAAACAGACAGGAATAGGAAGGAGAAGACTGTAACTTATGTAAGTGATAAACTCATCCCAGCATGTAAACAGAAATACACAAAAACTAAAACAATGAGAAAAATTAAATATTTTATTTCACACCTGAGTTTACAAATGTCGTTCATTTACTTCTGCATTCACAATGAAGCAGTTAATTTACATTTGTATTAATATAAATATTTATGTTTTAAAATCTTAAAAAAAACATTTCTTATATTACAATGCAGCAACAACAGTTGCTAATAATTCATCAGACAAAATTTGAAAATGGATCTAAATTAACAACAGATTTACCTATGCATTATATATTTTTACATTAACTACATGCATAATTGTAGAAAGGGATAGAGACTAGGAAAAGTGAGAGAGAGAGAAAGGGATAAGAGACTAGGAAAAGTGAGAGAGAGAGAGAGAAAGAAAAGGGTTATTTATTTTTCTACAAAAAGAATTAGACAACAAAGTGAAAAGTTCGGCAAGAAGAGATACAAGAGCTTATATAGACAACTTGGCAGAGAAAGCAGAGACAGCTGCAATTACAGGAGACAGCAGAACTCTTTATACTGTACAAAAGATGCTGACAAACACCTATACATCCAGTGGAACACCAATTCTAGACAAATCTGGATTAATGCTAACAACAAGCGCAGACATAAAAGCCCGTTGGGCGGAACACTTCAAAGAAATTCTTAACCGTCCACTACCTCACAGTTTAATAGATTTTGAAGCTGAAACACCAGCAGCAGAATTAGATGTAAATTTAGATGACTTCACCTTGAGTGAAATAGAAACCACCTTAAAGCTAATGACCAATAACAAGGCTGCTGGAGAGGATAAGTTAACAGCTGAGATCCTCAAGGCAATTGATAGCCATAATTTAATACATCTCCAAAAAATGTTCAACATCATTTGGAAAACAGAGAAGACGCCTCATAAATGGAAAAAAGGAATCATTGTTAAGATCCCAAAAAAGGGCAATCTTAGAGATTGTAACAATTGGAGAGGCGTGACACTTTTGTCAGTTGCCTCAAAATTATTCTGTAAAATCATCCTAAATAGAATAAAGGATTCAATAGATACAGTAATGCGTGAAGAACAGGCTGGGTTTAGAAAAGGGAGAAGCTGTCTTGACCACATTTTCACTCTACGACTTATATTGGAGGAACACATTGAAAAGCAAAAACCTTTTGTACTTAACTTCATCGACTTCAAAAAAGCATTTGATAGTATTCATAGAGATTCTTTGTGGAAAATTCTGAAGCAATATGGCTTACCATCAAAAATCATAAATATTATCAAAGACATGTATGATGGTTACACATGTGCAGTTCGAACAGAGGAAGGACTGAGCGAATGTTTCCCAATAGAAACTGGGGTTAAACAAGGATGTATTTTATCGCCCTTGTTATTTGGAATTGTTATGGACTTCATAATGAAGAAATGCTGCACTGGTAATAAAGGCATCGAATGGATACAAGGAGACCATTTGGAGGACCTGGACTTTGCTGATGACATAGTTCTCATCAGCAATCAGATAAAAACGATGCAGGAAAACACAAATGAACTATCATCAATAGCCAGCAAAATTGGGCTTGAGGTCAATCATGAAAAGACTAAAGTCATGAAAAGTTTAATTCCAACAAGTGACAAAATATACATGGAAAACAAACCAGTAGAAGAGATCGATCACTTCATCTATCTTGGAAGTCACATTGATCGAGAAGGGGATACGAGCAAAGAAATTAGAATCAGACTGGCTAAAGCAGCAATGTCTTTCAGAAGCCTTGAAAAGTTGTGGAAATCAAAACTCATTAGCACAAACACAAAACTTAGGCTATTCAAATCAAATGTACTATCAACCCTTACGTATGCGTGTGAAAGCTGGAAAACAACAAGAGATATAGAAACAAAGTTGAACGCATTCGAAAATAAATGTCTAAGGAAAATACTTGGTATAGAATGGAACGAATTCAAAACAAACGAGGAAATTAGAGAAATCGCCAATCAACCACTAATATCTTCAGTAATAAAGAAAAGACGATGGTCATACGTTGGACATGTGATGAGAAGAGATAATAATCGAATAGCAAAGCAAGCCCTCATATGGGAAACAACAGGTAAAAGAAAAAGAGGAAGACCCAGGGAGACACTGAGAAGAACATTGATGAGAGAGGCAAGAGCAGCAGGAATCGGCTCCCTCAATGAGATAGAACTGCTTGCACAGAACAGAGACAGATGGCGAGATTTGATAAAATATCTTTAAAAGAAAACTGCTAGAACAAAAATTCATATAGGAGAAGGTGTATCTTGGTCTACGCCCTATGGGCCGGTTACGGCTCGAAAGGTCAATAGATAGATAGATAGATAGATAATTGTATCTATTCTTTTAAAGACTGTCTTAAATGTAGAGTTTAAATATTATATTAATCGAAACAGGTAATGTGAGAAACTCATAACAAAATGAACAGATGGTGTTTCACATTGGCTGCATATGACTCCAGGCTTCTGGGATAAAATCAACAGACCAGAATGCTGGTAGGTGTTTAGGATTCATGGTGTCCAGAAAGTGCTGACGCCATCTTGTTTGGAAGGTCAGGAGTTCACCATTGCTGGTAACATGTTTCACAACTTGTTCACCATGTGATACATAATTGTCTGCTGTTTGTCTGAAATTGATTAAAACCACTCATTATATACAAAGTTTATTAAAGAATAAACACATTTTCTGTGTCTCCATATTTAGCAAACAAAGTTGAACGCTTTCAAAAATAAATGACTAAGGAAAATTCTTGGCATAGCGTGGAACGAATTCAAAACAAATGAGGAAATTAGAGAAATCACCAATCAACCACTAATATCTTCAGTAATCAAGAAAAGACGATGGTCATATGTTGGACATGTGATGAGAAGAGATAATAACCGAATAGCAAAGCAAGCCCTCATGTGGGAAACAACAGGTAAGAGAAAAAGAGGCCGACCCAGAGAGACACTGAGAAGAACATTGATCAGACAGGCAAGAGCAGCAGGAATCAGCTCCCTCAATGAGATAGAGTTGCTTGCACAGAACAGAGACAAATGGTGAGATTTGATAAAATATCTTTAGAAGGATTGAATACTGCTAGAATAAAAATTTAGATAAGAGAAAGAGTATCTGGGTCTATGCCCTATGGGCGAGCTACGACTCGAAAGGTCAATAGATAGATAGATATTTAGCATTACACATACAACACTACTCATTACTTATAAATTATTGCAAAAAATAGTTTTGGTTTTTTTATAATTTCTGCACATCTATTATCTGATATGTCTCATTACTATAAAATGACTTCATAAATATATCTGCAGTCAATGGTATCTTTTAAAGTTTGTTAAATGCAAATCATTTATCACTCTCATAATTAAGAAAAGTAATTCCTTATGTTATCATCCCTAACACTTCCATGACTAGAGCACCACTACCCAACAGAGAGCAACATTGTCCATCAATCACAATTTAAAAAAATAAAATATAATGAGGGTAATAATCACCAATTTAAGATTAATTCAGAAGTAAGAAACAAATGGTGAAATTTGATAAAATATCTTTCAAAGAATTGAAAACTGACAGAACAAAAATTCAGATAAGAGAAGGAGTATCTTGGTCTACGCCCTATGGGCTGGCTACGGCTCGAAAGGTCAATAGGTAGATAGAAGTAAGAAAAAAGTCCATGCATTCAACATCATCTATAATCATAAAAGAAGGTCTCAGCCAGGTGATGTAAAGCAAAAAGAGAAACATAAAGCAAACTTTTTATATACATGTTTAAAGCTAATCTCTAACATACACTTTTCTTTCTTCTGCATTCAAGTGATGATTACTTATTTTCATTATCTGTCTTTAATTTTTTAAAATATTAAGTGGCCGTAATTTTCCTAGAACCATGGTTTACCATTATCAACAAGTTTTGATATTCACACCTTTCAGCCAAACAAATCTACATCCAGTTATTCATCCTTTTGGGTATCAGGTTTACTTTTTTTTTTTAATTCAATTCCTACTTGTTTGGTCACATTAGTCTGCTTGAATGGCGGTTGTTTTATTTTCGGAGTGTAGTTTGTGTGATTAAAGTGATTGAATATAGTATTTCCAACGGAATATAATTTTCAAAAAGTTGTGTAAAGTTTTCTACCAAGGAGTAGGATAAGAACTGATAAGTACTTTTTTAAATGTAATCAGTTAAAGTTTTATATTTAGATCGTAAAAGATTGCATGTGAGACCTTAGCGATCAAACACGTGGGGGGAAACATCAGTCGGGCTAAACCCCCAAAGTGTGTTTTTCTTAAGTTAAGCCCTTAACTTACGACTGACTCAGCAGGCCGGTAAGGGATAAATGTTTTATGCTCAGAGAAATACACAGAAGATGGAGATAGATAAACATAAAGTAGCAACGATAAATATATGCGGGACCTACAAGAACACTTAAACAAACTCAACATCTCAGGCACAAAATACAACATGAAAATCAATATCAGCAAAACAGAAGTCATGAATCTCGCCAAAAATAAACAGAAAATCAACATAACTATAGAAGGCAGACAACTAAAACAAGTTGGGGAATTCAAATACCTAGGAAGTCTAATGACAAACGATAATTCTCAAACAGCAGAAATTGCAACAAAGCTTGTAAAATCATCGGACAGTTATCACCACTATTGTCCAACGAGGAAATAACTCTGGAGGCAAAACAAGCACTATACAATACAATCTTCATCCCAATGTTGTGCTACCAATGCCAGACCTGGATCCTAGAAGCAAGAACAATAAGAAAAATAACCTCTACAGAGATTAAATGTGTTAGACGAATGACAGGAAATAGTCTGAGAGATAAGATCAGAAATGAAGAACTGAGAAAAAAGCTAGGAATAGCCCCCGCCATAGAATATATAAGGAAACAACAGATAAAATGGTTTGGCCACGTGACAAGGCAGAAAGAACAAAACACAACAAGTCTTCAACAAATGTTGTGAGAACACCAGACCCAAGGGATAGACCACGAAAAAGATGGGTCGATGGAATATTAGAAGCACTAGGAAACATAATAGCAGCAGAGGCGAACAGAAGAGCAAAAGACCGCAAATTATATCTCCCCTCAATGCTGAAAGGCAGATGAGGAAGGAAAGAAGAGGAAGAAGAAGACTGCTTCAAAGACTATCATAATATTTTAATGAGATACGATTCACTGATTCAGATGCCCCCAATCAACTTTGAGTCATTAACCACTTTCAACTCATTTATCATTCTGTGCCTTGAGCTCCACAAACATTGAAAACTTTAAGTATTTGAAATTAATCGATGACATATTTAATAATGGTAAATTAAAAAATATAAAACATTTAACAAAAAACTACATAACAATGCTCACTTGGCATTAATGTTTGCAGCTTGTTTCACCAGATCTTCGGTGGCATCAACCCCGTAAAATTCTCTCAGAATTTTCTCAAGCTCAACAACTCTCTCTTTTGGTATTTGGTTCTTGTTCATCAAAGCCCTAATCAGAAATAATTTGCACTCATAAGAACAGACATCAACCATTCCTTGAAATATAAAGGTAAACTTAACTGTACAAAAATCATAAATAATATTTTCACAAAAGAATACTTTCAACACATAGTAGAAAATGAAAGGTATTAACTATCCCTATTTATTAAATTTTAATTCACCAGAGCTATTGTGTTCCTTCTAAAAGGATTTTTACAATTAGGTTTTCTTCCTAGTTCTCACAAATAAAAATGTTACACCTTAATAAACAGTCACACAGAGGCTTTCATGTGTCTCACTTAAAAATGCGGACAATCCAGAAATTAAACTTTATACAAATCTAAGTAAGAAAGCTTTGGTGTCTAATAAGGCAGCTTTTTTCTAGGACAGACAACTATGATTACAATCAAGTGCTGTTTGTTCAAGTCTTTTCTTCATGTGAACTTGACTCTTTGTCCTGTTTCACGATGGATGAGTAGGAACAATATCATGACACAAAATGAGCTAGTTACACAGTCAGTACTCGTATGTGTGTATGGCCCGATTTTTCACCTAAACCAGTGCCATGCTGGACACAATCTGTTTTCGGCAGGCTAGATCTCGGTTTGACATAAGAGTTTACCTTCTCATAGAGTGGATGCAGAGCAGGGCTGTTGAGCCTACTCTGACAGTCAAAGGCTAGGGAAGTAGTTTCAAACAAATATATACAGAAAACAAGTCTACCGGACCACACAGTGCAATGCACTTTAAAACACATTCCTCTAATACATGAACAAAGAAGAAAAACTCTAAAATCCCCACTAACTTTATTAATTATGAAGATTTATCTAATTAATGTAATTCATTTAAAATAGTTGTGTAAGCCATACTTATTTAAAATGTGCTACCTTCCTGCAGATCTAACTTTCTGCAGCTCATGATCCATGCATATTCTGGAAGTAGACCCTGAGTCTAAAGGAGCATTGCATTCTTCTGCCAACTGTAGGCGCAGAGCTATGTCAGAATCACAACTTTTCCTATGGCAATGTGAGCAGAGCAGCAAAACATCATGGGAACTGTGATCTTTCAAAGCTATTGGAAAATATCTGTTGAAAAAAGACCTCTACAATAAAAAATAATACAGTACAAATTATACTCTAAGAAAATATTTCTTTAATCAGAAAAGAGCAATAAGCAGATACAAATTTTAATGAAAATTTTAAAAATGTTATTTATGAATATTTTATAGTCTGTCTAATAAGAAGTCAGATTAAAGATATATTTTCAAACAAAAGCAGTCATTTCTCTAATGATATACTTTCAACTAGGTTGAGAAATGTATAATCTCTTTAAAAAATATACAATTATTGAACATTTATTACTAGAATTAAAACAGGTTCTAAATTGGAGGAACATACTTTCTATATTCAACTGGAACTACAAATTTGCGGACATAATCTTTGTCATGGCCACAGACAACACAGATGTTCTTCTTCTCATGGAGGTAATAATTTCTCTCAGACTCTGGTCGATTTGATGGTTCAAAGTGTAGGCGTACAGTCAATGGATCTTCACAGACCATATCTACAAAAGAATGTTTTCATCTCATTTAGTCTAGAATGGACATTTTTAAACACATTTATTTCTTAGTTCACATACTTAGTTCATATATTTTTAAAGAATAATAATGAATGAATTATATGGCTAACTCATTCCATACGAAAGCTTTTTATCAACGAAACGGAAGAGATTTCAGAGGCAAAATTGTTCATGGTTTTAAGAATCAATCTACATTTTATATTTATCGAACATATAACATATTATAAATGGATTTTAGATAATTTATCAAAGTATTAGATTTCACCAATACCAAGATGATACAAAACATGTAAAAAGAATATAGTTTGATGGCGATTCACACTAATCAAATTGAAAGTGACGCACTATGCTGCAAAACATATGTGCCAGAAATCAATATGGTGCACAGTGTGACGAAACATACGGAATGAGTTCATGACAAAACAATATACACCAAGAGAAAAAGTTATACTAAATAATAGTTTAGTAAGTAAAGATTGATGTAAAAGATGACTTGTTAAGGAAGGATCAAGCTATGATCTTCTGAAACAACCACTGTAAATGTTGTTACCAGATAAACAATAAACAAACAAAGAATTGACAAACAAGGCATGATGGGTGGAGTTAACAAACAAACAATATGTCCTTTAGCACTGTCAGCAGCATAACAATGTGGTCTTCTAGATCTATGGCAAATTATATGGCATTAACTGAAAAAACTTTATGAGAGAATATGAATGAGAGAGAATATGGTTATATGAGAGTGAACAAAGAAGAATATTTTAACATTAAATTTTATGTTATCACATACAGACATACACTCTTCTCAAGATGTAATCAAGTATAAAATTAAGACAAACTAGGTTGGCTTTTTTCTGTTATCTCCCTTATTTTACAGGCAGTATTGACCTTTCCGGCATATTTTCAAACTGTTATTTATTTCTTTGCCCACGAAGCAGCCTTTTTTACTTTTAATTGCCAAGGGTTTTTTAACATGTGCACGTGCCGAAGGGACTTTTAGTTTATTTGCCATTATCCGAGAGGATCTATCTATTCAGAGACCAGGAGAGGGTAAAGCAATGAGGAAACCACTGATTCAAAGTACAATTTTCTCATCATCTGTGGTAGAATTTGAACCCTGGACTTTCCTGTCCAGAGGCGGACGCCTAGACCACTCAGTCCCCTTGGGAAAGGTTATAAAAAAGTAAGGAATAGCATTACCCTCCAAAATCTACTCTAAATTCTGTGACTTATTACGATGAAGTTCAATGTTCTAAGATATTAAATACTAAGTGACATCCTTTACTTTTATACATACAAACTTCTTAATCTGAAGAATGACTAAACATAAAAAAGTAAAAGTAATGTGCCCCGTCACGCCAAGTGGAGTATAGGAAATATGGTGTTAGTGACCATAAATTTTACAGATCTTCGGCACATGATTTTTGGGGTAATGTGGTCGGTATTACACCCGTGCCGCTTTACTTTCCCAGAAAAAAATCCAGTATCCATTAAAGGCTGGATGAACCGGAAGCCGTTGGTTGGGATCGAACCCTACCTCTCGTCCTTTGTAGTTCAGTCCACTAGCCACTGAACTATCGCGGCTCCCTGATTAAACATAAAAACAATATTTAAAAATTGAAAAAAAAATACATCTTCAGTCTTCAAAAGTTTCTGAAAGCATTTATACTGTATCCAAGTGTAAAGCTTAAAAAAATATAACACAAACAGAAATCACACAAATTTATAAACTGTTTACCTCCTAATTCTTTATGAAGGTACCACTGAGCCTTTCTTTGATCACATGTACAGAGCAATGTGCCATCAGGGGCCTGCAATCGGCAGTTATCCCACAGAGGCCTCTTCCTGAAACTGTAGGCATTGTTCTTTGTCTTCTCTTGTTGCTTGGACTATAAATGATAGTTGTTAACATTTAGTCTACTGTTACAATATGCCTAAACTTACTTACAAATTTAGCTAAATTGTGTATTTATGTTTATGTTTGAGAAGTTTTGCAAGAGTTTATGGATAGAGAATGAACTACAAGAAATGATATACATATTAAAGAAAGAAAGCAACAAAAAGGTCTCAGTCTGAATAGTAAGAAAACAGAAGTTATGGTCATATCAAAGAAACAATCATAACCATCATGCAGCATAAAAATAAACAGGACAAATCTGAAACAAGTGAAATGAGTCAAATACTTGGGCACAGTAATAACATCAGATGGAAGATACACCACAGAAATAAAAAGCAGAATAGCTCAGGCAACAATAACATTTCAGAAAATGAAAAATATCTTATGCAACAATTCTATTTCAATAGAAGTGAGAAAGAGAGTTCATTGGTGCTATATAGAACCAATTGTGACCTATGGAAGTGAATCATGGGCGGAAGACGCACAAATGAAAAGACGTTTAGAAGCCACAGAGATGGGATTTCTCCTAAGAATGTTGAAAGTTCCCTGAACAGTTAAAAAAAAACCAATGAAGAAATTCTCAAAGAGGCCAACACAAAAAAGGAACTCCTAAAAAAGATCAAAAAGAAACAATCAACATTTTTTGGGCACATCATGAGAAGAGGAAAGCTGGAATACTTGGTTACAACTGGCAAAATAAAAAGAAAGAGAGATCGCGGACGACAAAGAGAGAAAATACTGGATAGCTTGGTGTCATGGCATGGAAAACAGCCAACAACAGAGCTGATACAATGCACTATAGACAGAAGATTGTGGAAGGACTTGATCGCCTACCGGTATGGCACATGATGATGATGTTTATACATCCATTTTTGTACAAAAAGTTAAAGAATGTCAAAAAACATGCACAGCATATAGTCCAGGAATGTATTTCACAGCTCTGGTTCACATCATCTGGAGATAAGAAAGTAGTGTTTTCCTCCCTGTTATTATCTTCCCCACATCAATTAACTGAGTACTCATATTTTTTAAAAGCTGGAATGATGGGAAATGTCAGACTATGATTGAATCCTTAGTCACTTATAACTAACCCAGATTGATCACTACATTCCTGATGCTCCAACTACTTAAAAACTTGAAATTAAAACTTTTCAACGATTCAATTTTCTCAACAATGTGTTAGTAATAATGTGCTTCTTCTTCATCATCATCACTCATACTGAAAAGGATATTTCTCGCATTGTGTCACAATTTTTAACAAAGCTGAATAAATGAAATATAATATACCATTAAGCTCACACATCAAGAAAGCAGACAGGTGATAATCAAAAGAACAATACTGATATAGGTAAGAAATTTAAATAGTGTAGCATAATAATAACTCAAATGTGCAACATAATAAAAAAAAACCTTATGATGAAACCCACATGTGCACACCAGGGCATGCACAAAATAAAATGAATAAACCGAAATACAAGTATTTGAAAGATACAATATGTGGATTTTCATACATTTGTTAACAATTACCATTGTGTTACAGCACAGGAAATTATTTCGTATTGTGTCATTATTTAAAATAAACTAAACATATATCTTCTATTTTACCAAATAAATATATTTAACACTCTAACATTAATATGAGCATATGTTTAATGTGAATAATGTATATTATTAAACAGTTCAACAACAAAATGGTTAATAGATAAGGTAAATTACAGTGAATCACAGAAGTTCATATGCTTTACTATTGTGTTGTCTATGCTATTAATACATACATCATCAGTACAGTTAATGAATGAGTAACTTACCAAGCCACTTCTGTGGGTAGGGTGGATATTGCCAGAGTCATGGGTATAACCAGAGTCCACAATTCCTTGACACAAAGACCTAACAAATATATAAATTTCTTGTTTCTTATCATCCTGCAATTCATCAAATATTCTACTAGGAAAAACTCTGCTGCCATCAACATTTTTAATAGAATGAAAATATCCTAAAGATGAAACACTAGTGATATATATATCATTGCCCTGAAACTTGTTATTTTTATATTGTGCGTCTGCTGTATCATTTACATTATCCACTACATTCTCATCTTCAGTACTATAAACATCATCTCCCCTCTCATTATTTTGCTGCTTTTCAATTGTGGCAAGTGAATTGAAGATGTTAAAATATTCTGAATTGAATGAACTATTTCCATTGTACTTTTCACTTTGATGATTAGTTGTGTGTTTTCCCATTTTTGAGAAGATTAGGGAAAGGAAAATATCAACAGCAACTGCAGCATCTGTTGCAGCATATTCAATCTGTAAGATAAAAAAATATATAAACTTATTAATAACACAAAGAAGCTAAAATACTATACATATAACACATAAATAAAACATCTAAAAATACATCTATAACATTTAAAAAAGAAAGCACAAAAGTCTAGAACTTTCAATTCTTTTGTAAGGATCCAAAGGTGAACCAAAATTATCAACCAAGAATAGTTTAAAAGGTGCAAACAACTTAACAAGAGAAGATACAAATAATGATAATTGGTACATGATGGAGCTGGATAAGTCACACACTCAGATAGATCCACAGGCAATTGCAAGATCTATCATGCACTGGGCTAATTAAAGGAATATCAAGGCAAGCTGGGGGAGCTGTTGATATAATGCCACTGAGTCAATGCAAGCTATTGGAATTTAGACCCAGGTTAGTAATGTGGAGGACTACAATGGGTTTCTTAATGTCCCTGGTTTTGCTGGAGAAGTTGGAGCTTCACTATTCTAGGGGTACTGAAGAATACAAGGGTCGGTCAAATAGTTTTGCACTTTACTAAGAAATTGTTTCGGCAAACGGAAGTGTTTATCATTGTAAAGAGACACTACAGGTTGAAATTTCTCTCGAGCACATGTCACACAAAAAAGGTGCTGTATAAAAGAGAAATAGGCGAGCAACTAATACAGTTAGTATATGAAGCAATGTCATGGGTTAGTTAAAATATTCTTACTTTGGCATGAAGGAGTCAAGGTATGTACCTAAAAGATGATGTAAACTCTAGTTATTCTCTATATATTCATTCCTCAAGGCAATAAACTTCTCCCATTGCTTCTTCACCCTCTTGATGCCCTGATTTTAGAACTCAAAACTGAGCCCTAAACCATGTCTTCAATTCAGGAGTCAAATTTTCAACAAGGCACCTGATATGTGCCATATACCCTTGGGAATAATTAAACATTAGTATGTCTTTACAATGATATATAGCATTCCAATCTGCCTTATTGATTTCTTAGTAAAGTGCAAAACTCTTTGACCAACCCTAAACAAATTGGCACCCCAGTCTTGTCAGACACAATATTATAGTGCATGTTATGAATTTCCAGGCTAATTTAGGAAAAGCATACTCTTCCAGACATTGCATGTAAATATAAAAACTTTGTGAGATTTCTCACATCTATGTTATTTTCTGAAACCATGTGAGATTCCTTTTCTCTTCATCTATCTTTATGCCTTCCTTTGAAATTTTTCATCATCTGTTGTGGTCTTTTACAGTCACCTTCCATGATTCAACTTCCAAGAGATATTATCTCACATCACAAAGACATCTTTGAAGTAAGTGAGAGAGTAACCACTTGGTCTAACCCCTTCTAATGAATTCACCATAAAGGATATTTTTCAGGATTCTATCATCTTCCATACATTTCACACGACCGAGCAACACTCAGATTGTGTACAGACTGCACATGTTAGCATCTTCAAGAACTTAAAGTTTCTTATATGTTCTTGTCATTTGGCAATATTTAATATTCTTCTAACACAACAAATGAGAAATGAGTTCAGAGGATGCTCTTGCATACAGTGTCCAAGTCTTGCTACCATACAAAAGTCTACTCAACATACAGGTGTTCATAGTCAGAACCTTAATTTTGCAATACTCTCAGTCAGTTTTACTACAGCCGCAGAAATCTGCCCATGTATTTATCAATTTCACTTTCAAAAGACAAGTTAATGGTGATAGTGGATCCCAGATAGATGGCAGCAAGGATCACAGGCAATGTGTAATTGTTGGTATTGGTAGATGGAGCTGTGTCAACATTTGATCCTATGACCCTTGATTTTACTGCTATACAAGGTTGTATATATCAAGTTTCCCCAATGCAGGAACTACAGCATCCTCACCTCAATGGTCAATCTGTTTAGGCTAGCCCACTGAAAGATAAAGTGAAGTCTTGAAAGAGCTAGTCACCCTGTCATAGTAACCACACCTAGCTGAAGTTTCAATCAACCTTTTGGAGGACAGTGGAAACAGAAATGAAATGTATGAGCAAAACCTGGAGTGCTCTCTGCACGCCTTCTCGGGACACGTTCTTTAGTTGCATGACTTTAGCCATGATGAAGCAAAAGAGACCCTAAAATGATGCAAATAAAGCCCATCCCCTGACAAAAATTCTGATGTTTCTAACTTACACTCAGAATTGATGTCTATGCAGCTTTCATTATCTTTTCCCACCTTTCCCCTATAAAAGTAGTTATTGTCTATGTATGTAACGCCGCTGACATTGCGATGTCTGATGTTTCAGTTCATTTTGCAAATTTCCTAAAATAACAATTTCCATCCTAATAGCCAAGTGTTTATGGCTATCACTTTTACCGGCACTTTAAGCACAAAATTATAGTTAAACTTCCAGGACAAATTTAACAAAATTGAAACCGCCAAAAAAATTACTTTCACTTTTACGCACAGAAAATTTATATTACTGTATAAACAAAAATAGGTGTTTACTGTTAATATGAAAGACTAAATGTCGTGAATTAAGCGGATCGTAAAATATTATTAAATCACTTATGATCACCGACGCGACGAGCACAAAAACATAGATCAAATCCAAATATGAATATAGAAAAAAATGAAACAGTAAAAAAACTATAACCTTCACTTTTACTCACAGAAATTATGAAATTGTATTTCTGTATAAACAAATATAAGTGTTCAATGTTAATAAGAGAGATAAAATGCAGTGAATTAGGTGAATCATAATATAAAATATATAGTTGTGGTGTAATTTTTCTGGGAGTGGGGAACTAGACAAACATTAAGGTCAGACTTTACATAAGGGAATTCTGTATATGAGCATAATGCCAGTGTTTTAGTAATAGTATTACTTGTTGTTTAGAGTAAATCTCTGCCTCCCAGTTTCCACAACGAACACTACTGCTCTTGCTGATATCCACACCAAGAATTCCATTTGCAAGTCCTCTAAGACCTCCTGTTGCACTACAAGTAAAGTGATACAGACAATTTTAAGCAATGAATATTTAAATAAACAATTTGTGTTTATAAAAAAGAGTGATGAAGTAGCTTAACAAACAAATATACAAAATATTTTTAATGAGTGTAGATTTTTTTGCATATCAGAAATGCATAGAAGGAGTAAGTGAAACTACTGAGTACTAAATGCAAACAGCAAATATATGATTATGTCATATAAAATAACATCATCATGTTCCATTTAGTTCAAACACTATAATACATATGACAGAAAACATTGTTCACATGGGGCATTGCACTGCTAATTTTTGCACACCTTTTTTTTAAAATTTAATTTGGAACCCTTGATTGATCCTTTTCTATTAATGGTTCTCTTTTTTGCTTTGTTTTTCTTCTATTTATTTGGCACCACAATGTCAAATTAAGTGTGTTTGGGTGGGAGTAGTCTCAGCCTCTTCTTTCATTCATTCTGAGTGCCCATCTGATGTAAATTATCACCTCTACCAGATAAAGCTTTGTTATTTAATATCATTAGGTATATCTATTGACCTTTCAAGCCGTAGCCGGCCCATAGGGCGTAGACCAAGATACACCTTCTCCTATATGAATTTTTGTTCTAGCAGTTTTCTTTTAAAGATATTTTATCAAATCTCGCCATTTGTCTCTGTTCTGTGCAAGCTGCTCTATCTCATTGAGGGAGTCGAATCCTGCTGCTCTTGCCTCTCTCATCAATGTTCTTCTCAGTGTCTCCCTGGGTCTTCCTCTTTTTCTCTTACCTGTTGTTTCCCACATGAGGGCTTGCTTTGCTATTCGGTTATTATCTCTTCTCATCACATGTCCAACATATGACCATCGTCTTTTCTTTATTACTGAGGATATTAGTGGTTGCATTAGGTATAACTGACTGATTATGATGATTTGACATCACTGCACTATCAGCACAATCATAGGTGCTCAGTCCCCTTTAGCAGACAATGAACGATATGTAAGCCAATAATCTGAGTGGTGCACTTGTGACAGTGCTGGGCACTCTTTCTTCTTATGCTGTCATCTTCAGTATAAGACTTTGACATTTATTCAACAACAATGATAACAACATCAACACTTTACAGGTGTAATAGAAAATGATGATCTCGCCGTCGATTCAAGGATCATTTACTCATTCTATCTCCTTGACAGCATTTAGCTGGGGTGGGCAACCTTTTATTTTCTGAGGGCCAGATCAGAAAACTATGAAGAGGCAGAAGGCCAAATACCACCACTTTCAGCAATTATTTAAACTACCTAATTTGCAGTCACAAGCAATTGTAATGCAAAAAACTTACTAATGATGGCGAGTGGAAGACAGAAAAAAGAGTGGAATGAAAGGGAGAGGAGATAGGCACAAAAAAAAGAAAAAAAAAAGGGGGGGGGGGGTGAAGGGGGAAGAGAAAATTCAAATTATAAATAGAAAGTTTACCAGTTAGGGTTAAGGCTTGTGCATTTATGTGCTACTTTTTATTGTTACCTCAGGGAATGGAGTATATGCAATTTTCAAATCAAACACAAGGGCCTGTCAAAATAGCTTGGTGAGCCAATTCCCATCTGTGGGCCATAAGCTGCCCACCTCTGATTTAGAGTGTGAGCCTGGCCCATTGTGTGTCCATTTCTCCTCAACAGACAACCAAGAAGTGTGTATAAGAGTCCATTTCCTTTTATATCAATTGTTTAATTATGTATAAAATGAAGAAGCAATCAGATTTATGGTATACACATAGACATATAAAACTGGTGTACTTGTAATGTTTTCATTTTATTGCTTTCTATTACTCATTTGACTTTAAGAGATCCGGTGCACTAATTACAACTTATAGTAAATATACTTGCCCATATGTACAATGTGTATGCTTTCTTTGTTTTTCTTTCTTATATTCACCCAATATCTGCTAAAGGAATGAATAATCCTCTTCATCATCTACCCTTAACAGGATGCTAAGGGGTGAGTAGATACACTGAGTTGTGGTTTGACTGTGATATTCATGCATCTAAGCCCAAACCATCAAACACATACAAGAAACAAGCTCTGACTACAAACTTAAGAAAACTATACCCACTAACAAATACATTATTTAGTGTACACAAAAAATGTGTGCTTTTAATTTTTACTAATTTACTTTATCACTTTTTTTTTTTTACACAAATCCAAAGAATAGCTCATTTGGAAAACTTTAATTCAAACTCCTTACCACTAAAAATGTTATTCTCATTATTTTAAGCACAAACCCTTTACTAAGTAAAAGCTGATATTTGTTATGTTAAAACAAACTCCTTACCTATCAAACCTCCCTCTTGTTCGCTTTAACACATGTCTCAAGTCGACACAGCCTCGTATTATTAGCCCATAATCTTGATGAAGACGTCTACCATCATCAACAATAGCAACTCCTACTTTTAGAATGCTGAAAACAATATTCAAGACTTACAATTTTATTTGTAATTCTTGCAATGGTGAATGATAACAAAAATAATGTAGGCAGTCATTATGTTTGACAGATCACTTAGTTCCTTTGGGACATTTTGGATGTGTCAATACAAGATTATGTCTTTGTGATCAATTCCATTCTTCTCTGTTTTTTAAACAGTTTTTTTTTTTATTAGTCAGAATGCCTCCCCTGAACAGTTTTTGATATCATCATCATCATCACCATCATGTACCCTGCCAGTTGGCGTAGGCGATCATGTCCCTCCACAATCTTCTATCTATCTATTATTATATCTATTTTGATATCATTGTTTCATTTTTTTAAGTTTCCCTCTGTCTTCATTTTTTCACAAAGTCACACATTTTAAAATTATGTTTTGACCTTGCATATATAAAAACATCACAAAAATTAGAAGCTTCCCATCTAGACACAGCTGTATGTAGTGACAATTTCTTGGTATCGATGATCCCATTTCTTGGTATTGATGATCTTTAGATTACATCTGAAATGGGGCCACTAAACAGATCAAAAGTATAAACAAGAAATTTAAAGACACAGAAATTGTTGAAATATTTAAGGTCACGATATGGGCAGATTTTCTCTATTCAGATAGAATATTAAATTAGAATATATAAGTCTACTATTACTGAATATAGAAGGGACATCAATGCTTGTAAAAACCAAACTGATGACAAACAAGACCTAGAGCATTGAAAGAAAAATCATAATAGATCTTAACAGTCAAATCAATTGAAATATTTGGGCCTCATTGTTACTGATGGAAACTGAAAACCAGAAGATTCAGCTAGAATTGCACAGACAAAGGCAGCCCTGTCAAGACTAACCACATAATGAAAAGCAAAAGCATCTCCCTAAGACCAAAGATTAATATGAACAGCCCAGGAAATGAAATGGCATACAAAGATCTTGTACATATCTTCTATAGACCAAATTGCTGATGACGAAGTATGTAGCAAATTCCAAAGATCTTAGAACTAACTAAAGACTTACTGTCAATGGTGAAACAAAAAAAACAAAAAAATTAAAATGGCACAGACTTGTTACAAGATTTAAGGGTCTTTCTAATACAATTCTATAGAGCATAGTTCCAGGCAAAAGAAGACAAGGCAGACAGAGGAAGCAATGGGAAACATTAAAGAATGGGCATGAATAGCATTCTTCACGTCTCAGAAAGTAGCTTTCAGCATAAAGATTGTAAGAAAATTGTGAAGACACCACTAGAGTGCCACAACAACTGCCAAGGTTATGGGATTAGTGAAAGAAGTGAATTATATTCTTTCACCCAAAAGTGAGTGCTTTGTGAGTTATAATTTACATAAATGAGTACAATATATATGCATCTTTCATCATGGATCATAGGACTTCATCACAGCATATTCTTTCAATCAGATTTACATTCCCTCTCTGGTGGTCAAGCTGAGTAAATTGCTTCCAGAATCACACCATAGAGATGAAGTTTGTGTTTAGGAGGGTTCCAGACAAAATCATAAGAACTATCATGCAGTGAAGTTCAAATAATGGCAACAGTGAGACTGGCCAAGGACAAATTTGGTGGAGGACAATAGAAACAGAAAGAAACAGTGTGAGTCAGCAATGAGGCACTACCAGGCTCATTGTGTTATATTTTGAACTCAAGTCTTATCACATGGCAAAACTACCTTATCTGTTTTTTGTGTGTGGTTTTTTTTTCAGTATTCAAATGAAGGGATTATTCCTAGTTTTTTTTCTGAGTTTTTCTCTTCTGACCTTATCTCTCATGCTGATTCCTGTCATCCGTCTAACACTTTTTAATCATTTGTGATTATTTTTTGTTATTGTTCTTGAATCTAGCAGGTGATAGCACAATTCTGAATTGACACTTGTATTGTGGAATGCCCATTTTGCCTCTAGCATTATTTCTTTGTTGGACAGTAATGGTGACATATGTCAAATAATCTAACAAACATTTATCATCAATTCCTTTTGCCTTGGCCTCTTTAGAAACATCATTTAACTGTCCTAGACATTCTCATTATTCTACTGTAAAACCATTGCTTCCAAAGACTTTCTTGTGAATGATAAATGATATGGCAGCATATTTTGATACCTACTTCACAGACCTAGGACATACCAACAATCACTTTAACATTTACCTCTTTACCTTCGTGCTGAAGTCGGATGTGTTGGGCCAAAAGGCGTAAATATAACAGTATACTGCAAACCACAACACAACGCAAACACGCCCACTTAACGTCCTTGTAAGGATGGATGGATGTGAAAAGTTGTGGAAATCAAAACTCATTAGCACAAACACAAAACTTAGCTATTCAAATCAAATGTACTATCAACCCTTACGTATGCGTGTGAAAGCTGGAAAACAACAAGAGATATAGAAACAAAGTTGAACGCATTCGAAAATAAATGTCTAAGGAAATACTTGGTATAGAATGGAACGAATTCAAAACAAACGAGGAAATTAGAGAAATCGCCAATCAACCACTAATATCTTCAGTAATAAAAGACGATGGTCATACGTTGGACATGTGATGAGAAGAGATAATAATCGAATAGCAAAGCAAGCCTCATATGGGAAACAACAGGTAAAAGAAAAAGAGGAAGACCCAGGGAGACACTGAGAAGAACATTGATGAGAGAGGCAAGAGCAGCAGGAATCGGCCCTCAATGAGATAGAACTGCTTGCACAGAACAGAGACAGATGGCGAGATTGATAAAATATCTTTAAAAGAAAACTGCTAGAACAAAAATTCATATAGGGAAGGTGTATCTTGGTCTACGCCCTACGGTTACGGCTCGAAAGGTCAATAGATAGATAGATAGAAGGATGGATGACAAAGAGGAATTTAACAGTCTACGAATACTCTAGAATACTTTAGTCATCAGGCGAACGCAAGCAGCAACCTCTTTACTTTCTTGAGAAAAAAAAACTTTTAAAACAAATTGTTCCTTAGTTCTTTAAACAATTTATATAACGGAACCACTAACTAACCTATTGTCTGCTAGTAAACACTTTAGTGACTCTGGAAAATGTGGCTCTATCTTGAACAACCGGACCAGCACACACAGACCAGAGGGTGAAGCAAGCTGGAGTAGAGCTACTTTTTGCTTTGAGACCCACTCGCAATCCAGACCTAATATCTGAATTGGTAAAATTAAAATTCATTTTCTATGAGCAAATAATGAATCTTGATAATAATTTCTTGAGTGTGATTATCTGTTAAGACAGATAATATTTATTTATGTGGTGCATTTTAAAAGTATATTTGTGAATATTTCATGCTAACTCACTGTGGATGTCAATTTGCATATGTGCATTGAATTTCTCTCATAATATTAGCAAGCTAACAAATGCCATTACTAAATCATGAAATCATATTTATGTATTATTCTGTATATTTAACATGCCTACAATGATTGAGTAATTGCTTGAGGAAAATTCTGGCAAAATTATAAATGCAGATATCTGGCAAAGAACAAGGGCCACAGGGAGCAATCATCATCATCATTGAGTGCCGTCTCCGCATCGAAGGTTGGCTACCATGAAGCACCATTTTACTCTGTCTCTTGCTTTGATGGTGCAGATTATATAAGGTTGACTTGTCCATCTTTTGATGTTACTTGTCCATGTTAGTCTTGGTCTGCCTCTGCCTTTTTACCTTGTATTTTCCCTTCCAATATTACTTTTATTAGGCTGTTGTGTCTTTTTAACATGTCCCAAAAATTTCATTTGTCTTGTTCTAATTGTGTTTAGTAGTTTTCTTTTCATTTTTAGTTGTTTTAAAACTTCATCGTTTGTTTTGTTTTCTTTCCATCCAATTCTACATATTCTTATATAAATCCACATTTCAAAGGTTTCAATTTTCTGTTCTGTTTTCTTGTCCATGTTTATGCACCATACAGGAATATTGAGATGATGTAACATTTTGCTATTCTTAGTTTTAGCCTTGTTATTTGTTTTGATGTTAGTATATTTTTCATGGAAACATGGGTACATACTAAAAAAAAAAATCTAATTCCAACATAGCAAGACAGATTTTGTCATGGAACCCACAAAGAGGAAAGAGGGATGGTCTGGAAATATGTGGAAAAGAGAAATCATTAAAACCCTCAAAGTCATTTGGTCCTGATTGAAAGGAAATAATGGACACGTCCAGAAATAAGGATGGATGAAAAAACCTGACCCATAACCTATACTCCCAAAAGGGGCCTGATGGGCTTTGATTATGATGACAGAACATCCCTCTGACTATTAGATGCTTAATGGTGGAGCTGTGTTACCCCAGGTTAATGCTCAGCAACAAAGTGCTGCTCATCAGAGTCAAACACTTTGGGATCATCAAACATTGTAGAGTGCTACCACAACTCCTTGCTGACTGCTAGTATCTTGGTCAGTACAAGACTTTTATGAAATGTGTCCTTAAATGAAAAAGTTGAGAACCACTGTTTTACTGAAACCATTTAGATCTTCAACTTAATAGATATGCCCCAGCTCCAGTTCAACTCCCACACGTGATTCATCTTTTTTTGCATCAAAGTTCACTTTGCTTCTGAAAAAAGATAAAGATTTTCCTGAGGAAGATGCATAGCTTGGAGTGATATTGGCCATGTCACTCATAAATGTGATAATGAAAAAAAAAAATACGCATTAACACCATATTCTCAATATGTTGTGCACAACGCATGATGGGACTTCATTTCTTTTTCAAATGTTATCATGCTGTTTCTTGTATTACTATTCCATTGCAACAATCATCTGCCAGTTTTTTCCAATCATTTTCACTAAGACCGACATCTGTGTATCATCATCTCCCAACTTTTCCCCAATTCTTTTTACTAAGACAGACATCTGTGTATCTCAATATTGATCTACCTATAGGCCACGTCCAATCTTTTAACATGCCCTTACCACCTTAAATTTCAACTCATGAATGTGATCATAATGGGTGGAAGCTGCAGGACATTCAGAGATAGTTACTTTCTCTGCCATTTAGCACTCATTTTTTTTCCCATGGCGGCGCTTACAGAAACAGTTAAGCTTTGTTCTCAAGTTTGAAGAGGTTGTTCAAATTTCAGATAAAGGTAAAGTACGAGACTTGAATGCATCTTAGCATGCAAGTTTTCACCCATATGTGCTTGGCCGCCTATCCAGAGGTGTTTGGAGACAAAGACTTATAGATACTGTCGCTTCAAGCATCGAAACTCACGATGCGAGGCAGCATTCCTCACCTTCCCAGAGTGCTATCCTGGTACCCATTTCTGCCAACGGCTTGGTCGACCGTGGGGGTATTTTTTTTCCAACCATGAGTACAATTCACACTGCTTCCAATGGGAATTGAACATGGGTTGTCCTAACGTCGGTAGCCCAGTCGAGTATAAATTTAAGATTTGTGCTGCTGGGAATGTGCAAGGCACACACATTTGATATATTAGGACCTCAGTTGTTAATATCATGTTATTCAATACCAATTGTGTTTATCAAATGTTGTGGTTGCTTAGTTGATTGGTTCAAATGTATACTTATCACCACCAAGAAACATCTTATACAGAGTCTATTCATTTCCACATATAGTGTTATCAATGCGAAACATGGTCACTTATGACTAAGCATAAAAGAAAGCTTGTCACCACAGAGATGAGATGTCTGAGAAAAGCACTTGGTGACCAGAAGAAACTGAATCAGAAATGCTATTATAAGAGAGAGAGAGCATTGAACAAATCCAAAACTACATACAGAAACACACAAAAAATGGTCTGACCATCTAGAAAAAATTATTTGTGATTCTTTACCATACAAAGCAACAATTAAAAGAGAAGGGAGAAGAGCAAGAGGCAGACACAGAATAAGATTGACAGACAACAAACATCAAAGAAAACAACAACATCAACTGGCAATGATTGAAGCAGCCTAAAGGACAAGAACCAGAACTTTGTACCTCCCTTCACACCCAAATAATTAAAAGAGGAAAGAAATAAAAAGAAAGAGATAGGGAAAGAAAGAAAGAAAGAGAGAGAGAGTGGGAAGGAAGGAAAGAAAGAAAGAAAAGGTGGTAGTCACAATAGATCTAATGTAACTAATCTTTGCACTGTAATTCTTAAAATCCTGTATAATATGTTGCTCATAATATAGGATAATCAGATTTTCTGCTTAAAATGAAATAATTTTAGATCCTACTTGCAAAAAACAACAGTGATGTATTCATTATTAATCTAAAATATAATTAAGTAAAAGCCCAAAGTTAAACACCATAACAAAAACATACAGACAAACCTTGTCTTTTCTCAACTGCCTGTGTAATGCTTCCCATTCTTTTGGTGAATTCACAATGCATATTTTTTTAGCCACATACAAAGGTTTTGTATGACGATGTTTTCTTTTCACATACTTCCATGCCACCCACGTGATAACACCCACTTGAAAAAAAAAGGATAAAGAATTAAATTTATAATTCAACTTTTATAAATGCTAATAATAAAAAATAAATAAACAATCCATTTTTGACAATAGAAACAAGAAAAAGAGTTCTTAAATGTTACTAGAGCCAGTCTTAACATATGGATGTGAATCATGAACAATAGAACAACAGACAAGAAAATCACTGGAGTCTGTAGAAATGTGGTTTTACAGAAGAATGTTGAGAATACCATGGACAGCTAAGAAGAGTAATGAAAATGTTCTGAAAGAGATCAAAGCAAAAAGAGCTAATTTCCAATATTAGGAAGAAACAATCATCATTTTTTGGCCATGTAATGAGAACAGAACAACTGGAATATATTGTAACAACTGGAAAAATTGAGGGACAAAGAGAAAGAGGGAAGAAAAGAAAAAAAATACCAGACAGCTTAAGAGAATGGCTTGGCAGAAGGTCAACAACAGAAATGATAAATAACTGTCATGATTGAAAGTTGTGGAGAGACGTGATCACCTACGCCAGCAGGCCTGGTACTTGATGATGATGATGAATAAAAAAAAGAATTTTAGATAGTGGGGCAAATTTTATCATTTATTCATAATGCCTTAAATTATATTATTTAAAAGCACATCCGCCATTACAATTTTACCAGGAATCAACTTATCAATATGAAGCTGTAGGTGCCTTTACTTTAAAACATTTTTTGTAGTTTACAGAGAAACAGCACTCTGCTCTGTAGCAGGATAAGGACAACAAAGTGAAGGATTTGCAATAATTCTATTGAGTGGATTTGTGCAAACAATTCTAGTATAAAAACCAAACAATTACAGACTAATATGAGCACAAGTGAAGGAAAGATTCACCAATAGCACCATAATAATATTATATGCACCACGATATGACACGGCGATATTTACTGTGAAATAAAATAATTAACTAAAGTTCCATTTATCTATCTATTGACCTTTCAAGCCGTGGCCAGCCCATAGAGCATAGACCCAAATACTCTTTCTCTAAATTTTCTTTCCAGATGTCTCAATCCTTGCAAACAACATTTATCAAATCCCGCCATTTGTCTCTGCTCTGTGCAAGCATCTCAATCTCACTGAGGGAGTTGATTCCTGCTCTCTTTGCACCTCTGTTCAATGTTCTTCTCAGTGTCTCTCTGGGTCTGTCTCTTTTCCTCCTACCTTTTGTTTTCCATATGAAAGCTTGCTTTGTTATTCGCTTATTATCTCTTCTCATCACAAGTCCAACAATAATAACATTTGAAAAAGAAATGAAGTCTGAGTCACAAGAAAAGAGATGAAAAGAAAGAAGGTGAGACCTCAGGACTTGAAACTGACTTTTTAATTCTGCAACTGAGCCTGTCATTTCAATATTGGCACAAAATCAGCCATAAGAGAGGCTGCTTGACAAAAGAGTGTTGGACAGAAAAGAGTTAAAGATGAGCATTTGCCTTTTTCCAATTAACTTTAAAAGTAAAGGAAAGTCTACCCATCATGCTTTGTGCATAACATATTGAGAATATGGTGTTAATGCATTTTTTTTTCCATTGTCACATTTATAAGTGATGTGGCCAATACCACTCAAGGCTATGCTTCTTTCTCAAGGAAAAAATTACAGTAGTAAAAAAAAATTGTATTATTAATTCTTCGCAAGATAGGACCCACAATTTTCACTACTGCTTTGTAAAATAAAGAAAAAATACAGGCTGCACATTTATCTACATCTTAAAGTGATAACACATCAACATCCAGGAAAACTGTGCAAAGACCATAAAATTAGATGAGATACAAAAAAAAACATAGTTTAACCTATATAATTCATCTGTCTTTTGCATAACTTTATAATCTTGATTACTACTATCTTCCTGTAATAAAAATATTATTTTATTATTAAACAAAAAAAGAAGATTGTTTCTGCTAAGTCAAGCATCTTTTTAAATCAAGTATTTTATTGTGCCATAAAGTTTGAAATTTAGGTAATGAATGTTAGCACCACATGATCAACAAATATTAGACACACTTAAATAAAAATTGATTTTATGATAATGAGGAGCATTATTGGAGGATCATCATTGAATACGAGTATTGATATTGTTACACTTAAAGTGATGAAAATAATCTTTTTGCATTCAGCATTGACTGCAGTAAAAAAAAAAAAAAATGAATGGTTATATATTTCATATAATTACCAGTTAATCATCATCATCATGTGCCATACCGGTTGGCATAGACGATAAAGGCTTTTTTTTAAAAAAAAATGTTCAGTCACTTGTGGCAGGATCAGATATCTTACTTCTAGACTAGCCAGCTCCGTAAAAAAGCTTTACGACATTAACCTTTTACTGGGGTCTGTCAGGGGGACCTATACAGTCACCATGTGGTGTTCAGATCTGAGTTTTCATTTCACCCACGATAGAAAAACTTTTTAAACCCATGCTCTTCTGGTTTGGAGCATGATGAGTTATCTATTCAGCCACTTACTTTCAACAGCCCCAAAATGATACTGTAAATGAAGTTAACAAACAGAACAATTAAATATTCATGGCAGAATTTGATGCAAGACCTGGTTACAACAGAAGTAGATTAAGTAGAAGTTTTTCCTAATAGAAAAGAAAACAGAATTGGCAGGAAAGTGGCACGGCTATGTTGACTATAAAAACCTTTGTATTATAAAATCCATGTCTTTTTTTAAGCATAGGTAATCCCAAATATGTGCATTGTATAAGTGAAACAACATGGAATGTAGAAGCCACATTTACTTAATGCCCTTGAGACAAAGAATGTAAAGAGCATTCAAATTCAAGAGTTGCACCAAACATTAGTACCAACACAGATTACAAAATTGTCACAACAACAAGAACTGAACATAGTAACAGTAAATGGAAATAAAAGAGAAACAATCAGACTTAATAAACAGAAAGAAATTGACACATGGAGCTAAATGAAAAGAAAGTATTTAAATTATTCTTGAGCGTGACTGAAAAACAAAATGGATGAATTAAAATGGACCGCATTCAAGACCAGCATAATAAATGTGATAATGGAGATGTGGAGCAATGAAAAAGAATAATTTTAATAGAAACACAATCCCATGAATTATACAATTAACAAGCTAAAGAAATTGTATAAGAAAAAATTTAGAAAGTGCAGGTTAAAAGCTAACAACAGTAAAACTATAATGAGTAACAGACAAAAGGAAAACACTCAAAGAGAATAATCAAAGGTGCAGAAATAAAATCATAGTGCAACATTAAATAATGATTTGAGAGAAGCAACTCAGAATTCTACAAAACAAGACCAAAGCATTGTAATGCAGAACATAACTTTTTAACCCAACAGCTATAATAAATGATAAAAACAGGAGAAAGTATATGGGCTCAGAGTGGTAGTGGAATGATGGAGACAGTACTTTAACCAATTTCTTAACATAATGAAAGATGAAGATCACGTAAAGACAGAGACTTGAATTAAATTGGCCATTCCTATGTATGAAACATTAGAGCCCATAGCAGTGGTCCCAAAATAAAAATGAATAATGCCCATAAAACATATCTTATGAATTACTAAAGCTGCAGAGGAATTTGGAACAGCTTAACCCTTTGAATATATGGTAAAGGTTAAGTTTAGTCACTTAAGTTATTTAAGTTTGGAACAGTTCAGAAGAGTAGTGTCTCCTTGAGTAAACATTGCACTTTATTCTGTGGTTCTCAATCTATCATTTGAAGACCCCTAATTCTAGAGAAAAGAGAAATAATGCAAGGTTAAAGTCCTTAAAAAGTCAATTAAAAAGCACAAGTGTATTTGAGCAGATATGTCAGATAGCTCATCGTAAATTAGGGCATATTTCATCAGGGAAGCACACTGGAACATACAAAGTTATATCAACTATATGTCCACGCTTAATTAATAAAAAAAAAAAAATACCACCTAATTGAGAAATGGATAAAGTCCTAGTTTAGTCCAGTAAATTATTTAAGTGAAATGAGTGATCTCCCAGTAGATTAAAGAAGGCCTAGAAGTACCTTAGTTGGTATCTACAACCAAATTGTTTACTAGTCAGTTGTTTTTTTTGCATGAAAGAACTTGTTTTCTGTGATATTATCGAAATCACACTTTAGCACACAAATGTAGTTTGAACAACCTGTGCTGTAGCAGCTGTTTCATTTTCATAATTTAAAAGCAGCACATTGGAACACAATGCAAGTCTTGTGCTGCTTCTAAATTATTGGGATTATATATTGAGATTCTTCACCTTCTTTTGTACCCATTCAGGTGTTGAGGGAGATAAAAAGTTCTTGTTCTCGTCCTCTTGGTGACTTCACTCATTGTCAATTGATGCTGTTGTAGTGTTTCTTTGAATTTGTCTGTCCAATTTACTCAAGGTCTGCCTTTTGCTCTTCTCCCTTCTCCTCTTTGAATATTTGCTTTGTATGGTAAGAACATCCTTCTTTCTAGATAGTAAAACCAATTATTATTTTTATTTATGTATGTAGCTTAGGATTGGTTCAATGCCTACTCTTTCTCTTATACAGGGTGTTTATAAAGTCTCACTACACTGGTATCTAGGTCAATTTGAAAAAAAAATGTTTATGACGTCATCACAATATGTGCTCCCACTGTCAATGAAATTGTTGAATAAGTTTATTGCTACTGGAAATGTGGAAGATGCTCCACGATCTGGTAGGCCTGCTGTGAATGATGAAATATGTTTAGATATCCAAGACAGAATCCTTAAAAGTCCAGACAGTCATTAAGAAAACTGTCGCAACAAGTGAACTTACCATTGAGCACATATTGTGATGACGTCATAAACATTTTTTTCAAATTGACCTAGATACCAAGTGTAGTGAGACTTTATAAACACCCTGTATTATTCCTGATCCTAGGTTTAGTAAATCAATAATCTTTTATCAAATATTTAGCACTCAAACTCATGGCAATCATGACATCAACAAACTGCAAACAAATAAAAATATAAAAATAATAATAACTTCACATCAGAAAGTGTCCCTCTGGTGAAGTTTGAATACTTGTGTGCAGATGTGTTCATGTCTATTTTGTACTTGGCATAATCACATTTGTGATAAGATTATCTGCAACTGATTCAGTGAACAATGAAAAAGATGGATTGATGAAATATTAGGAAACTTAACAGCAGGAGAAGCCAACAGAAAAGAAAAGACCACAAAATATATCTCCACTTGATGCTAAAAAGCAAATGTGGAAGGAAAGAAGAAGAAGCAATGAATGAAAATACTGAAGAGGTGAAGCATTTTCAGGATGTCTGCTGCTAGAATTTATTTGAATAAAGCAAGATTCCCCACTGCTCTCTCTATCTATTGTTTCACAACACTCATCAACAGACTTAGAATTAAAAATGCCAAAAATTATAGGAAAAGACAAGAATTTAAGGTAAAGTCCTAGTTTAGTCATATAAATTAAAATTCAGAAGAGCAACATAGAGTAACATCGCCTTGAGTAATATTGCACTTTATTCTGACCTCTAATTGTAGTCAAAAGAGAAATAACTTGAGGGTACAGTCATAACCCTAACCCTAAAATAATTGTTAGTAATTGAGAAATACTGTATCTTTGTTGCATCACCAACTAGGGGAAGATCACTCACTTTGCTTAATTAAATAATTTATATAACTAAACTAGGCCTTTACCAGAGCCTAAATTGATGATACATGAAAAAAAAATTGGGGTTACATCGGTATTGGTTCATATTATAAAACAACAAATCAAACGGTTTGAACAGATAAAATAGTTACCAACAGACAGCATCTCCCAAAGTTAAGAAAACATTAACACTCAGAAACAATAGGAACAGCGAACTTAAAACAAGGTGGATTAATAAAATAGCAGGACACCATGGACAGGACACACAACAGAGTACTGACTTGATTGAATATAATTTTTTCATCAATGCTGAAAATAAAAGGCAGCAGGGGTTGAGGAAGCAGAGTAAAGCAAAGTCATGTCACCAAAGGCTCAAGTGGTGGTTATGGGACTTTGGTCAGTCCATGGTCATTGTTAGGACAAAATATCCATGGAACAAAAAACCAGTCATATCCCGTGAAATTTGAGTTTTGTTGAAAATCAGTGAAATACATCTACCCATAAGAAGGAAAACTTTATGAAGAACAAGCAAGCAACAGAATAGAATAGAATTGTAATAATTTCTTAAGATCCTAAAGATCTACAGCAATTACTTAATGAAATAAACATGACAAGCAAAAAATATGGATTAGATATGAATTTCAAAAAGACTAAAACTATGATCATAAGGAAGAAAATTCTCAAGACCTACAAATAAATATCAAAGTGGAAGGTATACACCTGGAGACAGTTTAGAGCTACAACTACCTGGGACATACTATAACCAGTGATGGAAAATGTACAACTGAAATAAACAAAAGAATAGGAATGGCAAAAAGAAATTGTAATGCCATGAAAAGTATACTAACATCAAAACAAATAACACCAGGGCTAAAACTAAGAAAAGCAAAATGTTACATCTTCTCAATATTTCTGTATGGTGCAGAAACAGGGACATTAGACAAGAAAACAGAACAGAAAATTGAAGCCTTTGAAATGTGGATTTATAGAAGAATAGGTAGAATTGAATGGAAAGAAAAGAAAACAAATGATGAAGTTTTAAAACAGCTAAAAATGAAAAAAGAACTACTAAACACAATTAGAACAAGACAAATGAAATTTTTAGGGCATGTTAAAAAAAACAAAAGCCTACTAAAAGTAATATTGGAAAGGAAAATACAAGGTAAAAGAGGCAGAGGCAGACCAATACTAACATGGACGAGTAACATCAAAAGATGGACAAGTCAGCCTATGACAACCTGCACCATCAAAGCAAGAGACAGAGTGGAATGGCACTCTATAGTAGCCAACCTTTGATGCGGAGACAGCACTCAATGATGATGAATTGCTTAAACTTAGGTTGAAAGAAATAATGCTAAATAAGGAAATTTATTATTATCTGTGCAATTATTAAAATAAAATAAACATAAATTGTTTCCTGATCAAATTAATTGAAGATTTTGTGAATTATATTTTTTGTTCTTAACTGAAAACAAAAAGCACAGAAATAGAAGCCCCCCTCCCCCCCTCCCAAAAAAAAAAAAGAGAGTAGGAAATATAAACTTTTCGGACAAACAATTCTATCATTTCCAAAGGGTTAAAATTTTAAATAAAAATGAGACAAATTTTTAACTCAGAATCACAACTGTCTATTTTCTGCTGGGATATTAAAATTAAAATACCATGGCTTAAAAGCCGCTTATTAACCGCCAATAAAATGTAATAAATACTGACTTCATAATAATTAATTAACATCAAAAAATGCCAAACAAAACTTATGAAGGTAATTAGCATAAATATCATCATGTGCCATACCGGTTGACGTAGGTCAACCTACAGTGCATTGTATCAGTTCTGTTGTTGACTGTTTCCCATGCCATGACATCAAGCTATCCAGTATTTTCTCTCTTTGTCGTCCACAATCTCTCTTTCCTTTTATTTTGCCAGTTGTAACCAGGTATTCCAACTTTCCTCTTCTCATGATGTGCCCGAAAAATGTTGATTGTTTCTTTCTGATGTTTTTAGGAGCTCTCTTTTTGTGTCAGCCTCTTTGAGAACTTCCTCATTGGTCTTTTTAGCTGTCCAGTAACTTCTGAGAAATCCCATCTCTGTGGCCTCTAATTGTCTTTTCATTTGTTTGTCTACTATCAATGATTCGCTTCATAGATCAGAATTGGTTCTATATAGCACCGATGAACTCTCTTTCTCATTTTATTGACATAGATTTGTTGCATAAGATATTTTTCATTTTCTGAAATGCTATTTTGACCTGAACTATTCTGCTTTTTATTTCTGTGGTGCATCATTCTATCTGATGTTATTAAAGTATCCATGTATTTGACACATTGCACTTGTTTCAGATTTGTCCTGTTTATTTATATGCTGCATGAAGGTGATGATTGTTTCTTTGATATGACCATTACTTCTGTTTTCTTACTATTCAGACTGAGACCTTTTTTGTTGCTTTCTTTTACAATTATGTCTATCATTTTTTGTAGTTCATTCTCTGTCTCTGCTATTAAGACACTATCATCTGCATATCGCAAATTATTTATGTTCTGACCGTTGACTTTAATTCCTTTTTTGTCTACTATTGATCTCATAAAATGCTTGCTGTAAAGTGAAAATAAATCTGGCAACAGAACACAGCCTTGTCTGACTCCTTGTTTTATATATTGGAATTGTCCTGTTTGGTTGCTAATTCGTATAGCTGCTGTTTGTTCCCAGTACATGTTTTTAAAGGGAGCCGTGATAGCTCAGTGGTCAGTGAACTGGACTACAAAGGACAAGAGGTAGGGTATGATCCCAACTGACGGCTTCCGGGTTCATCCAGCCTTAAATAGGTACGGATTTTTTCTGGGAAAGTAAAGCGGCACGGGCGTAATACCGACCACATTACCCAAAAAACATGTGCTGAAGGTCTGTAAAATTTATGGTCACTAACACCATGTTCCCTATATGTCACTTGGTGTGATGGGGGCTCTTTACTTTTTTTACATTGTTTTTAAGATTCGCAGATTCTTGCCATCAATGTTTAATATCTCCAGCATATTGATTATTTCCACATACTTTACTTTGTCAAATGCTTTTGTGTAGTCTGTAAAGCACATATATAGATATTCCTTTACCTTAATAGATCTTTCTATCAATGTTCTTAAGATGTATATTGCATTATTGGTGCCCTTTCCTTCACAAATCCACATTGTTCTTCACTTATTTCTGGTTTTATTTTGTTCCTTATACGTCTCATGATGATTCTTAGTAATATTTTATTCATATGGCTCATGAGACTAATAGTGCGATGGTCCTCACAATCAGTGGCGCCTGACTTCTTCAGTACGGTTACAAAAATAAATTTTAGTTGATCTTCGCATATGTGTCCAGTGTTATATATGTCATTGAATAGTTCTGTTATGACTCCCAGCTCACCTAATGCATTATCTCTTCGACTGTTATATTGTTGGGACCTGGAGCTTTGCCTTTTTTCATGTGTTGAATTGCCTCCTCCACTTCACTCGGCATTATTGGTGGTCGTGTGTCTTTGTTGGAACAGTTTAGTTCTGGTCTATCATCATCATAGAGTTGACTGATATATTCTGTCCATCTTTCCATTGTCTTCTCCTGTCCCATTATTATATTTCCTTCCTTTGATATCACACATCCTGAAACTTTGACTTCTTTTCTTCCTGTTAATTCATTTAATTGATTGTGCATAAATTTTGAGTTTTTTGGTGTGTTGTTTTTCCATTTCCTCACATTTCTGCTTTAACCAATCCTCCCTTTGCTTCTTTGCATTTGTTCTGGATCTTTTTGAGCAATATTTTGTAAGTCCATTCTTCTTTATTATTTTTCGTCTTTTGTCCATTAGTTGTAGTATTTCTTCTGTCATCTATTTCATTTTGTTGATTCTTTTAATCACTGGTGTTACTTCTTTTGATGTTTGTTGGATTGATTGTTTGAGCATTTCCCACTACTCCTTGATGTCCTGTATTTTCCCAATAGCATTATATCTATTTTGTACTATCGTACTGTTCTTATCACTCATCTGTCTATCTACTCTAAGCATATCTAGTTCTAATTTTATATTTCTTGGGGATTTCTGTGTCTTCTGCAGTTTTATTCTTATCTTTCCAACTATTGGTACATGGTCACTATTGCAATCTGCTCCTGGCCTTATTTTAACAAATGTTAGTCCATTCCTGAATCTTCTCTGTACCAGTATAAAATCAATTTGATTGTGTACTTTTTTGTCTGGGCTTTGCCATGTCCATAGTCACCTAGAGTGTTGTTTGAACCAGGTGTTACCTATAATCATTTCAAGTGTCTTTGCCCAATCGATTAGTCTATTCCCTCTGTACATTCGTCTCTCCAAGAACATGTCCCCCAATCGCATTTTGCACTTTAGCTGTTTCTATCTTTGTATTGAAATACCCTAAAATAATAGTTATTTCTTGGGATTTATACTGTTCCATGGTCATCTCTAGCTCGTTGTAAAATGTGTCAATGTCTTCTTCGCTATTACTTGTTGGTGCATAAGCTTGAATTATGCTTAAATATCCATTGGTCTACCACTCAATTTTACTAGCAGAATTCTATCTGCTATTGGCCAAAATCCTTTCACTGTTTTGCTTCTTTCTCTATCTAACATGATGCCTACTCATCTTTCATGTGTGGTTCCCCAGAGTAAATTACATTTACACTGTAGCGCTGTAATAATCCTGCTCCATCCCATCTCATTTCACATAGTCCCAATATGTTCAATTTCACACAAAACACATTTAAACATACCTCCGAATGTGACTACTGAAAGTATAAAACACGAGTTTCTCAGTGGAACCATAGTACAGTTTTATTTCACTCAGCTCTCTGCAATAAACAAGAATCATGATTCATCATAATAATGAAGTCTTAGTGTTAAAGTTAATTACACATTATAATAACTATATATAACTGACAGATTTATTGGTAGATTCAGCCATGAGAGAAACTGTTCAGCAAAGCAGCATACAAAAGACTAATATTTTATCAAACTATCAACTTATCATGATTGTTTGATACCAACCGTTTGTCAAGATGCCAAAGGCTATATATTTTATGTATGTATGTATATATATAATATATATATTATATATATATATATATATATATATATATATATATATATATATATATATATATATATATAAATAATATCAATCATTATCAAGTATTGTGCCTGCTGGCGTAGGTGATCATGTCTCTCCACAACTTTTAATCTTGACAGTTATTTATCATTTTTGTTGTTGACCTTCTGCCGAGTTATTCTCTTAAGTTGTCTGTATCTTTTCTCTTTGCTTCCCTCTATCTCTTCAACCCTCAATTTCTCCAATTGTTACAATATATTCCAGATGTTCCCTTCTCATTACATGGCCAAAAAATGATGATTTTCTTCCTAATATTGGATAATATATATATATATAAATGAATATATAATATACACACTTATTCAATGATAGTCTATAATCAATCATGTCTATGACTAAGTTACTCCAGACCTGAATGGTGAACTGTAGTATACACTAAAAATCACATTGATTCACTTTGCTACTAAGTGCTCAGTTACTGTGCTGTACTGTTAGGGGTAAATTATGAGTTTAGCATCCTGAATTACTTTTGTTCGGAGTAACGTTCTCTTACACTTATTCAGTTGTTCTCTAATCTGTCTGTCATTAGACATGGTTATAAGACTCCTGGGTTAAGTTTAGGAGTTTTAAGAAAATACACTAGGCCTAAATCTAAACCTTGTTGAAAAAATAATATTAAATGCACAAAAACAAGAAACAAATGATACAATATGTGCAGTTAATCAGGAGGAGGTAATTCGTTCAGCTGAAATAATTTAGGATGCTAAACTCGTAAATTACTGTTAGTGTTTGTTACGTTTCACATAACTTTACAGTACTAAACTAAACTTACTAAGACTTACTACTACTACTACACAGAACAGTTAAGTTTCAGACTATAATTACTAAAATTACTAATAATTGAACTAATTATTGTTTGTTTTGTTCAGGGCAGTTATATAGTATCATCATCATCATGTGCCATAACGGTTGGCGTAGGCGATCATGTCCTTCCATAATCTTCCATCTACAGTGCATCGTATCAGTTCTGTTGTTGACTGTTTTCTATGCCATGACACCAAGCTATCAAGTATTTTCTCTCTTTGTCGTCCGTGATCTCTCTTTCCTTTTATTTTGAAAGTTGTAACCAAGTATTCCAACTGTCCTCTTCTCATGATGTGCCTGAAAAATGTTGATTGTTTCTTTCTGATGTTTTTTAGTAGTAACTCCCTTTTGTGTTGGCTTTTTGTGAAATTCCTCATTGGTCTTTTCAGCTGTCCAGGGAACTTTCAACATTCTTCTGAGAAATCCCATCTCTGTGGCCTCTAATTGTCTTTTCATGATTTGTTGTCTACTGTCCATGATTCGCTTCCATAGGTCAGAATTGGTTCTATATAGCACCAATGAACGCTCTTTCTCATTTCTATTGACATAGATTTGTTGCCTAAGATATTTATCATTTTCTGAAATGCTATATATATATATATAGTATACTAATTTAATAAATAATGTTATTATTAGGTTTTAAATTAAATTGAAGAGATTAGAAGCAATAAACTAAATACCTCGCACAATCATTGTCATGTCTGACGGACAAGTATTTCGGTCTCAAGTCAAGACTTAGTATTACTATTACTCTTAGCTTAGCCTCAGTTGTAAAAGTTGAAATAAGTTACTAATAATAATATCATTTTCAACACCCAAAGCATAACGAGAGTGATGGATACCACCAACTATCAAGGAGGGATCAAGTCATCATACTTCGTCTATGCACTGGTCACAATAGAATGAGAAATCACATTCACCAAATTCAAAAATAGGTACAACCAGCCTATGCCACTGTACACTGGAAAATATGACTACAAAACATGTTCTACAGGATTACCCCAGTACACAGACCTGAGAAGAGCAATGTGGTCCACACCCACCTCCCTGGAAGAGAAACTATATGGGCAATCAAATTACTTAAACAGACAGCTGACTTCATGAGAGAGTCTGGAATCCTACTCTGATTGGGTCTTGATCGCAGAGAGAGAGAGAGATATCATTTTCGATAATTAATCAATTATATGGACAAAATAAATTAGGAAACAACCAACAATACGGAAAAATCAAATAATAACATAGAGGTATAAAACTCCAACATCAACGAGCTACTCTTCAAAGATGACCAATGCCTAATATATGAGGATGAAAATGCTATAACAGCATTTAAACATCTCTAGATAAATAAAAGCTGCACAAACTACAGTATGAAAATCAACACAGCAAAAACTTAAAAAACAGAGGCTATAAGAAATTAAGACACCCATTAAACATTAAGATCAAAGATAAAAAAAATAAAACAAGTAGAAGAATTCAAGTATTTAGGCACAATGAATGTTCACAGAAGATGGAAAACTAGACAGAGAAATTGACATGACAAATGACATGAGAATACAAAAAGCAAATGCTGTCACATACCAGCATTTCACCATTGCTAAGACGTCCAAACATTTTCTTTGCCAGCTAAACAACAAATAATAAATAGCATTTTTATACCAACTTTCACTTTGTGCTATGAAAGTTTTGAAAGTCAAACAACATCAACATCAACATGGATGGACCCTTTCTAAATCCTATTTAAGAAAGATCAATACAGGTGTGGAGTACAGCATACATGAATACATGCGAGATGTGATGCTTGAGAAAAGTAACAAACAACACAAGAAGAGATAGAATACCAAATGAAACCATAAGAAAAATGGTAGGAACTTACCCTGCCAAGAATATTTAATATAATTTAAATGGTTCAGGTTTGGCCACCTGATCAGAATGAGAAGAATGAATGAACCATTGAACCCTCACTCTCACCAACACCATCAGGAGCATTCTAATCTTCTCGAGAACGCATGGAAAAAGACAAGAAGAAGATGGATAGATGCAGTGACAGAGACATGTAACAACAAAGGAAAATCAATAATTCAGACAATTCGAGCAGCTCAAGAACGACACCAAATAAATGATAAACTATAAACTTAAACCACGACCCCACGACACCTTTTTTTTAGGAAAGGCTGTGAACTGTGAAAAGAAGAATAAATTATAAATTACTAATATATTATAAAATTATCTCATTTTTAATAACCAATAAATACTTTATCACAAGAGAATATTTAAATCCATAGTAATCACTCTTTATTTCATTGTTTTAATAAATTTTAGTTCTAATAATTACCTCCTTGTTTATGTTCAGAAAATGTGTTACCGTGGTTTGGCGGAAGTCTTTTAAAGTGCGAAGTAAAAAAATAATGTCACGAAAATTTGTTTCCACGTTCGATTAGTGGAACTAACTCTGAAAGATTTCTCTCTACTTCTTGCTGGGGGTTTTTTTGACGGTGAGATATTATTCTTAATTTGTTTCTTGTTGAAATTTGATAAAATATCTTTCAAAGAATTGAAAACTGACAGAACAAAAATTCAGATAAGAGAAGGAGTATCTTGGTCTACGCCCTATGGGCTGGCTACGGCTCGAAAGGTCAATAGGTAGATAGAAGTAAGAAAAAAGTCCATGCATTCAACATCATCTATAATCATAAAAGAAGGTCTCAGCCAGGTGATGTAAAGCACAAAAGAGAAACATAAAGCAAACTTTTTATATACATGTTTAAAGCTAATCTCTAACATACACTTTTCTTTCTTCTGCATTCAAGTGATGATTACTTATTTTCATTATCTGTCTTTAATTTTTTAAAATATTAAGTGGCCGTAATTTCCTAGAACCATGGTTTACCATATCAACAAGTTTTGATATTCACACCTTTCAGCCAAACAAATCTACATCCAGTTATTCATCCTTTTGGGTATCAGGTTTACTTTTTTTTTTTAATTCAATTCCTACTTGTTTGGTCACATTAGTCTGCTTGAATGGCGGTTGTTTTATTTTCGGAGTGTAGTTTTGTGTGATTAAAGTGATTGAATATAGTATTTCCAACGGAATATAATTTTCAAAAAGTTGTGTAAAGTTTTCTACCAAGGAGTAGGATAAGAACTGATAAGTACTTTTTTAAATGTAATCAGTTAAAGTTTTATATTTAGATCGTAAAAGATTGCATGTGAGACCTTAGCGATCAAACACGTGGGGGGAAACATCAGTCGGGCTAAACCCCCAAAGTGTGTTTTTTCTTAAGTTAAGCCCTTAACTTACGACTGACTCAGCAGGCCGGTAAGGGATAAATGTTTTATGCTCAGAGAAATACACAGAAGATGGAGATAGATAAACATAAAGTAGCAACGATAAATATATGCGGGACCTACAAGAACACTTAAACAAACTCAACATCTCAGGCACAAAATACAACATGAAAATCAATATCAGCAAAACAGAAGTCATGAATCTCGCCAAAAATAAACAAAATCAACATAACTATAGAAGGCAGACAACTAAAACAAGTTGGGGAATTCAAATACCTAGGAAGTCTAATGACAAACGATAATTCTCAAACAGCAGAAATTGCAACAAAGCTTGTAAAATCATCGGACAGTTATCACCACTATTGTCCAACGAGGAAATAACTCTGGAGGCAAAACAAGCACTATACAATACAATCTTCATCCCAATGTTGTGCTACCAATGCCAGACCTGGATCCTAGAAGCAAGAACAATAAGAAAAATAACCTCTACAGAGATTAAATGTGTTAGACGAATGACAGGAAATAGTCTGAGAGATAAGATCAGAAATGAAGAACTGAGAAAAAAGCTAGGAATAGCCCCCGCCATAGAATATATAAGGAAACAACAGATAAAATGGTTTGGCCACGTGACAAGGCAGAAAGAACAAACACAACAAGTCTTCAACAAATGTTGTGAGAACACCAGACCCAAGGGATAGACCACGAAAAAGATGGGTCGATGGAATATTAGAAGCACTAGGAAACATAATAGCAGCAGAGGCGAACAGAAGAGCAAAAGACAGCAAATTATATCTCCCCTCAATGCTGAAAGGCAGATGAGGAAGGAAAGAAGAGGAAGAAGAAGTCTGCTTCAAAGACTATCATAATTTTAATGAGATACGATTCACTGATTCAGATGCCCCCAATCAACTTTGAGTCATTAACCACTTTCAACTCATTTATCATTCTGTGCCTTGAGCTCCACAAACATTGAAAACTTTAAGTATTTGAAATTAATCGATGACATATTAATAATGGTAAATTAAAAAATATAAAACATTTAACAAAAAACTACATAACAATGCTCACTTGGCATTAATGTTTGCAGCTTGTTTCACCAGATCTTCGGTGGCATCAACCCCGTAAAATTCTCTCAGAATTTTCTCAAGCTCAACAACTCTCTCTTTTGGTATTTGGTTCTTGTTCATCAAAGCCCTAATCAGAAATAATTTGCACTCATAAGAACAGACATCAACCATTCCTTGAAATATAAAGGTAAACTTAACTGTACAAAAATCATAAATAATATTTTCACAAAAGAATACTTTCAACACATAGTAGAAAATGAAAGGTATTAACTATCCCTATTTATTAAATTTTAATTCACCAGAGCTATTGTGTTCCTTCTAAAAGGATTTTTACAATTAGGTTTCTTCCTAGTTCTCACAAATAAAAATGTTACACCTTAATAAACAGTCACACAGAGGCTTTCATGTGTCTCACTTAAAAATGCGGACAATCCAGAAATTAAACTTTATACAAATCTAAGTAAGAAAGCTTTGGTGTCTAATAAGGCAGCTTTTTTCTAGGACAGACAACTATGATTACAATCAAGTGCTGTTTGTTCAAGTCTTTTCTTCATGTGAACTTGACTCTTTGTCCTGTTTCACGATGGATGAGTAGGAACAATATCATGACACAAAATGAGCTAGTTACACAGTCAGTACTCGTATGTGTGTATGGCCCGATTTTTCACCTAAACCAGTGCCATGCTGGACACAATCTGTTTTCGGCAGGCTAGATCTCGGTTTGACATAAGAGTTTACCTTCTCATAGAGTGGATGCAGAGCAGGGCTGTTGAGCCTACTCTGACAGTCAAAGGCTAGGGAAGTAGTTTCAAACAAATATATACAGAAAACAAGTCTACCGGACCACACAGTGCAATGCACTTTAAAACACATTCCTCTAATACATGAACAAAGAAGAAAAACTCTAAAATCCCCACTAACTTTATTAATTATGAAGATTTATCTAATTAATGTAATTCATTTAAAATAGTTGTGTAAGCCATACTTATTTAAAATGTGCTACCTTCCTGCAGATCTAACTTTCTGCAGCTCATGATCCATGCATATTCTGGAAGTAGACCCTGAGTCTAAAGGAGCATTGCATTCTTCTGCCAACTGTAGGCGCAGAGCTATGTCAGAATCACAACTTTTCCTATGGCAATGTGAGCAGAGCAGCAAAACATCATGGGAACTGTGATCTTTCAAAGCTATTGGAAAATATCTGTTGAAAAAAGACCTCTACAATAAAAAATAATACAGTACAAATTATACTCTAAGAAAATATTTCTTTAATCAGAAAAGAGCAATAAGCAGATACAAATTTTAATGAAAATTTTAAAAATGTTATTTATGAATATTTTATAGTCTGTCTAATAAGAAGTCAGATTAAAGATATATTTTCAAACAAAAGCAGTCATTTCTCTAATGATATACTTTCAACTAGGTTGAGAAATGTATAATCTCTTTAAAAAAATACAATTATTGAACATTTATTACTAGAATTAAAACAGGTTCTAAATTGGAGGAACATACTTTCTATATTCAACTGGAACTACAAATTTGCGGACATAATCTTTGTCATGGCCACAGACAACACAGATGTTCTTCTTCTCATGGAGGTAATAATTTCTCTCAGACTCTGGTCGATTTGATGGTTCAAAGTGTAGGCGTACAGTCAATGGATCTTCACAGACCATATCTACAAAAGAATGTTTTCATCTCATTTAGTCTAGAATGGACATTTTTAAACACATTTATTTCTTAGTTCACATACTTAGTTCATATATTTTTAAAGAATAATAATGAATGAATTATATGGCTAACTCATTCCATACGAAAGCTTTTTATCAACGAAACGGAAGAGATTTCAGAGGCAAAATTGTTCATGGTTTTAAGAATCAATCTACATTTTATATTTATCGAACATATAACATATTATAAATGGATTTTAGATAATTTATCAAAGTATTAGATTTCACCAATACCAAGATGATACAAAACATGTAAAAAGAATATAGTTTGATGGCGATTCACACTAATCAAATTGAAAGTGACGCACTATGCTGCAAAACATATGTGCCAGAAATCAATATGGTGCACAGTGTGACGAAACATACGGAATGAGTTCATGACAAAACAATATACACCAAGAGAAAAAGTTATACTAAATAATAGTTTAGTAAGTAAAGATTGATGTAAAAGATGACTTGTTAAGGAAGGATCAAGCTATGATCTTCTGAAACAACCACTGTAAATGTTGTTACCAGATAAACAATAAACAAACAAAGAATTGACAAACAAGGCATGATGGGTGGAGTTAACAAACAAACAATATGTCCTTTAGCACTGTCAGCAGCATAACAATGTGGTCTTCTAGATCTATGGCAAATTATATGGCATTAACTGAAAAAACTTTATGAGAGAATATGAATGAGAGAGAATATGGTTATATGAGAGTGAACAAAGAAGAATATTTTAACATTAAATTTTATGTTATCACATACAGACATACACTCTTCTCAAGATGTAATCAAGTATAAAATAAAGACAAACTAGGTTGGCTTTTTTCTGTTATCTCCCTTATTTTACAGGCAGTATTGACCTTTCCGGCATATTTTCAAACTGTTATTTATTTCTTTGCCCACGAAGCAGCCTTTTTTACTTTTAATTGCCAAGGGTTTTTAACATGTGCACGTGCCGAAGGGACTTTTAGTTTATTTGCCATTATCCGAGAGGATCTATCTATTCAGAGACCAGGAGAGGGTAAAGCAATGAGGAAACCACTGATTCAAAGTACAATTTTCTCATCATCTGTGGTAGAATTTGAACCCTGGACTTTCCTGTCCAGAGGCGGACGCCTAGACCACTCAGTCCCCTTGGGAAAGGTTATAAAAAAGTAAGGAATAGCATTACCCTCCAAAATCTACTCTAAATTCTGTGACTTATTACGATGAAGTTCAATGTTCTAAGATATTAAATACTAAGTGACATCCTTTACTTTTATACATACAAACTTCTTAATCTGAAGAATGACTAAACATAAAAAAGTAAAAGTAATGTGCCCCGTCACGCCAAGTGGAGTATAGGAAATATGGTGTTAGTGACCATAAATTTTACAGATCTTCGGCACATGATTTTTGGGGTAATGTGGTCGGTATTACACCCGTGCCGCTTTACTTTCCCAGAAAAAAATCCAGTATCCATTAAAGGCTGGATGAACCGGAAGCCGTTGGTTGGGATCGAACCCTACCTCTCGTCCTTTGTAGTTCAGTCCACTAGCCACTGAACTATCGCGGCTCCCTGATTAAACATAAAAACAATATTTAAAAATTGAAAAAAAAATACATCTTCAGTCTTCAAAAGTTTCTGAAAGCATTTATACTGTATCCAAGTGTAAAGCTTAAAAAAATATAACACAAACAGAAATCACACAAATTTATAAACTGTTTACCTCCTAATTCTTTATGAAGGTACCACTGAGCCTTTCTTTGATCACATGTACAGAGCAATGTGCCATCAGGGGCCTGCAATCGGCAGTTATCCCACAGAGGCCTCTTCCTGAAACTGTAGGCATTGTTCTTTGTCTTCTCTTGTTGCTTGGACTATAAATGATAGTTGTTAACATTTAGTCTACTGTTACAATATGCCTAAACTTACTTACAAATTTAGCTAAATTGTGTATTTATGTTTATGTTTGAGAAGTTTTGCAAGAGTTTATGGATAGAGAATGAACTACAAGAAATGATATACATATTAAAGAAAGAAAGCAACAAAAAAGGTCTCAGTCTGAATAGTAAGAAACAGAAGTTATGGTCATATCAAAGAAACAATCATAACCATCATGCAGCATAAAAATAAACAGGACAAATCTGAAACAAGTGAAATGAGTCAAATACTTGGGCACAGTAATAACATCAGATGGAAGATACACCACAGAAATAAAAAGCAGAATAGCTCAGGCAACAATAACATTCAGAAAATGAAAAATATCTTATGCAACAATTCTATTTCAATAGAAGTGAGAAAGAGAGTTCATTGGTGCTATATAGAACCAATTGTGACCTATGGAAGTGAATCATGGGCGGAAGACGCACAAATGAAAAGACGTTTAGAAGCCACAGAGATGGGATTTCTCCTAAGAATGTTGAAAGTTCCCTGGACAGTTAAAAAAAAACCAATGAAGAAATTCTCAAAGAGGCCAACACAAAAAAGGAACTCCTAAAAAAGATCAAAAGAAACAATCAACATTTTTTGGGCACATCATGAGAAGAGGAAAGCTGGAATACTTGGTTACAACTGGCAAAATAAAAAGAAAGAGAGATCGCGGACGACAAAGAGAGAAAATACTGGATAGCTTGGTGTCATGGCATGGAAAACAGCCAACAACAGAGCTGATACAATGCACTATAGACAGAAGATTGTGGAAGGACTTGATCGCCTACCGGTATGGCACATGATGATGATGTTTATACATCCATTTTTGTACAAAAAGTTAAAGAATGTCAAAAAACATGCACAGCATATAGTCCAGGAATGTATTTCACAGCTCTGGTTCACATCATCTGGAGATAAGAAAGTAGTGTTTTCCTCCCTGTTATTATCTTCCCCACATCAATTAACTGAGTACTCATATTTTTTTAAAAGCTGGAATGATGGGAAATGTCAGACTATGATTGAATCCTTAGTCACTTATAACTAACCCAGATTGATCACTACATTCCTGATGCTCCAACTACTTAAAAACTTGAAATTAAAACTTTTCAACGATTCAATTTTCTCAACAATGTGTTAGTAATAATGTGCTTCTTCTTCATCATCATCACTCATACTGAAAAGGATATTTCTCGCATTGTGTCACAATTTTTAACAAAGCTGAATAAATGAAATATAATATACCATTAAGCTCACACATCAAGAAAGCAGACAGGTGATAATCAAAAGAACAATACTGATATAGGTAAGAAATTTAAATAGTGTAGCATAATAATAACTCAAATGTGCAACATAATAAAAAAAAACCTTATGATGAAACCCACATGTGCACACCAGGGCATGCACAAAATAAAATGAATAAACCGAAATACAAGTATTTGAAAGATACAATATGTGGATTTTCATACATTTGTTAACAATTACCATTGTGTTACAGCACAGGAAATTATTTCGTATTGTGTCATTATTTAAAATAAACTAAACATATATCTTCTATTTTACCAAATAAATATATTTAACACTCTAACATTAATATGAGCATATGTTTAATGTGAATAATGTATATTATTAAACATTCAACAACAAAATGGTTAATAGATAAGGTAAATTACAGTGAATCACAGAAGTTCATATGCTTTTACTATTGTGTTGTCTATGCTATTAATACATACATCATCAGTACAGTTAATGAATGAGTAACTTACCAAGCCACTTCTGTGGGTAGGGTGGATATTGCCAGAGTCATGGGTATAACCAGAGTCCACAATTCCTTGACACAAAGACCTAACAAATATATAAATTTCTTGTTTCTTATCATCCTGCAATTCATCAAATATTCTACTAGGAAAAACTCTGCTGCCATCAACATTTTTAATAGAATGAAAATATCCTAAAGATGAAACACTAGTGTATATATATCATTGCCCTGAAACTTGTTATTTTTATATTGTGCGTCTGCTGTATCATTTACATTATCCACTACATTCTCATCTTCAGTACTATAAACATCATCTCCCCTCTCATTATTTTGCTGCTTTTCAATTGTGGCAAGTGAATTGAAGATGTTAAAATATTCTGAATTGAATGAACTATTTCCATTGTACTTTTCACTTTGATGATTAGTTGTGTGTTTTCCCATTTTTGAGAAGATTAGGGAAAGGAAAATATCAACAGCAACTGCAGCATCTGTTGCAGCATATTCAATCTGTAAGATAAAAAAATATATAAACTTATTAATAACACAAAGAAGCTAAAATACTATACATATAACACATAAATAAAACATCTAAAAATACATCTATAACATTTAAAAAAGAAAGCACAAAAGTCTAGAACTTTCAATTCTTTTGTAAGGATCCAAAGGTGAACCAAAATTATCAACCAAGAATAGTTTAAAAGGTGCAAACAACTTAACAAGAGAAGATACAAATAATGATAATTGGTACATGATGGAGCTGGATAAGTCACACACTCAGATAGATCCACAGGCAATTGCAAGATCTATCATGCACTGGGCTAATTAAAGGAATATCAAGGCAAGCTGGGGGAGCTGTTGATATAATGCCACTGAGTCAATGCAAGCTATTGGAATTTAGACCCAGGTTAGTAATGTGGAGGACTACAATGGGTTTCTTAATGTCCCTGGTTTTGCTGGAGAAGTTGGAGCTTCACTATTCTAGGGGTACTGAAGAATACAAGGGTCGGTCAAATAGTTTTGCACTTTACTAAGAAATTGTTTCGGCAAACGGAAGTGTTTATCATTGTAAAGAGACACTACAGGTTGAAATTTCTCTCGAGCACATGTCAACAAAAAAGGTGCTGTATAAAAGAGAAATAGGCGAGCAACTAATACAGTTAGTATATGAAGCAATGTCATGGGTTAGTTAAAATATTCTTACTTTGGCATGAAGGAGTCAAGGTATGTACCTAAAAGATGATGTAAACTCTAGTTATTCTCTATATATTCATTCCTCAAGGCAATAAACTTCTCCCATTGCTTCTTCACCCTCTTGATGCCCTGATTTTAGAACTCAAAACTGAGCCCTAAACCATGTCTTCAATTCAGGAGTCAAATTTTCAACAAGGCACCTGATATGTGCCATATACCCTTGGGAATAATTAAACATTAGTATGTCTTTACAATGATATATAGCATTCCAATCTGCCTTATTGATTTCTTAGTAAAGTGCAAAACTCTTTGACCAACCCTAAACAAATGGCACCCCAGTCTTGTCAGACACAATATTATAGTGCATGTTATGAATTTCCAGGCTAATTTAGGAAAAGCATACTCTTCCAGACATTGCATGTAAATATAAAACTTTGTGAGATTTCTCACATCTATGTTATTTTCTGAAACCATGTGAGATTCCTTTTCTCTTCATCTATCTTTATGCCTTCCTTTGAAATTTTTCATCATCTGTTGTGGTCTTTTACAGTCACCTTCCATGATTCAACTTCCAAGAGATATTATCTCACATCACAAAGACATCTTTGAAGTAAGTGAGAGAGTAACCACTTGGTCTAACCCCTTCTAATGAATTCACCATAAAGGATATTTTTCAGGATTCTATCATCTTCCATACATTTCACACGACCGAGCAACACTCAGATTGTGTACAGACTGCACATGTTAGCATCTTCAAGAACTTAAAGTTTTCTTATATGTTCTTGTCATTTGGCAATATTTAATATTCTTCTAACACAACAAATGAGAAATGAGTTCAGAGGATGCTCTTGCATACAGTGTCCAAGTCTTGCTACCATACAAAAGTCTACTCAACATACAGGTGTTCATAGTCAGAACCTTAATTTTGCAATACTCTCAGTCAGTTTTACTACAGCCGCAGAAATCTGCCCATGTATTTATCAATTTCACTTTCAAAAGACAAGTTAATGGTGATAGTGGATCCCAGATAGATGGCAGCAAGGATCACAGGCAATGTGTAATTGTTGGTATTGGTAGATGGAGCTGTGTCAACATTTGATCCTATGACCCTTGATTTTACTGCTATACAAGGTTGTATATATCAAGTTTCCCCAATGCAGGAACTACAGCATCCTCACCTCAATGGTCAATCTGTTTAGGCTAGCCCACTGAAATAAAGTGAAGTCTTGAAAGAGCTAGTCACCCTGTCATAGTAACCACACCTAGCTGAAGTTTCAATCAACCTTTTGGAGGACAGTGGAAACAGAAATGAAATGTATGAGCAAAACCTGGAGTGCTCTCTGCACGCCTTCTCGGGACACGTTCTTTAGTTGCATGACTTTAGCCATGATGAAGCAAAAGAGACCCTAAAATGATGCAAATAAGCCCATCCCCTGACAAAAATTCTGATGTTTCTAACTTACACTCAGAATTGATGTCTATGCAGCTTTCATTATCTTTTCCCACCTTTCCCCTATAAAAGTAGTTATTGTCTATGTATGTAACGCCGCTGACATTGCGATGTCTGATGTTTCAGTTCATTTTGCAAATTTCCTAAAATAACAATTTCCATCCTAATAGCCAAGTGTTTATGGCTATCACTTTTACCGGCACTTTAAGCACAAAATTATAGTTAAACTTCCAGGACAAATTTAACAAAATTGAAACCGCCAAAAAAATTACTTTCACTTTTACGCACAGAAAATTTATATTACTGTATAAACAAAAATAGGTGTTTACTGTTAATATGAAAGACTAAATGTCGTGAATTAAGCGGATCGTAAAATATTATTAAATCACTTATGATCACCGACGCGACGAGCACAAAAACATAGATCAAATCCAAATATGAATATAGAAAAAAATGAAACAGTAAAAAACTATAACCTTCACTTTTACTCACAGAAATTATGAAATTGTATTTCTGTATAAACAAATATAAGTGTTCAATGTTAATAAGAGAGATAAAATGCAGTGAATTAGGTGAATCATAATATAAAATATATAGTTGTGGTGTAATTTTTCTGGGAGTGGGGAACTAGACAAACATTAAGGTCAGACTTTACATAAGGGAATTCTGTATATGAGCATAATGCCAGTGTTTTAGTAATAGTATTACTTGTTGTTTAGAGTAAATCTCTGCCTCCCAGTTTCCACAACGAACACTACTGCTCTTGCTGATATCCACACCAAGAATTCCATTTGCAAGTCCTCTAAGACCTCCTGTTGCACTACAAGTAAAGTGATACAGACAATTTTAAGCAATGAATATTTAAATAAACAATTTGTGTTTATAAAAAAGAGTGATGAAGTAGCTTAACAAACAAATATACAAAATATTTTTAATGAGTGTAGATTTTTTTGCATATCAGAAATGCATAGAAGGAGTAAGTGAAACTACTGAGTACTAAATGCAAACAGCAAATATATGATTATGTCATATAAAATAACATCATCATGTTCCATTTAGTTCAAACACTATAATACATATGACAGAAAACATTGTTCACATGGGGCATTGCACTGCTAATTTTTGCACACCTTTTTTTTAAAATTTAATTTGGAACCCTTGATTGATCCTTTTCTATTAATGGTTCTCTTTTTTGCTTTGTTTTTCTTCTATTTATTTGGCACCACAATGTCAAATTAAGTGTGTTTGGGCGGGAGTAGTCTCAGCCTCTTCTTTCATTCATTCTGAGTGCCCATCTGATGTAAATTATCACCTCTACCAGATAAAGCTTTGTTATTTAATATCATTAGGTATATCTATTGACCTTTCAAGCCGTAGCCGGCCCATAGGGCGTAGACCAAGATACACCTTCTCCTATATGAATTTTTGTTCTAGCAGTTTTCTTTTAAAGATATTTTATCAAATCTCGCCATTTGTCTCTGTTCTGTGCAAGCTGCTCTATCTCATTGAGGGAGTCGAATCCTGCTGCTCTTGCCTCTCTCATCAATGTTCTTCTCAGTGTCTCCCTGGGTCTTCCTCTTTTTCTCTTACCTGTTGTTTCCCACATGAGGGCTTGCTTTGCTATTCGGTTATTATCTCTTCTCATCACATGTCCAACATATGACCATCGTCTTTTCTTTATTACTGAGGATATTAGTGGTTGCATTAGGTATAACTGACTGATTATGATGATTTGACATCACTGCACTATCAGCACAATCATAGGTGCTCAGTCCCCTTTAGCAGACAATGAACGATATGTAAGCCAATAATCTGAGTGGTGCACTTGTGACAGTGCTGGGCACTCTTTCTTCTTATGCTGTCATCTTCAGTATAAGACTTTGACATTTATTCAACAACAATGATAACAACATCAACACTTTACAGGTGTAATAGAAAATGATGATCTCGCCGTCGATTCAAGGATCATTTACTCATTCTATCTCCTTGACAGCATTTAGCTGGGGTGGGCAACCTTTTATTTTCTGAGGGCCAGATCAGAAAACTATGAAGAGGCAGAAGGCCAAATACCACCACTTTCAGCAATTATTTAAACTACCTAATTTGCAGTCACAAGCAATTGTAATGCAAAAAACTTACTAATGATGGCGAGTGGAAGACAGAAAAAAGAGTGGAATGAAAGGGAGAGGAGATAGGCACAAAAAAAAGAGAAAAAAAAAAGGGGGGGGGGGGGTGAAGGGGGAAGAGAAAATTCAAATTATAATAGAAAGTTTACCAGTTAGGGTTAAGGCTTGTGCATTTATGTGCTACTTTTTATTGTTACCTCAGGGAATGGAGTATATGCAATTTTCAAATCAAACACAAGGGCCTGTCAAAATAGCTTGGTGAGCCAATTCCCATCTGTGGGCCATAAGCTGCCCACCTCTGATTTAGAGTGTGAGCCTGGCCCATTGTGTGTCCATTTCTCCTCAACAGACAACCAAGAAGTGTGTATAAGAGTCCATTTCCTTTTATATCAATTGTTTAATTATGTATAAAATGAAGAAGCAATCAGATTTATGGTATACACATAGACATATAAAACTGGTGTACTTGTAATGTTTTCATTTTATTGCTTTCTATTACTCATTTGACTTTAAGAGATCCGGTGCACTAATTACAACTTATAGTAAATATACTTGCCCATATGTACAATGTGTATGCTTTCTTTGTTTTTCTTTCTTATATTCACCCAATATCTGCTAAAGGAATGAATAATCCTCTTCATCATCTACCCTTAACAGGATGCTAAGGGGTGAGTAGATACACTGAGTTGTGGTTTGACTGTGATATTCATGCATCTAAGCCCAAACCATCAAACACATACAAGAAACAAGCTCTGACTACAAACTTAAGAAACTATACCCACTAACAAATACATTATTTAGTGTACACAAAAAATGTGTGCTTTTAATTTTTACTAATTTACTTTATCACTTTTTTTTTTTTACACAAATCCAAAGAATAGCTCATTTGGAAAACTTTAATTCAAACTCCTTACCACTAAAAATGTTATTCTCATTATTTTAAGCACAAACCCTTACTAAGTAAAAGCTGATATTTGTTATGTTAAAACAAACTCCTTACCTATCAAACCTCCCTCTTGTTCGCTTTAACACATGTCTCAAGTCGACACAGCCTCGTATTATTAGCCCATAATCTTGATGAAGACGTCTACCATCATCAACAATAGCAACTCCTACTTTTAGAATGCTGAAAACAATATTCAAGACTTACAATTTTATTTGTAATTCTTGCAATGGTGAATGATACAAAAATAATGTAGGCAGTCATTATGTTTGACAGATCACTTAGTTCCTTTGGGACATTTTGGATGTGTCAATACAAGATTATGTCTTTGTGATCAATTCCATTCTTCTCTGTTTTTTAAACAGTTTTTTTTTTTATTAGTCAGAATGCCTCCCCTGAACAGTTTTTGATATCATCATCATCATCACCATCATGTACCCTGCCAGTTGGCGTAGGCGATCATGTCCCTCCACAATCTTCTATCTATCTATTATTATATCTATTTTGATATCATTGTTTCATTTTTTTAAGTTTCCCTCTGTCTTCATTTTTTCACAAAGTCACACATTTTAAAATTATGTTTTGACCTTGCATATATAAAAACATCACAAAAATTAGAAGCTTCCCATCTAGACACAGCTGTATGTAGTGACAATTTCTTGGTATCGATGATCCCATTTCTTGGTATTGATGATCTTTAGATTACATCTGAAATGGGGCCACTAAACAGATCAAAAGTATAAACAAGAAATTTAAAGACACAGAAATTGTTGAAATATTTAAGGTCACGATATGGGCAGATTTTCTCTATTCAGATAGAATATTAAATTAGAATATATAAGTCTACTATTACTGAATATAGAAGGGACATCAATGCTTGTAAAAACCAAACTGATGACAAACAAGACCTAGAGCATTGAAAGAAAAATCATAATAGATCTTAACAGTCAAATCAATTGAAATATTTGGGCCTCATTGTTACTGATGGAAACTGAAAACCAGAAGATTCAGCTAGAATTGCACAGACAAAGGCAGCCCTGTCAAGACTAAACCACATAATGAAAAGCAAAAGCATCTCCCTAAGACCAAAGATTAATATGAACAGCCCAGGAAATGAAATGGCATACAAAGATCTTGTACATATCTTCTATAGACCAAATTGCTGATGACGAAGTATGTAGCAAATTCCAAAGATCTTAGAACTAACTAAAGACTTACTGTCAATGGTGAAACAAAAAAAACAAAAAAATTAAAATGGCACAGACTTGTTACAAGATTTAAGGGTCTTTCTAATACAATTCTATAGAGCATAGTTCCAGGCAAAAGAAGACAAGGCAGACAGAGGAAGCAATGGGAAACATTAAAGAATGGGCATGAATAGCATTCTTCACGTCTCAGAAAGTAGCTTTCAGCATAAAGATTGTAAGAAAATTGTGAAGACACCACTAGAGTGCCACAACAACTGCCAAGGTTATGGGATTAGTGAAAGAAGTGAATTATATTCTTTCACCCAAAAGTGAGTGCTTTGTGAGTTATAATTTACATAAATGAGTACAATATATATGCATCTTTCATCATGGATCATAGGACTTCATCACAGCATATTCTTTCAATCAGATTTACATTCCCTCTCTGGTGGTCAAGCTGAGTAAATGCTTCCAGAATCACACCATAGAGATGAAGTTTGTGTTTAGGAGGGTTCCAGACAAAATCATAAGAACTATCATGCAGTGAAGTTCAAATAATGGCAACAGTGAGACTGGCCAAGGACAAATTTGGTGGAGGACAATAGAAACAGAAAGAAACAGTGTGAGTCAGCAATGAGGCACTACCAGGCTCATTGTGTTATATTTTGAACTCAAGTCTTATCACATGGCAAAACTACCTTATCTGTTTTTGTGTGTGGTTTTTTTTTCAGTATTCAAATGAAGGGATTATTCCTAGTTTTTTTTCTGAGTTTTTCTCTTCTGACCTTATCTCTCATGCTGATTCCTGTCATCCGTCTAACACTTTTTAATCATTTGTGATTATTTTTGTTATTGTTCTTGAATCTAGCAGGTGATAGCACAATTCTGAATTGACACTTGTATTGTGGAATGCCCATTTTGCCTCTAGCATTATTTCTTTGTTGGACAGTAATGGTGACATATGTCAAATAATCTAACAAACATTTATCATCAATTCCTTTTGCCTTGGCCTCTTTAGAAACATCATTTAACTGTCCTAGACATTCTCATTATTCTACTGTAAAACCATTGCTTCCAAAGACTTTCTTGTGAATGATAAATGATATGGCAGCATATTTTGATACCTACTTCACAGACCTAGGACATACCAACAATCACTTTAACATTTACCTCTTTACCTTCGTGCTGAAGTCGGATGTGTTGGGCCAAAAGGCGCAAATATAACAGTTATACTGCAAACCACAACACTACGCCCTACACGCCCGAAAGGTCAATAGATAGATAGATAGAAGGATGGATGACAAAGAGGAATTTAACAGTCTACGAATACTCTAGAATACTTTAGTCATCAGGCGAACGCAAGCAGCAGCAACCTCTTTACTTTCTTGAGAAAAAAAAACTTTTTAAAACAAATTGTTCCTTAGTTCTTTAAACAATTTATATAACGGAACCACTAACTAACCTATTGTCTGCTAGTAAACACTTTAGTGACTCTGGAAAATGTGGCTCTATCTTGAACAACCGGACCAGCACACACAGACCAGAGGGTGAAGCAAGCTGGAGTAGAGCTACTTTTTGCTTTGAGACCCACTCGCAATCCAGACCTAATATCTGAATTGGTAAAATTAAAATTCATTTTCTATGAGCAAATAATGAATCTTGATAATAATTTCTTGAGTGTGATTATCTGTTAAGACAGATAATATTTATTTATGTGGTGCATTTTAAAAGTATATTTGTGAATATTTCATGCTAACTCACTGTGGATGTCAATTTGCATATGTGCATTGAATTTCTCTCATAATATTAGCAAGCTAACAAATGCCATTACTAAATCATGAAATCATATTTATGTATTATTCTGTATATTTAACATGCCTACAATGATTGAGTAATTGCTTGAGGAAAATTCTGGCAAAATTATAAATGCAGATATCTGGCAAAGAACAAGGGCCACAGGGAGCAATCATCATCATCATTGAGTGCCGTCTCCGCATCGAAGGTTGGCTACCATGAAGCACCATTTTACTCTGTCTCTTGCTTTGATGGTGCAGATTATATAAGGTTGACTTGTCCATCTTTTGATGTTACTTGTCCATGTTAGTCTTGGTCTGCCTCTGCCTTTTTTACCTTGTATTTTCCCTTCCAATATTACTTTTATTAGGCTGTTGTGTCTTTTTAACATGTCCCAAAAATTTCATTTGTCTTGTTCTAATTGTGTTTAGTAGTTTTCTTTTCATTTTTAGTTGTTTTAAAACTTCATCGTTTGTTTTGTTTTCTTTCCATCCAATTCTACATATTCTTATATAAATCCACATTTCAAAGGTTTCAATTTTCTGTTCTGTTTTCTTGTCCATGTTTATGCACCATACAGGAATATTGAGATGATGTAACATTTTGCTATTCTTAGTTTTAGCCTTGTTATTTGTTTTGATGTTAGTATATTTTTCATGGAAACATGGGTACATACTAAAAAAAAAAATCTAATTCCAACATAGCAAGACAGATTTTGTCATGGAACCCACAAAGAGGAAAGAGGGATGGTCTGGAAATATGTGGAAAAGAGAAATCATTAAAACCCTCAAAGTCATTTGGTCCTGATTGAAAGGAAATAATGGACACGTCCAAAATAAGGATGGATGAAAAAACCTGACCCATAACCTATACTCCCAAAAGGGGCCTGATGGGCTTTGATTATGATGACAGAACATCCCTCTGACTATTAGATGCTTAATGGTGGAGCTGTGTTACCCCAGGTTAATGCTCAGCAACAAAGTGCTGCTCATCAGAGTCAAACACTTTGGGATCATCAAACATTGTAGAGTGCTACCACAACTCCTTGCTGACTGCTAGTATCTTGGTCAGTACAAGACTTTTATGAAATGTGTCCTTAAATGAAAAAGTTGAGAACCACTGTTTTACTGAAACCATTTAGATCTTCAACTTAATAGATATGCCCCAGCTCCAGTTCAACTCCCACACGTGATTCATCTTTTTTTGCATCAAAGTTCACTTTGCTTCTGAAAAAAGATAAAGATTTTCCTGAGGAAGATGCATAGCTTGGAGTGATATTGGCCATGTCACTCATAAATGTGATAATGAAAAAAAAAAATACGCATTAACACCATATTCTCAATATGTTGTGCACAACGCATGATGGGACTTCATTTCTTTTTCAAATGTTATCATGCTGTTTCTTGTATTACTATTCCATTGCAACAATCATCTGCCAGTTTTTTCCAATCATTTTCACTAAGACCGACATCTGTGTATCATCATCTCCCAACTTTTCCCCAATTCTTTTTACTAAGACAGACATCTGTGTATCTCAATATTGATCTACCTATAGGCCACGTCCAATCTTTTAACATGCCCTTACCACCTTAAATTTCAACTCATGAATGTGATCATAATGGGTGGAAGCTGCAGGACATTCAGAGATAGTTACTTTCTCTGCCATTTAGCACTCATTTTTTTTCCCATGGCGGCGCTTACAGAAACAGTTAAGCTTTGTTCTCAAGTTTGAAGAGGTTGTTCAAATTTCAGATAAAGGTAAAGTACGAGACTTGAATGCATCTTAGCATGCAAGTTTTCACCCATATGTGCTTGGCCGCCTATCCAGAGGTGTTTGGAGACAAAGACTTATAGATACTGTCGCTTCAAGCATCGAAACTCACGATGCGAGGCAGCATTCCTCACCTTCCCAGAGTGCTATCCTGGTACCCATTTCTGCCAACGGCTTGGTCGACCGTGGGGGTATTTTTTTTCCAACCATGAGTACAATTCACACTGCTTCCAATGGGAATTGAACATGGGTTGTCCTAACGTCGGTAGCCCAGTCGAGTATAAATTTAAGATTTGTGCTGCTGGGAATGTGCAAGGCACACACATTTGATATATTAGGACCTCAGTTGTTAATATCATGTTATTCAATACCAATTGTGTTTATCAAATGTTGTGGTTGCTTAGTTGATTGGTTCAAATGTATACTTATCACCACCAAGAAACATCTTATACAGAGTCTATTCATTTCCACATATAGTGTTATCAATGCGAAACATGGTCACTTATGACTAAGCATAAAAGAAAGCTTGTCACCACAGAGATGAGATGTCTGAGAAAAGCACTTGGTGACCAGAAGAAACTGAATCAGAAATGCTATTATAAGAGAGAGAGCATTGAACAAATCCAAAACTACATACAGAAACACACAAAAAATGGTCTGACCATCTAGAAAAAATTATTTGTGATTCTTTACCATACAAAGCAACAATTAAAAGAGAAGGGAGAAGAGCAAGAGGCAGACACAGAATAAGATTGACAGACAACAAACATCAAAGAAAACAACAACATCAACTGGCAATGATTGAAGCAGCCTAAAGGACAAGAACCAGAACTTTGTACCTCCCTTCACACCCAAATAATTAAAAGAGGAAAGAAATAAAAAGAAAGAGATAGGGAAAGAAAGAAAGAAAGAGAGAGAGAGTGGGAAGGAAGGAAGAAAGAAAGAAAAGGTGGTAGTCACAATAGATCTAATGTAACTAATCTTTGCACTGTAATTCTTAAAATCCTGTATAATATGTTGCTCATAATATAGGATAATCAGATTTTCTGCTTAAAATGAAATAATTTTAGATCCTACTTGCAAAAAACAACAGTGATGTATTCATTATTAATCTAAAATATAATTAAGTAAAAGCCCAAAGTTAAACACCATAACAAAAACATACAGACAAACCTTGTCTTTTCTCAACTGCCTGTGTAATGCTTCCCATTCTTTTGGTGAATTCACAATGCATATTTTTTTAGCCACATACAAAGGTTTTGTATGACGATGTTTTCTTTTCACATACTTCCATGCCACCCACGTGATAACACCCACTTGAAAAAAAAAGGATAAAGAATTAAATTTATAATTCAACTTTTATAAATGCTAATAATAAAAAATAAATAAACAATCCATTTTTGACAATAGAAACAAGAAAAAGAGTTCTTAAATGTTACTAGAGCCAGTCTTAACATATGGATGTGAATCATGAACAATAGAACAACAGACAAGAAAATCACTGGAGTCTGTAGAAATGTGGTTTTACAGAAGAATGTTGAGAATACCATGGACAGCTAAGAAGAGTAATGAAAATGTTCTGAAAGAGATCAAAGCAAAAAGAGCTAATTTCCAATATTAGGAAGAAACAATCATCATTTTTTGGCCATGTAATGAGAACAGAACAACTGGAATATATTGTAACAACTGGAAAAATTGAGGGACAAAGAGAAAGAGGGAAGAAAAGAAAAAAAATACCAGACAGCTTAAGAGAATGGCTTGGCAGAAGGTCAACAACAGAAATGATAAATAACTGTCATGATTGAAAGTTGTGGAGAGACGTGATCACCTACGCCAGCAGGCCTGGTACTTGATGATGATGATGAATAAAAAAAAGAATTTTAGATAGTGGGGCAAATTTTATCATTTATTCATAATGCCTTAAATTATATTATTTAAAAGCACATCCGCCATTACAATTTTACCAGGAATCAACTTATCAATATGAAGCTGTAGGTGCCTTTACTTTAAAACATTTTTTGTAGTTTACAGAGAAACAGCACTCTGCTCTGTAGCAGGATAAGGACAACAAAGTGAAGGATTTGCAATAATTCTATTGAGTGGATTTGTGCAAACAATTCTAGTATAAAACCAAACAATTACAGACTAATATGAGCACAAGTGAAGGAAAGATTCACCAATAGCACCATAATAATATTATATGCACCACGATATGACACGGCGATATTTACTGTGAAATAAAATAATTAACTAAAGTTCCATTTATCTATCTATTGACCTTTCAAGCCGTGGCCAGCCCATAGAGCATAGACCCAAATACTCTTTCTCTAAATTTTCTTTCCAGATGTCTCAATCCTTGCAAACAACATTTATCAAATCCCGCCATTTGTCTCTGCTCTGTGCAAGCATCTCAATCTCACTGAGGGAGTTGATTCCTGCTCTCTTTGCACCTCTGTTCAATGTTCTTCTCAGTGTCTCTCTGGGTCTGTCTCTTTTCCTCCTACCTTTTGTTTTCCATATGAAAGCTTGCTTTGTTATTCGCTTATTATCTCTTCTCATCACAAGTCCAACAATAATAACATTTGAAAATGAAATGAAGTCTGAGTCACAAGAAAAGAGATGAAAAGAAAGAAGGTGAGACCTCAGGACTTGAAACTGACTTTTTAATTCTGCAACTGAGCCTGTCATTTCAATATTGCACAAAATCAGCCATAAGAGAGGCTGCTTGACAAAAGAGTGTTGGACAGAAAAGAGTTAAAGATGAGCATTTGCCTTTTTCCAATTAACTTTAAAAGTAAAGGAAAGTCTACCCATCATGCTTTGTGCATAACATATTGAGAATATGGTGTTAATGCATTTTTTTTCCATTGTCACATTTATAAGTGATGTGGCCAATACCACTCAAGGCTATGCTTCTTTCTCAAGGAAAAAATTACAGTAGTAAAAAAAAATTGTATTATTAATTCTTCGCAAGATAGGACCCACAATTTTCACTACTGCTTTGTAAAATAAAGAAAAAATACAGGCTGCACATTTATCTACATCTTAAAGTGATAACACATCAACATCCAGGAAAACTGTGCAAAGACCATAAAATTAGATGAGATACAAAAAAAAACATAGTTTAACCTATATAATTCATCTGTCTTTTGCATAACTTTATAATCTTGATTACTACTATCTTCCTGTAATAAAAATATTATTTTATTATTAAACAAAAAAAGAAGATTGTTTCTGCTAAGTCAAGCATCTTTTTAAATCAAGTATTTTATTGTGCCATAAAGTTTGAAATTTAGGTAATGAATGTTAGCACCACATGATCAACAAATATTAGACACACTTAAATAAAAATTGATTTTATGATAATGAGGAGCATTATTGGAGGATCATCATTGAATACGAGTATTGATATTGTTACACTTAAAGTGATGAAAATAATCTTTTTGCATTCAGCATTGACTGCAGTAAAAAAAAAAAAAATGAATGGTTATATATTTCATATAATTACCAGTTAATCATCATCATCATGTGCCATACCGGTTGGCATAGACGATAAAGGCTTTTTTTTAAAAAAAAAATGTTCAGTCACTTGTGGCAGGATCAGATATCTTACTTCTAGACTAGCCAGCTCCGTAAAAAAGCTTTACGACATTAACCTTTTACTGGGGTCTGTCAGGGGGACCTATACAGTCACCATGTGGTGTTCAGATCTGAGTTTTCATTTCACCCACGATAGAAAAACTTTTTAAACCCATGCTCTTCTGGTTTGGAGCATGATGAGTTATCTATTCAGCCACTTACTTTCAACAGCCCCAAAATGATACTGTAAATGAAGTTAACAAACAGAACAATTAAATATTCATGGCAGAATTTGATGCAAGACCTGGTTACAACAGAAGTAGATTAAGTAGAAGTTTTTCCTAATAGAAAAGAAAACAGAATTGGCAGGAAAGTGGCACGGCTATGTTGACTATAAAAACCTTTGTATTATAAAATCCATGTCTTTTTTTAAGCATAGGTAATCCCAAATATGTGCATTGTATAAGTGAAACAACATGGAATGTAGAAGCCACATTTACTTAATGCCCTTGAGACAAAGAATGTAAAGAGCATTCAAATTCAAGAGTTGCACCAAACATTAGTACCAACACAGATTACAAAATTGTCACAACAACAAGAACTGAACATAGTAACAGTAAATGGAAATAAAAGAGAAACAATCAGACTTAATAAACAGAAAGAAATTGACACATGGAGCTAAATGAAAAGAAAGTATTTAAATTATTCTTGAGCGTGACTGAAAAACAAAATGGATGAATTAAAATGGACCGCATTCAAGACCAGCATAATAAATGTGATAATGGAGATGTGGAGCAATGAAAAAGAATAATTTTAATAGAAACACAATCCCATGAATTATACAATTAACAAGCTAAAGAAATTGTATAAGAAAAAATTTAGAAAGTGCAGGTTAAAAGCTAACAACAGTAAAACTATAATGAGTAACAGACAAAAGGAAAACACTCAAAGAGAATAATCAAAGGTGCAGAAATAAAATCATAGTGCAACATTAAATAATGATTTGAGAGAAGCAACTCAGAATTCTACAAAACAAGACCAAAGCATTGTAATGCAGAACATAACTTTTTAACCCAACAGCTATAATAAATGATAAAAACAGGAGAAAGTATATGGGCTCAGAGTGGTAGTGGAATGATGGAGACAGTACTTTAACCAATTTCTTAACATAATGAAAGATGAAGATCACGTAAAGACAGAGACTTGAATTAAATTGGCCATTCCTATGTATGAAACATTAGAGCCCATAGCAGTGGTCCCAAAATAAAAATGAATAATGCCCATAAAACATATCTTATGAATTACTAAAGCTGCAGAGGAATTTGGAACAGCTTAACCCTTTGAATATATGGTAAAGGTTAAGTTTAGTCACTTAAGTTATTTAAGTTTGGAACAGTTCAGAAGAGTAGTGTCTCCTTGAGTAAACATTGCACTTTATTCTGTGGTTCTCAATCTATCATTTGAAGACCCCTAATTCTAGAGAAAAGAGAAATAATGCAAGGTTAAAGTCCTTAAAAAGTCAATTAAAAAGCACAAGTGTATTTGAGCAGATATGTCAGATAGCTCATCGTAAATTAGGGCATATTTCATCAGGGAAGCACACTGGAACATACAAAGTTATATCAACTATATGTCAACGCTTAATTAATAAAAAAAAAAAAATACCACCTAATTGAGAAATGGATAAAGTCCTAGTTTAGTCCAGTAAATTATTTAAGTGAAATGAGTGATCTCCCAGTAGATTAAAGAAGGCCTAGAAGTACCTTAGTTGGTATCTACAACCAAATTGTTTACTAGTCAGTTGTTTTTTTTTGCATGAAAGAACTTGTTTTCTGTGATATTATCGAAATCACACTTTAGCACACAAATGTAGTTTGAACAACCTGTGCTGTAGCAGCTGTTTCATTTTCATAATTTAAAAGCAGCACATTGGAACACAATGCAAGTCTTGTGCTGCTTCTAAATTATTGGGATTATATATTGAGATTCTTCACCTTCTTTTGTACCCATTCAGGTGTTGAGGGAGATAAAAAGTTCTTGTTCTCGTCCTCTTGGTGACTTCACTCATTGTCAATTGATGCTGTTGTAGTGTTTCTTTGAATTTGTCTGTCCAATTTACTCAAGGTCTGCCTTTTGCTCTTCTCCCTTCTCCTCTTTGAATATTTGCTTTGTATGGTAAGAACATCCTTCTTTCTTGATAGTAAAACCAATTATTATTTTTATTTATGTATGTAGCTTAGGATTGGTTCAATGCCTACTCTTTCTCTTATATTATTCCTGATCCTAGGTTTAGTAAATCAATAATCTTTTATCAAATATTTAGCACTCAAACTCATGGCAATCATGACATCAACAAACTGCAAACAAATAAAAATATAAAAATAATAATAACTTCACATCAGAAAGTGTCCCTCTGGTGAAGTTTGAATACTTGTGTGCAGATGTGTTCATGTCTATTTTGTACTTGGCATAATCACATTTGTGATAAGATTATCTGCAACTGATTCAGTGAACAATGAAAAAGATGGATTGATGAAATATTAGGAAACTTAACAGCAGGAGAAGCCAACAGAAAAGAAAAGACCACAAAATATATCTCCACTTGATGCTAAAAAGCAAATGTGGAAGGAAAGAAGAAGAAGCAATGAATGAAAATACTGAAGAGGTGAAGCATTTTCAGGATGTCTGCTGCTAGAATTTATTTGAATAAAGCAAGATTCCCCACTGCTCTCTCTATCTATTGTTTCACAACACTCATCAACAGACTTAGAATTAAAAATGCCAAAAATTATAGGAAAAGACAAGAATTTAAGGTAAAGTCCTAGTTTAGTCATATAAATTAAAATTCAGAAGAGCAACATAGAGTAACATCGCCTTGAGTAATATTGCACTTTATTCTGACCTCTAATTGTAGTCAAAAGAGAAACAACTTGAGGGTACAGTCATAACCCTAACCCTAAAATAATTGTTAGTAATTGAGAAATACTGTATCTTTGTTGCATCACCAACTAGGGGAAGATCACTCACTTTGCTTAATTAAATAATTTATATAACTAAACTAGGCCTTTACCAGAGCCTAAATTGATGATACATGAAAAAAAAATTGGGGTTACATCGGTATTGGTTCATATTATAAAACAACAAATCAAACGGTTTGAACAGATAAAATAGTTACCAACAGACAGCATCTCCCAAAGTTAAGAAAACATTAACACTCAGAAACAATAGGAACAGCGAACTTAAAACAAGGTGGATTAATAAAATAGCAGGACACCATGGACAGGACACACAACAGAGTACTGACTTGATTGAATATAATTTTTTCATCAATGCTGAAAATAAAAGGCAGCAGGGGTTGAGGAAGCAGAGTAAAGCAAAGTCATGTCACCAAAGGCTCAAGTGGTGGTTATGGGACTTTGGTCAGTCCATGGTCATTGTTAGGACAAAATATCCATGGAACAAAAAACCAGTCATATCCCGTGAAATTTGAGTTTTGTTGAAAATCAGTGAAATACATCTACCCATAAGAAGGAAAACTTTATGAAGAACAAGCAAGCAACAGAATAGAATAGAATTGTAATAATTTCTTAAGATCCTAAAGATCTACAGCAATTACTTAATGAAATAAACATGACAAGCAAAAAATATGGATTAGATATGAATTTCAAAAAGACTAAAACTATGATCATAAGGAAGAAAATTCTCAAGACCTACAAATAAATATCAAAGTGGAAGGTATACACCTGGAGACAGTTTAGAGCTACAACTACCTGGGACATACTATAACCAGTGATGGAAAATGTACAACTGAAATAAACAAAAGAATAGGAATGGCAAAAAGAAATTGTAATGCCATGAAAAGTATACTAACATCAAAACAAATAACACCAGGGCTAAAACTAAGAAAAGCAAAATGTTACATCTTCTCAATATTTCTGTATGGTGCAGAAACAGGGACATTAGACAAGAAAACAGAACAGAAAATTGAAGCCTTTGAAATGTGGATTTATAGAAGAATAGGTAGAATTGAATGGAAAGAAAAGAAAACAAATGATGAAGTTTTAAAACAGCTAAAAATGAAAAAAGAACTACTAAACACAATTAGAACAAGACAAATGAAATTTTTAGGGCATGTTAAAAAAAACAAAAGCCTACTAAAAGTAATATTGGAAAGGAAAATACAAGGTAAAAGAGGCAGAGGCAGACCAATACTAACATGGACGAGTAACATCAAAAGATGGACAAGTCAGCCTATGACAACCTGCACCATCAAAGCAAGAGACAGAGTGGAATGGCACTCTATAGTAGCCAACCTTTGATGCGGAGACAGCACTCAATGATGATGAATTGCTTAAACTTAGGTTGAAAGAAATAATGCTAAATAAGGAAATTTATTATTATCTGTGCAATTATTAAAATAAAATAAACATAAATTGTTTCCTGATCAAATTAATTGAAGATTTTGTGAATTATATTTTTTGTTCTTAACTGAAAACAAAAAGCACAGAAATAGAAGCCCCCCTCCCCCCTCCCAAAAAAAAAAAAAGAGAGTAGGAAATATAAACTTTTCGGACAAACAATTCTATCATTTCCAAAGGGTTAAAATTTTAAATAAAAATGAGACAAATTTTTAACTCAGAATCACAACTGTCTATTTTCTGCTGGGATATTAAAATTAAAATACCATGGCTTAAAAGCCGCTTATTAACCGCCAATAAAATGTAATAAATACTGACTTCATAATAATTAATTAACATCAAAAAATGCCAAACAAAACTTATGAAGGTAATTAGCATAAATATCATCATGTGCCATACCGGTTGACGTAGGTCAACCTACAGTGCATTGTATCAGTTCTGTTGTTGACTGTTTCCCATGCCATGACATCAAGCTATCCAGTATTTTCTCTCTTTGTCGTCCACAATCTCTCTTTCCTTTTATTTTGCCAGTTGTAACCAGGTATTCCAACTTTCCTCTTCTCATGATGTGCCCGAAAAATGTTGATTGTTTCTTTCTGATGTTTTTAGGAGCTCTCTTTTTGTGTCAGCCTCTTTGAGAACTTCCTCATTGGTCTTTTTAGCTGTCCAGTAACTTCTGAGAAATCCCATCTCTGTGGCCTCTAATTGTCTTTTCATTTGTTTGTCTACTATCAATGATTCGCTTCCATAGATCAGAATTGGTTCTATATAGCACCGATGAACTCTCTTTCTCATTTTTATTGACATAGATTTGTTGCATAAGATATTTTTCATTTTCTGAAATGCTATTTTGACCTGAACTATTCTGCTTTTTATTTCTGTGGTGCATCATTCTATCTGATGTTATTAAAGTATCCATGTATTTGACACATTGCACTTGTTTCAGATTTGTCCTGTTTATTATATGCTGCATGAAGGTGATGATTGTTTCTTTGATATGACCATTACTTCTGTTTTCTTACTATTCAGACTGAGACCTTTTTTGTTGCTTTCTTTTACAATTATGTCTATCATTTTTGTAGTTCATTCTCTGTCTCTGCTATTAAGACACTATCATCTGCATATCGCAAATTATTTATGTTCTGACCGTTGACTTTAATTCCTTTTTTGTCTACTATTGATCTCATAAAATGCTTGCTGTAAAGTGAAAATAAATCTGGCAACAGAACACAGCCTTGTCTGACTCCTTGTTTTATATATTGGAATTGTCCTGTTTGGTTGCTAATTCGTATAGCTGCTGTTTGTTCCCAGTACATGTTTTTAAAGGGAGCCGTGATAGCTCAGTGGTCAGTGAACTGGACTACAAAGGACAAGAGGTAGGGTATGATCCCAACTGACGGCTTCCGGGTTCATCCAGCCTTAAATAGGTACCGGATTTTTTCTGGGAAAGTAAAGCGGCACGGGCGTAATACCGACCACATTACCCAAAAAACATGTGCTGAAGGTCTGTAAAATTTATGGTCACTAACACCATGTTCCCTATATGTCACTTGGTGTGATGGGGGCTCTTTACTTTTTTTACATTGTTTTTTAAGATTCGCAGATTCTTGCCATCAATGTTTAATATCTCCAGCATATTGATTATTTCCACATACTTTACTTTGTCAAATGCTTTTGTGTAGTCTGTAAAGCACATATATAGATATTCCTTTACCTTAATAGATCTTTCTATCAATGTTCTTAAGATGTATATTGCATTATTGGTGCCCTTTCCTTCCACAAATCCACATTGTTCTTCACTTATTTCTGGTTTTATTTTGTTCCTTATACGTCTCATGATGATTCTTAGTAATATTTTATTCATATGGCTCATGAGACTAATAGTGCGATGGTCCTCACAATCAGTGGCGCCTGACTTCTTCAGTACGGTTACAAAAATAAATTTTAGTTGATCTTCGCATATGTGTCCAGTGTTATATATGTCATTGAATAGTTCTGTTATGACTCCCAGCTCACCTAATGCATTATCTCTTCGACTGTTATATTGTTGGGACCTGGAGCTTTGCCTTTTTTCATGTGTTGAATTGCCTCCTCCACTTCACTCGGCATTATTGGTGGTCGTGTGTCTTTGTTGGAACAGTTTAGTTCTGGTCTATCATCATCATAGAGTTGACTGATATATTCTGTCCATCTTTCCATTGTCTTCTCCTGTCCCATTATTATATTTCCTTCCTTTGATATCACACATCCTGAAACTTTGACTTCTTTTCTTCCTGTTAATTCATTTAATTGATTGTGCATAAATTTTGAGTTTTTTGGTGTGTTGTTTTTCCATTTCCTCACATTTCTGCTTTAACCAATCCTCCCTTTGCTTCTTTGCATTTGTTCTGGATCTTTTTGAGCAATATTTTGTAAGTCCATTCTTCTTTATTATTTTTTCGTCTTTTGTCCATTAGTTGTAGTATTTCTTCTGTCATCTATTTCATTTTGTTGATTCTTTTAATCACTGGTGTTACTTCTTTTGATGTTTGTTGGATTGATTGTTTGAGCATTTCCCACTACTCCTTGATGTCCTGTATTTTCCCAATAGCATTATATCTATTTTGTACTATCGTACTGTTCTTATCACTCATCTGTCTATCTACTCTAAGCATATCTAGTTCTAATTTTATATTTCTTGGGGATTTCTGTGTCTTCTGCAGTTTTATTCTTATCTTTCCAACTATTGGTACATGGTCACTATTGCAATCTGCTCCTGGCCTTATTTTAACAAATGTTAGTCCATTCCTGAATCTTCTCTGTACCAGTATAAAATCAATTTGATTGTGTACTTTTTGTCTGGGCTTTGCCATGTCCATAGTCACCTAGAGTGTTGTTTGAACCAGGTGTTACCTATAATCATTTCAAGTGTCTTTGCCCAATCGATTAGTCTATTCCCTCTGTACATTCGTCTCTCCAAGAACATGTCCCCCAATCGCATTTTGCACTTTAGCTGTTTCTATCTTTGTATTGAAATACCCTAAAATAATAGTTATTTCTTGGGATTTATACTGTTCCATGGTCATCTCTAGCTCGTTGTAAAATGTGTCAATGTCTTCTTCGCTATTACTTGTTGGTGCATAAGCTTGAATTATGCTTAAATATCCATTGGTCTACCACTCAATTTTACTAGCAGAATTCTATCTGCTATTGGCCAAAATCCTTTCACTGTTTTGCTTCTTTCTCTATCTAACATGATGCCTACTCATCTTTCATGTGTGGTTCCCCCAGAGTAAATTACATTTACACTGTAGCGCTGTAATAATCCTGCTCCATCCCATCTCATTTCACATAGTCCCAATATGTTCAATTTCACACAAAACACATTTAAACATACCTCCGAATGTGACTACTGAAAGTATAAAACACGAGTTTCTCAGTGGAACCATAGTACAGTTTTATTTCACTCAGCTCTCTGCAATAAACAAGAATCATGATTCATCATAATAATGAAGTCTTAGTGTTAAAGTTAATTACACATTATAATAACTATATATAACTGACAGATTTATTGGTAGATTCAGCCATGAGAGAAACTGTTCAGCAAAGCAGCATACAAAAGACTAATATTTTATCAAACTATCAACTTATCATGATTGTTTGATACCAACCGTTTGTCAAGATGCCAAAGGCTATATATATTTATGTATGTATGTATATATATATATATATATATATATATATATATATATATATATATATATATATATATATATATATATATATATATATAAATAATATCAATCATTATCAAGTATTGTGCCTGCTGGCGTAGGTGATCATGTCTCTCCACAACTTTTAATCTTGACAGTTATTTATCATTTTTGTTGTTGACCTTCTGCCGAGTTATTCTCTTAAGTTGTCTGGTATCTTTTCTCTTTGCTTCCCTCTATCTCTTCAACCCTCAATTTCTCCAATTGTTACAATATATTCCAGATGTTCCCTTCTCATTACATGGCCAAAAAATGATGATTGTTTCTTCCTAATATTGGATAATATATATATATAAATGAATATATAATATACACACTTATTCAATGATAGTCTATAATCAATCATGTCTATGACTAAGTTACTCCAGACCTGAATGGTGAACTGTAGTATACACTAAAAATCACATTGATTCACTTTGCTACTAAGTGCTCAGTTACTGTGCTGTACTGTTAGGGGTAAATTATGAGTTTAGCATCCTGAATTACTTTTGTTCGGAGTAACGTTCTCTTACACTTTATTCAGTTGTTCTCTAATCTGTCTGTCATTAGACATGGTTATAAGACTCCTGGGTTAAGTTTAGGAGTTTTAAGAAAATACACTAGGCCTAAATCTAAACCTTGTTGAAAAAATAATATTAAATGCACAAAAACAAGAAACAAATGATACAATATGTGCAGTTAATCAGGAGGAGGTAATTCGTTCAGCTGAAATAATTTAGGATGCTAAACTCGTAAATTACTGTTAGTGTTTGTTACGTTTCACATAACTTTACAGTACTAAACTAAACTTACTAAGACTTACTACTACTACTACACAGAACAGTTAAGTTTCAGACTATAATTACTAAAATTACTAATAATTGAACTAATTTATTGTTTGTTTTGTTCAGGGCAGTTATATAGTATCATCATCATCATGTGCCATACCGGTTGGCGTAGGCGATCATGTCCTTCCATAATCTTCCATCTACAGTGCATCGTATCAGTTCTGTTGTTGACTGTTTTCTATGCCATGACACCAAGCTATCAAGTATTTTCTCTCTTTGTCGTCCGTGATCTCTCTTTCCTTTTATTTTGAAAGTTGTAACCAAGTATTCCAACTGTCCTCTTCTCATGATGTGCCTGAAAAATGCTGATTGTTTCTTTCTGATGTTTTTTAGTAGTAACTCCCTTTTTGTGTTGGCCTTTTTGTGAAATTCCTCATTGGTCTTTTCAGCTGTCCAGGGAACTTTCAACATTCTTCTGAGAAATCCCATCTCTGTGGCCTCTAATTGTCTTTTCATGATTTGTTTGTCTACTGTCCATGATTCGCTTCCATAGGTCAGAATTGGTTCTATATAGCACCAATGAACGCTCTTTCTCATTTCTATTGACATAGATTTGTTGCCTAAGATATTTATCATTTTCTGAAATGCTATATATATATATATATAGTATACTAATTTAATAAATAATGTTATTATTAGGTTTTAAATTAAATTGAAGAGATTAGAAGCAATAAACTAAATACCTCGCACAATCATTGTCATGTCTGACGGACAAGTATTTCGGTCTCAAGTCAAGACTTAGTATTACTATTACTCTTAGCTTAGCCTCAGTTGTAAAAGTTGAAATAAGTTACTAATAATAATATCATTTTCAACACCCAAAGCATAACGAGAGTGATGGATACCACCAACTATCAAGGAGGGATCAAGTCATCATACTTCGTCTATGCACTGGTCACAATAGAATGAGAAATCACATTCACCAAATTCAAAATAGGTACAACCAGCCTATGCCACTGTACACTGGAAAATATGACTACAAAACATGTTCTACAGGATTACCCCCAGTACACAGACCTGAGAAGAGCAATGTGGTCCACACCCACCTCCCTGGAAGAGAAACTATATGGGGCAATCAAATTACTTAAACAGACAGCTGACTTCATGAGAGAGTCTGGAATCCTACTCTGATTGGGTCTTGATCGCAGAGAGAGAGAGAGATATCATTTTCGATAATTAATCAATTATATGGACAAAATAAATTAGGAAACAACCAACAATACGGAAAAATCAAATAATAACATAGAGGTATAAAACTCCAACATCAACGAGCTACTCTTCAAAGATGACCAATGCCTAATATATGAGGATGAAAACTGCTATAACAGCATTTAACATCTCTAGATAAAATAAAAGCTGCACAAACTACAGTATGAAAATCAACACAGCAAAAACTTAAAAAACAGAGGCTATAAGAAATTAAGACACCCATTAAACATTAAGATCAAAGATAAAAAAAATAAAACAAGTAGAAGAATTCAAGTATTTAGGCACAATGAATGTTCACAGAAGATGGAAAACTAGACAGAGAAATTGACATGACATGACATGAGAATACAAAAAGCAAATGCTGTCACATACCAGCATTTCACCATTGCTAAGACGTCCAAACATTTCTTTGCCAGCTAAACAACAAATAATAAATAGCATTTTTATACCAACTTTCACTTTGTGCTATGAAAGTTTTGAAAGTCAAACAACATCAACATCAACATGGATGGACCCTTTCTAAATCCTATTTAAGAAAGATCAATACAGTGTGAGTACAGCATACATGAATACATGCGAGATGTGATGCTTGAGAAAAGTAACAAACAACACAAGAAGAGATAGAATACCAAATGAAACCATAAGAAAAATGGTAGGAACTTACCCTGCCAAGAATATTTAATATAATTTAAATGGTTCAGGTTTGGCCACCTGATCAGAATGAGAAGAATGAATGAACCATTGAACCCTCACTCCTCACCAACACCATCAGGAGCATTCTAATCTTCTCGAGAACGCATGGAAAAAAGACCAAGAAGAAGATGGATAGATGCAGTGACAGAGACATGTAACAACAAAGGAAAATCAATAATTCAGACAATTCGAGCAGCTCAAGAACGACACAAATAAATGATAAACTATAAACTTAAACCACGACCCCACGACACCTTTTTTTTAGGAAAGGCTGTGAACTGTGAAAAGAAGAATAAATTATAAATTACTAATATATTATAAAATTATCTCATTTTTAATAACCAATAAATACTTTATCACAAGAGAATATTTAAATCCATAGTAATCACTCTTTATTTCATTGTTTTAATAAATTTTAGTTCTAATAATTACCTCCTTGTTTATGTTCAGAAAATGTGTTACCGTGGTTTGGCGGAAGTCTTTTAAAGTGCGAAGTAAAAAAATAATGTCACGAAAATTTGTTTCCACGTTCGATTAGTGGAACTAACTCTGAAAGATTTCTCTCTACTTCTTGCTGGGGGTTTTTTTTGCCGGTGAGATATTATTCTTAATTTGTTTCTTTGGATTTTTTTTGTTAACCCCCGCCTTCCAAACAATTACTACGTTGTAAAGTTGTTCGTAGCGTACTTACTTTTATTTTAAGTTACCTGCTAAGTTAGCACTG